>LPNX010933701.1:6012-88004 GCA_001517045.1 Pseudotsuga menziesii
GTGTGCAGTGAACCCGCGTGTATACGCGGAAATCCCAAGGGAAACCACGTGTATACGCGACTGTAAGTAACAAACCCGCATACAGGAAGAAAAAGATGCACAAATTCCAGGCAAACAGACAGGCTGAGACTAAATTCACACCAATCAGGCTCTACCAGGCATACATGCCCCCATACCCGACACAGAAACAAGAGAGAGAGAGCAATTCAAATACATTGAATGCCAAAAGATCAACCCCCAAAGGACAATTACTAGGAACTCCCCAGCGGAGTCGCCAATTCTGTTACGGAGAGAAATTCCTATGGCTTGGGGAACCACAACAGACAGCAAGACTCCAGAAATCAATCTTTCCCAATATGCAATAGAAATAAAAACATATAACACTAAAGGATCGAACCTCGTACCTTATTCCGGACGGTTGAAGTAGATCCCCGTTGAGCTTTGCAATCTTCAGCTTGAATTGTTATAGCACGTCCTCAACAACAAGTAAACAATACAAGCATACTATATTTCATGGTGTTAGATCTATTCTAGCATATATAATCAATAATGTAAAAGCATTTGACATATTCCAATGGATACAATATTCATTCAAATACACATTACTGGACAGGAAAAGATATTTCTATTAATATGAATCAGAGATTACAAGTGACAACCTCTGACGGCACATCTGCAAACAGGAGAAACTGAATCCCCCACTTGGGCCTCCACCACCTTAATCCTCCATCACTTCGATAGCAAGATTACTAGCAAAAGGCAAGCTTGGGAAGAACACAACAGTGCTCCAAGGGACAAAGGGATGCAGACTCAAGCATAAGTTCTGGCAACAATGGACTATAGTTTCGATACTCTCAATTCTCTCTTCTGCTTTCAATGTCTCAATGGGTTCCTTATATAGCTTTTCAAATGGATATTGAAAGGTTGAATCCGTGTGATCTCAAGGCATATGGAAGGCCAGGAGTCATATGAGTCGGATCCAAGTCAAGGAACACTCCAAAGGATTTTGGATTATGCACACATCCCGATGTACATGACTATGGAGGGAATATCCACGTATGTACGCGGTTATCGGGGAAAAGGCCGCGTATATCATTTTTCTAATGTTTTTAGGGATGGTCAATGATACATCAAAAGACAAAAATTGGTCCATAGGGGCTAATGAGTCTGCAGCGGGACAGGGGAAGGCCATATAATGTGTGATTCACCTAGTGTGGTGAAATCCGCTATAACATCTGGGCTGCCTCTTTGTCTAGAGCTTCCCTGATCCTATCTTCTTCCTCCTTTCTTTTAAGTTCTTCCACCACTTCCTTGGTTTCTTTTCATGCTCTCTCTTAAATATCTTTCCTTAATATTTCCTCTTCCTGTCTCCTTTGGGCATCTTATGCTTGCCTCTTCTCGACTTCTTCTTTTATCATTTTCTCAGTTTCTACCTTTTGCAACTTTATAGCTTCTTCTTTATTCTGCAGCTTTTTCTCCATCATAGCGCTACCATATTTTCTACTGTTGGCACCACTTTTCCAAGAAAAACACTTGTTTAACTTGGTCAAATTGTTTTATGTTCTGAACACTTCTTCCTCTTTGTTGAAGAATTTTACACATTCAAAATGTATTTTCACTCCCACGCAATGTTCAAAAACCTTCCCTCTGCTATCATTTCTTGAAAACTCTTTTCTCCAAAATAGAATGTTTCCAGCTCCTTCACAAAATCATCGGCTCCTTTTACCTTGGAAAATTTATATCCTCCAATGCAGAAAGGCAATGGGGGAAAAGTTGCTTTCTTCATATCATGTAAGAAGCTACCAAACCCATTTAAGAATACTTTCCTGATAGCCTCTTTGTGGACTACAAAGTCTGTGGCGTATTATGGAAAAAGGGACGAAGCCCAGGAACATCCATACATTCTAATGTATGTGCACTCATGCGAGAAGTAATAGTCCACATACTCGCTTATGACTGCCATCACATTGTCAAATAAGCAGTTTGGTTCCTTAAGGAAGATTATCCAGTAGAGGGGTAAAAGGAACCCTTCACATATGAGTTTGTAATATGAGTTTGTAATAGTTGGTGTATTTATTGGCCCAGAGGATTTGGTAAGCAACGTATACTGGAGCCTCGATCTTATTCCAGATGCACCCTAACTTATCACATAGGTGTCTAGTCAAAATGCAGTCAATGAGGTAAGAAGACATGTATAATTCTACCCTCCTCTTGGTCAAACCTCCTTGTGCGGCCGCGACACATGATGAAAATCTATCTGAGATGATATCTTCCCAATTAAAGACCGTTTCTTCAAAGGCTATGTAGTATATCAAAGGCACCCAAATTATTTTGTAAATAGTTCCATCAGCTCTGCCAAAAATCATGTTCAGCAGTAAGGCTATAATTATGAACATTGTCCTTAGGCTCTGAGATTCGTATTCCTTGCTCACCTTCTGTCTCAACTTTTTTCTGGGTACCACCATCTTCTTAGCGTACTCCAAGGGATCAATGCTTATCCCTTTGATCTAGTCTTCAGNGGCTCTGAGATTTGTATTCCTTGCTCACCTTCTGTCTCAACTTTTTTCTGGGTACCACCATCTTCTTAGCGTACTCCAAGGGATCAATGCTTATCCCTTTGATCTAGTCTTCAGTCATCATGAACTGTACTAGAGGTAACTTGCAAGTCGTTTCTATGTGGGATGGATGAAATGAGGCAAATGGCTCCCTTTTGACATCATAAATAATCCTCGAGGAGGGTTGAGTTTGAGGTAGAATCCACCCAATAACTTTTGAACAAGGAAGATTCATGCAGGTGGACCAAAGGAATGAAGGAGGGAACGAAAGAAATGCATCAAAAGGAAATGAAATGTAATAAGCATGGCTTCTAAGGCATTGAATGTGAGGTTTATTTTCAAAGGGATGGGCACAATGAGTTTGTTTCAATGGATTCAAGTGCACTAGTAATCAATTTTAGCTTACCACATAAGGGATTTCATTTTCATCTGAGGTTAGATGTTGAGGTTACATCCAAACATAGTAATATTTCTAGTAGGTATCTACTGCATTTATACCAAGGGATATTAGAATAATGAGATATTGCTATTGAGGTAACTACTACCTTGGATAATGGACATTGCAAAGGAGGAAAAGTTGTCATTTATCTTAAACTAGTGGAGCACATGAAGGAAAATGCTTGTGATCAACCAAATATTCATACTTACAATCCTTTGATGGATGGATTTCATAAGGAAAATGACTTGATACAAATAAGGAGGTTGAGAGGGTATACCATGAAATTGACCATGCATGTATATTAGCCTATTGTGCTGGTACTGGATGACATGAAGTTAAATAATGTAATAACCATGGCTTATAATAATGCATTGATTGTGAGGTTTATTTGTAGAAGGATGGGGGCATGCAGTGAGTTTCTTTCAATGGATTCAAGTGCACTAGTAATCAATTTTAGCTTACCACCTAACAAATGTCATTTTCACCTGAGGTTAGATGTTGAGGTTACAATATCCAAACATAGTATTATTTCTAGTCGGAATCTACTGCATTTATATCTAGGTCATGGATTTATCAGTTACTTTATCAAATTACTTAGATATCATTCTAGGACGTCCCANGGTTACAATATACAAACATAGTATTATTTCTAGTCGGAATCTACTGCATTTATATCTAGGTCATGGATTTATCAGTTACTTTATCAAATTACTTAGATATCATTCTAGGACGTCCCATGTAAATAAGTAAGGACACCATAAGGATAATATAATTGTACTAATTAATTAGGATATTTCCATAGATTCACTTATGATTATACAAAATATATTTTCTCTCTTATCTACTATTTGTAACTACTGGCCACAATATCATGACATGAATAATTATTTTTTCTTTCCTTACAAAGAGATCTATCATATGCATTCAAACAATTATTTCATCTTTTTTTTTCTTGGATGTTGGATTTATGATCTCTCTTCTTATGGAGATCATATCAGCTAAAAATTCAATGGTGGTATCCCTTACAAATCTACTTTCTTAATTGGCATATCAATTAGGTAATTACCTGGGATATTAGAATAATGAGAAGAGATATACAGTGTTACATTTAATCCATATGCTCTCCATAATTAAGTTTGACATGAAATATTCATTAATACATTGGTTAAGGTCCTACCTAGAGAAAAACTACAAGAACCTATACAATCCTTTTAAATATTGAGAATTTTTATCATTAGTACCTCTTCCAACCATATGCAATTTTTGTAAATATAAAAGAAATTTGAACCATTAACCTATGTTTTTTAGACCATTATTATACCATTGAAACTTATATTCTCCTAATGAAAATCTGATAACTTGCTTGATGGACCATATGAATATGATGTGGCCCCCATCTCCTAATAAGTATAGTTTTTAACCTACAATGTCAACCCTCCTGTCATATCCCCACATTTTGATCGCCAGAAGTGTTGACCTTGCCTAGCACAAAGGGGGTCAAAAGATGCATTAAATAAATTAACCTAGGATATTTTATTTAAATGTCACTTAGGAGGCATGTACTTGGTATATTAATTGTCATTAAATATTATTATGCAATTAAATAGGTGGAAAATAAGTTTCCATTAATAGGAGAGCCACTTGGGAAAGCCAACTTGCCAAGGGACAACTAGAAACTATATGAAAAAATCAACGAGGCATGAAAAGGGAAAGTGTCAAAATATATGACAAAAGCAGTCAAATACAAAAGAGGAAACAATTGACAAAGGAGGGTGCGTTTCCTTTTTGGAGTTCAGTCATAAAAATAGGAAAGCCAAGAAAATTTGTCATAAGGAAAAATAGCAACTATGGGTTAAGGAAAGTGAATTTTCCAACTTTGATGAAGGTGGATGAAAGGTAAACATATTTCTTGTCTTACACATGCTAATTTCCTCAAGGAGGGCGAATTTGTGGCTAGAGTTAGGGTTTAGCAAGTGGTAACTTGCTTAACAAGTGATTGACTTGCTCAACAAGTCACCCAGGTTTATTTAAAGACAATTGGAGCTCCATTTCTCAGTTTGGATGTTTATTATTTTGATTTTTATGAAGCTAAGGATTCATTTCTAAGTGTTGTGCCTCAGGCTCTTGGGAGATGCGCCCCAAGGTTCTCATTCCCTCTCTCCTCTTCCCCTCTTCTCCCTTTCTCACTGCAGGTTACATTGGATCTATGGAGTAGCCTCTTTGAGTTGATTCAGGATTTGTTAGCAGCCTATAGCCATCCATTACTGTACATAATATTTCATTAACAGGTCCAAGAGTTTTCAATATCTAAGGGTTCAAACCTCCATTCCCTTCCTTGTATTATGTCAATAAAATACACTGTAATGATGCACAATGCTGAAGAGAGTGTTATAGTTAATTTATGAGAGTAATTTCAATTTTAATAGCTGTAATGTGTTATCATAAACATTCTATGCAATTTTTATTCCAATCTGGTTCGAAATGGCTGAGATTTACTCATTTTAAGTCAACCTAGTCTAGATTTTCATTGGAAAATAACTAGTTTTACTGTAACTTCCATATTTCGACTTGTATGACTCCAAATAACCCCATTTTTTTTATGAGTCATTAACAGACATATATAAGTCCCCCAAGTCTATAAAAAAGAACATGAACCTCCCTTACCCTATTTGTAAAGGCTTGAATATGGAGCTAGTGAGCTGCCCCGCGATCTAGTCTCACCTTTAACTTGAAAAATATTTTCTTTTTCCTCTGATATATTATTAAAATTAATGAAACTTTATTTATGATATATTAATTCTGGAAAAAACCTCTGCAAGTTTCCAAAATCCCCTGGTTGAAACAGACCGAACTACTCTCCTTAGTTTCACGGTTTGGCTGCCCAGAAGCGTGGTAGTAGGTTTCCGCAGTGCGGAATCTGAACCCTAAATGGAACCAGATATAAATGTGTTAGGGGAGAGGAAATTCCATGTATGACATCTATATTTTTTCTTCCCACTGATCACTCTTGTCCTTTGCAAAAATTCCCAGAAGAAACCCTTGTTTTGCCCAATCCGAGAATGCTCTATGTGAACCAATTAAAATTTCAAAATTGTTTAAGTAAATTACAGAATTAAAGTGTTCAGGTTTGCACACCAGACTTAGGACATCACAGTGGTATCAGATCACTTTCCTCCACTCCTGTGTAAAGAAGGCTCTCTGTTGACTAATTTTGCAAATCACCAATTAAAGTTACAACCATGAGGTTGTGGTAGTAGTTGAAGATGATGACTTTGATCAGTTTGTTGAAGAAGAAGAGGTGATCTATGTTAATGATGGGTTGCAAATGTCAAGAGACAAGGATGGTTAATTTGATGACCATATGGAGTATGAAGAAATAAATTTGGAACTACCCATGGCTAATCCTAAGAAGGATTTAGCAAAGATGATAGATGCAGCTGAAAACTTGCCCCACCACTACAAAGAGTATCTTGCCTTGGGGGAAGTGATTTGTAAATCCATTCCTTTCAAATATTATTTTTATTGCAGATTTGTATTTGAGACTAAGAATGTATATGATTAATCTTTCAATAGAAACAAATCATCCATAGAGGAACAAAGTTGTTCCACCTCTTTGAGCAATGAGGAGGAGGAAGAAAGCAAAAGTGAAGAGTCATCAAATCCATCAGCATGCTCAAGCATTTTGAGATTCTTTGGATTTTCTTCAAGAATATTATCTGCAAGTAATGATCATAGTACCATTCAAGAAGGAAAAACCTCAAGTTGTTTGAAAGAAGATGCTCCAGAATATCTTGCTTGTTTCCCATTACTCCAAGAAGAGCATGAAGAGGAATGCACTTCAAGCTTCTTGGTGGGTGATCTTCAAATCACTGCTAAATTTGTTGGATTATTTATGGATGAAGATATATATTTTGGATCAGATCCAAAAGATTATTACAAATCAGAGTTACAGTCACCTCAGGAGCCACATACGCAAGAAGAAAGCAAGACCACACTGCTTGGGTGTGAAGCATAAATTTTGGTGGAAGAACAGGCCACCATAGTGTCTGTACAAGAAGAGGATAAGGTGAAGAACATGTGTGATGAAGGTTCTTATTTTTGCAGCCGTAATGTTCATTTACATCCCTCTAATCCATGGAAAGACAAAAATTCTCCACTTGCATCTCAGGACTGCAAGAGGAAGGCCAATTGTGAGGGAGATAACTTCACTCCTAGTTTCTTTGTTGTGGATCACACAATCAGTGAAAATAAGGGTGAGGGTGTCAATGGAGATAAGATGGTGAAGGAATATTTTGGATCTGATCCAGAAGAAGAATAAATCTCATATCTGAATTCATCCTTTGAATTTCCCAATGAAGTGGAAGACAAGCCCCACCAGTTAGGTGTGAACTAAGAAATCTGAAGGATAAAATTTTGGTGCAAAGGGATGCACACAGTTCTGAATTTTGGACTCTCTTGCAGCATGATGAAATTGCGTCCACATCAGAGGAGAGGATTGAACTCACTGAGAATCCCAATCCCACTATCACCAATGTGGAGAGCTATGATCCATCTAGTCTTGCAGGTGAGAAAGAAGAAAGACAGATTCATAAAGAGAAGTGCAAGTCATAGCAAGAAAATTGTAGGAAAGAAGAAGGGGGTGATTTTCCTCAAGAAGGGCCACTCATTTCCTTGGCCTTTGAAAATGGATGAAAATAAGATTCAAAATGATTTACACCTTCTCCAAGACACACACTCTTCAATGGCACACTAATGTTGGATAGCTGCTTCATTGGAAGATCAATCTTCTCTTGAATCCAAGGAGGAGATGCAGAAGGCATTATCTACAATACAAGGGGAATTCTTACAATTTATTTCTAATAGATATTATTTGATTGAGCTTGCTGATTTGTTTCATTGAGCATCCTTGAAGGATGGAGAAGAAATTTGCAAACTCACACAAGAGTTGTTGACCACCCAAGACTCCTTGAAGAGCACTCAATGTGCACTCCAAGAATCCAAGATGGAGATAGAGAAACTTCATGAGAAGTTGCAAAGGTATTACCTACCCTCCTACACACCATTCAGCTATATTCATAAGGATGATTGCATTCTTGAACAAAGGGAGGAATCTCATGAGATGGTGGATCATGAGATGCACTTAGATTTGCAAGTGCTTATGAAAAGCTATGAGGAAGAGAATATTGGACAAGCACTCATTGAGGTTGAGCAGAAGGATTATTTGTTCTTCTCTACCAGAAAGATGGCTGATCACATTCCATATGGATCAGTAAATAAAAGTGCTTTTTCATCCATTGATTGGGTGGATAGAGACATATTTGGAATGAAGACCTTGGGAGGTAAAAATTTATATTTCTGCAATCATTTTTTTGTTGTGACTGACATTGTCTTGACATGTGAACATCAACAAAGACTTATTTGGCAGCTATTATATACCTCCCATACACATGCACATGAGGTTCATTCTGATTTTCATGTGCTTGAGGAGTTTGAGGTCAAGCAATATGAAGATCAAGCACTTGCATGGTTCCTAAGAGATTATGAGTTTCCTCTAGGAAAATGTTGTACAATTTTGGAGGAGGCACATGATCACACTGTCACTCAGAAAACTAATGGAGGAATTTGTGGATCCATTATCTTGATTGATGAGAATTGTATGGATTTGGCACACAATTATTCACTCCACACTTCTATTTCATCCATATCATGTGGGGATGAAAATTGGGTGAAAGGATTTTTTCTGTTGATGCCACAAGACGAGCACGATACTTCCACTCTTCTAGTTGAGGTATTGATGGTCAAACCTTGTGGTTTGACAAGTGAATTAGTAGTAGCTGAATTATTCCCACCTGAATCATTTAGCATGAAATTTTGTATGTCCATTGATTGGGTGGCTAG
The DNA here is from genome assembly GCA_001517045.1 of Pseudotsuga menziesii. NCBI lineage: Eukaryota > Viridiplantae > Streptophyta > Pinopsida > Pinales > Pinaceae > Pseudotsuga > Pseudotsuga menziesii. The sequence continues at coordinate 14,905 of LPNX010933701.1, forward strand.
ACACATGATTGAGATGTGTGCACTCGAGGGTAAACATCTTTCTTGCATCGATGGAGAGACATTAGACACCTCAAATAAATTGTATGAGCAATGGCATGAGCATGTATGGCTACTATACGATTCTTTCAGTATACATGGAGTGGCATGGGATAACCTCCTGTGTATTCATAACAATAGTGACGTGAGTTTCGGTGCTAGCTTGCACATGGATTTTCATACTTTAGAGAGGCTCAAGATGTTTTGGTCCTGCATTAAGGAATTCCGTGTCTGGTGGGAGAGTTTAAAAAAATTTCAGTTTGGCATGGGGAGAGATGAGCTTCTAGTATGGTGGTATGATTTTCATAACCTCATTTTCATCCTCTACAATGATAAAATTTTGTTGTTTATACTGATGGGTGGAAGGAGATAGATAAAACCATTGGATCCCGACATTCTTAGGAATGACATGGTTCAAAAGGTGGCAGAAAAATTTGGGTCCTTACAGAGGAGGCAATGTGATCCGGGAATTCTACTCAGCTACCTTAACTGGGTTAGCAATTTTTATAAAGGAAGTGGTATGAGGGAAATGACTATGATCAGAGTGGTGCAGCAGAAACATGGTGGACAAATTTGTAGCACTCTGTGGTGCTTCTGCTTGAGGATAAGCAGACTTGGGAGGGGAGGACTATCATATCCCCACATTTTGATCGCCAGAAGTGTTGACCTTGCCTAGCACCAAGGGGGTCAAAATATGCATTAAATAAATTAACCTAGGATATTTTATTTAAATTTCACTTAGGAGGCATGTACTTGGTATATTAATTGTCATTAAATATTATTATGCAATTAAATAGGTGGAAAATAAGTTTCCATTAACAGGAGGGCCACTTGGGAAAGCCAACTTGCCAAGGGAAAATTAGAAACTATATGACAAAATCAAGCAGACATGAAAAGGGAAAGTGCCAAAATATATGACAAAAGCAGTCAAATACAAAAGAGGAAAAAATTGACAAAGGAGGGTGTGGTTTCCTTTTTGGAGTTCAGTCATAAAAATAGGAAAGCCAAGAAAAGTTGTCATAAGGAAAAATAGCAACTATTGGTCAAGGAAAGCAAAGTTTCCACTTTTTGATGAAGGTGGATGAAAGGGAAACATATTTTCTGTCTTAGACATGCTAATTTCCTCAAGGAGGGCAAATTTTTGGCTAGGGTTAGGGTTTAGCAAGTGGTAACTTGCTTAACAAGTGATTGACTTGCTCAACAAGTCACCCAGGTTTATTTAAAGACAATTGGAGCTCCATTTCTCAGTTTGGATGTTTATTATGTTGATGTTTATGAAGCTAAGGCTTCCTTTCTGAGTGTTGTGTCTCAAGCTCTTGGGAGATGCACCCCAAGGTTCTCATTCCCTCTCTCCTCTTCCCCTCTTCTCTCCTTCTCATTGCAGGTTACATTGGAGCTATGGAGCAGCGTCTCTAAGTTGATTTAGGATTTGTTAGAAGCATACAGCCATCCATTATTGTACATCATATTTCATTAACAGGTCCAATATTTTTCAATATCTAAGGGTTCAAACCTCCATTCCCTTCCTTGTATTATGTCAATAAAATACATTGTAATGATGCAAAATGTTGAAGAGAGTATTATAGTTAATTTATGAGAGTAATTTTTATTTTATTGGCTGTAATATGTTATCATAAACATTCTCTGAAATTTTTATTCCAATCTAGTTCGAAATGGCTGAGATTTACTCATTTTAAGTCAACCTAGTCTAGATTTGCATCGGAAAATAACTAGTTTTACTGTAACTTCCATATTTAGACTTGTATGACTCCAAATAACCCCATTATTTTTCTGATGAGTCATTGATAGACATATATAAGTCACCCAATTCCAGAAAAGAGAATCTGAACCTCCCTTACCCTATTTGTAAAGGCTTGAATATGGAGCTAGTGAGCTTCCCTGTGAGCTAGTATCACCTTTACAACTTGCAGAATATTTTCCTTTGCCTCTGATCTATTATTAAAATTAATGAACCTTTATTTATGATATATTAATTCTGGAACAAAACTATGCAAGTTTCCAGAATCCCCTAGTTGAAACAGATCGAAATGCTCTCCTTAGTTTCACGGTTTGGCTGCCCAAAAGCGTGGTAGTAGGTTTCCGCAATGCAGAATATGAACCATAAATGGAACCAGATCTAAATGTGTTAGGGGAGAGGAAATTCTATGTCTGAAATATCTCTATTTTCTTCCCACTGATGACTCTTGTCCTTTGAAAAAATTCCCAGAAGAAACCCTTGTTTTGCCCAATCCGAGAATGCTCTGTGTGAACCAATTAAAATTTCAGAACTGTTTAAGTAAATTACAGAATTAAAGTGTTCAGGTCTGCACACCAAACTTAGGACATCACACCTCCATCTCTTTATATTAATTATCAAACAAATTATAGGTATATACCTAGTATTGTAGGTGTTGATGATGGAAATGACACCTTTCTGATTCCTACAACACTTGTTATATGAATTAGTGAACCATGAAAATCTTGTAGCTAGATCAGAGAAAAAGATGGCTATATATATCCAAAATTTCATCAAACCTATCCTTAAGTATTCCCTTAACCATCATCCCTAACTGAAAATTAATGATTGACACCAAATGAGGTAACATATACTACCTTGAATAATGGACAATGCAAAGGAGGCAAAGTCATCATTTATCTTGCACTAGTGGAGCATATGAAGGAAAATGCTTGTGATCAACCAAATATTCATTCTTACAATCATGTGATGAATGGATTTCACAAGGAAAATGACTTGATACAAATAAGGAGGTTGAGAGGGTATACCCTGAAATTGACCATGCATGTATATTAGCCTATTTTTTCGATACTGGATGACATGAAGTTAAATAATGTAATAACCATGGCTTATAATAATGCATTTATTGTGAGTTTTATTTGTAGAAGGATGGGGGCATGCAGTGATTTTATTTCAATGGATTCAAGTGGACTAGTAATCAATTTTAGCTTACCACCTAAGGGATGCCATTTTCATCTGAGGTTAGAAGTTGAGGTTACAATATCCAAACATAGTATAATTTCTAGTCGGTATCTACTGCAGTTATGCCTAGGTCATGGGTTTACCGGTTACTTGATCAAATTACTTATATATCATTCAAGGTCTCATGTCAATAAGTAAGGATACCATAAGGATAAGATAATTGTACTAATTAATTAGTCTATTTCCATAGACTAGTCTCTTATGATTATACAGAAGATATTTTCTCTTTTATTTGATATTTGTAACTACTAGCATGATATGACTCATTATTGTTTCTTGCCTTACTAAGAGATCTATCATATGCATTCAAACAATTATTTATTGTTTTTTTCTTGCTTGGTTTTATGATCTCTCTTCTTATGGAAATCATATGAGCTAACATTTCAATGGTTGTGTTGAGCCTCATTTTGTTATCATTTTTGGCATTAAAATAACACATTTAAATGCATATTTTATTATCTTTCGTGTATTTTATGTCATGCAGATCGTTATTCAGCACAAGGTAAGAACAAATTTAATGTTTATCCAACTTTGGTTATTAATATCATTTTTATGATTTTATTAACTCAAATCTATATTATTTAAAGCATATTTGATATATTAATTAATATGTGTATTTGTTTGCAGGTTATGTAGTATGTTTGGGAAAATTTATAAACAAAATGCATTCATCTTACCATTCAGGCCGATCTACACAATCGGTGTCCGACTCATCACGTAGCTTTCTATCCAGCTTTCCATCCATCTTGCGAATCAGGCTGTGTGATGTTAACATCCAATATCAGGCATTAAACGTTGAAGCAATCTGCAAACCGTTTTGTTGACCACGTGCCCAAGTGATAGCATAATCAATAATTTAGAAGGATCGTCGGTGCATTGATTTCACCCAACACCAAGCTTCTCACTTCCAACACATTTAAAGAAGGCGCATTCTTGTTCTAGAATTGTTCGTGGCCTCTTCCAAACTCGCCACCAGTCTGCGCATTTAAAACGATGAGCGACCCGCGTTCTGGAAGATCGCCATCACACTACTCTTGTTTGCCACCACGTCACCAGTCTGTGTGCCACATCTGAAGTATATTCACATTGATGAAGGACCTATGTTCTGGAATACCCATCGTGTACATTTCCTATTCCCAGCACCACTCCACCAGCCACACGAAAGGAGGAGTAGATACACCACCACGACGCCCTGCTCATGTTGAAGATGCCACGATCATGCTGAAGGAGTCAGATGCTCATGCACTGGCCTATGAACAATTATTGCCTTTTATGATTGACTAAATTTAGAATATCAATTGACCACTAAAGGGTCGACTTGCTCAATCTCTTGAAAATAGTGTGTATATAAACACCTCCACGCAGAGAGATAGGGGATTGATCAATCATTAGGTAGATAGTTAGTCTGTTTTGAGAGACGAAGATTGTAACTGTGTTCCTTCTTTTTAATAGAATCTCTAAGGCTTGTTGTTTATGACTGTGTGTGAAATCATTTGCTAGGAATTACCCATGATTGCTGAGAGGGCCCCTCGACAATTCATGGTTTCTATTTTTGTATGAGTTTTTGTTATCTCTTCATCACAGATAAGTAGTTTTATTTTTAATTTGTTTATATTTGTTTCTCTGCTTTCTGTAATGTGTATTTGTTGTAGTTAATATAATTCACACTGTGTTGTTAATGTATTTCTCCTTTATAGAATTAAAATGACCGGCCACGTATAGCTTATTTCTAGTTTCCTTTCATGTTTCCTCTCAAGTTAGTGCTTAATATTACGTTAGTCTTGGGTATAATTTATAGTTAGAGATTAGTTTTGCTGCTTTTTGTCTAAATTGTAAATTAGTTCAGCTATGTTTCTGTTTGTTTTATTTTATAATAGAAACAATCTCTTCATACCCATAGATTAGTAATCCCTTTTGATTATTTTAATTATTAATTAGGTTTAAATTTTGTCCTTTATGCATTTTGTTTTCATATGCACAAAATCAGTAGATAATTAAATCATTTAGGTCTGTTTTTATTATTCTCTGTATACAACCTCTCATTCGGACTGTGTGTTTGGATTGTCATTCGGACCTTCCTTCCATACTGTCGTCCAGCCTTCCATCCGACCTTTAGTGTTCTTAATTTATTTTTAACCTGCTTTCAGTTTTATTTCTTTGGCCTTTTGAATTCTGTTATGTTTTGGTAATTAGGTAATAGTTACATCAGCCTCTAGGACCTTAGGTTAGATTATTTTAAAGTACTTATTAAAAGCCCTTTTTGTATTTATTTTTAATCAAAGCATGTTTTTGAATTATGATTTGATTTGCTTCTTTTGTCTTTTATTTCCTCATTTATCATCGCTTTGAATATCTGATAATTGTATATTTGGTTTAGTTTAATTCACCATTTTTTATATTGAACTTAGGGTTAGACATGTTAATTTCTAGAAAATACACCAATACTTTGTAGATTTATACTAGCATAAGGGTTTATTTCTTGAATTGTATGTTTACTGAAAATGCTTATAGGTTAGAGAATTAGAGAAGTAAACTTAATTAAGTTTTCTTTACTAAGTTTTCTACTTGCTTCTTTATTTATTTTTTCTACTTATTCATAAATTAGACCTTTCTCAGTTTTTGAAATTGTTTATGAAAGTTTTCCCATTCTTAGATTAAGAAGAAGAAGAGTTAATTAATGAGTAGTCTGATATTATCCTAGTATGGTGTTTTGCTTTAATCACATTAATAATTAAATTTTTAGGAGTTTGACTTGGTTTTTCATTTTGAAATATTTTTCAATCTTTTGTTTATTAAAGTATTTCTAAAACACCCTAGGAATCCCTCTACCTTCGCATATATTTTGTAGCAACTCTAAGCCTACCAACCTCGGTCGATAATTAAATATTAGGTGTATTTAAGATAGTATAACACACCCAACAGGTTGTATGCCTTACAAATCTACTTTCTTAATTGACATATCAATTAGGTAATCAAGGATATTAGAAGAATGAGAAGAGATATACAGTGTTACATTTAATCATGAGATGCCAATCTATAGCCTCCACCTCATTTATGTATTTTCATTATTCAATGAACCATTTTAGTGGTGGAAGTGTAGTAGTTTTTACAGATGCCTGCATGGGAATTTCTATTTAATTAGGTCAATGGAGAGTCAACGACAGGTGGCATATGAAATTATTGAACCAAGTGAACTCTAATAATGTTATGGCCATTGAACTGCACCTTTGACTAATTTACTCACTCCCAAGTGAAATTTCTTGAGCTCTAAAGGAAATGAAGTTTCCCATACCTTCCAAGCCATTAAATGAGGAGATCGAAGCCAGTTCTAACTCCTCCTAAAAATACATTGATATGTTAAAATGGTGGTGACAACTTTAACACCTTGATCTCCTATCATACTAACAACATATATTAGTTAGTGTATAGGTTGGGATATCTCCACATTAGAAAGGTAATTATATTTAACCCATAGAGCCTCCCTACGATGTAATTTATAAATATCCTTGACAAGCAATAGAATAGAATCTAGAAACACTTATGCAATAATTAAAATAAGAATATAAGAAACTAGGACTCCCTAGCGCCACACCCATACGATATTCTATAATAAGGTTTATCCCAAGGGGGTCTTCTTATGAGTCTAACAAGTAACAATATTATATTGTACCTAGGATTATAGGCTCATGTCGTGGTTATACATACAACAAATTTCTAGGCCCATCTAGATATAAGATGTTATAGATTCATGCATATTCTCTTTTTTGTCTTTTTTGGTTTTTAGGTTTTTGAAAAAAAAGGAGTAACAAATGGGTTGATTTCATCTTGTGGAGGCCGTATTCTTCTTTTCTTGGCTAAGTTTGGATTGCATGGGCCGTGACATTGTTTGGAGAGGACACAGTCTTGTTTGTGAGGACGAATTACTTTCTATTGGCTGCATATCCTTAAAGTTCCACATCTACAGTGATTCCCATGCTTCATCCAAAAAGGGTTTTTACAACCCAAAAATGTTGTTACAGGAGGACACAGTCTTGTTTGTGAGGACGACTTACTTTCTATTGGCTGCATATCCTTAAAGTTCCACATCTACAGTGATTCCCATGCTTCATCCAAAAATGGTTTTTACAACCCAAAAAATTTGTTACAGCCAATAAGGGAGTTGCAATCCATATTGACACCTACAAGAATCTACTACAACATTGTTGGGTAATCTCATTGTAGTCTTCCTTCTTGTTACGATTATGCATAACGTTTCTGGGTAGTGAAGGAGGGCACTGCAGCATAATAAGGGAGTCTAGGAAGAAGAGGATTTGGGTTGTTTTTAGGATCTAGCAGGGCAGGGTAGACACCAAAGAAAAATCGAGAAACCAAAGCTCACTTCCATAAATCATTATGCACACCCAGGAAGCTATAGGTTAGAGTTAAAGTAATTTCAGATTTTCTTATCGACCTTACAACTGTTGTTACAGTCATTGTAAACTCAAAGTTATATCAATATGATATTTAAGGTTTATTTTCCTTGTTATTTATCCAAAGCAGACTCTATTGCATTGACTGCTCATTGTTAGCGCTACGAAAATAAAGATCTAGAAATTATAGTCTATTAATATACAAGCCAAACATTACACATATGATGGTGTTGATTTGTGTACAGACTTCAAAATCCTTGAGATCCAAAACAAACTCTCTATGTTAAAGAGATTCCCGCACTGTCTAACTTTCTTCTGCAATGGAATTCTAGGTTTCTACGTGTTCCCTTCCGCAGCGGAATTATTTTCGGAAGGTGGGAATTGGAAGTCATCTTTTCAACTTTTGACACTTCCTAAATAAGAGTTTTCACACAACACTTCTTCCCCACCGTTGATCTCGATCGTTGATCTATCAATTTTACGACCATCCTGAGTGTTTGTACACCTTACTTTTTCATGTAGCGAAATGGTGGTGGTGGGGGTAGAAGGCAAAAGACCTGCTAGACGATAAGAGTGATGGGGAGCGGCACCCGGATCCACAATGACTCAACAAAAAGAAAAGACTCGATCTATCTATGCAACCTTAAGCAGACTAGCGTGCATAGAGAATATACCTAAGAAAATCTAAATCCAAACAACAAGAAAACCAAGGGTAGGATAAGTAATCTCTCGAATGAAGTAGGTACATCTCTCCTAGGAGAGGCTTGAGACTCCCATACACAACAAGCGAAGTTTCGTAACCGATTATAGTGGCCCTTAGCTTCAATGCATATAGCAACTATGTTGTCCGACCCCTACCTGGCCAGGACACCTATAGAATAACCTCTGCAAATACCTCCTCGATAACCTAGATAAGGAAACTAAGGTCACCTCAATATAACCAATGCTCATGCAGACAGTCGCAGGCGGGATCGACCGTATGGGCAGGGTAGCAAAGCCCGAATCCTGAAAGCACAACTGGTACCCCATGGGTGCACCAGTCAATACTTCAAAGGTCCCTAGATACGAATACAATCCTAGAAATATCTCTAGTACTCATAGAAAGTGACAAGGGGTCATCCCAATCACAGTTGCGTGTACTGCCTCGTGCTTAACTCCCGTGTAAGAGGAGTGTCCTGAGAAACACTAATTATACTAGGGGGTTCCTTATATAGCACTCCAAAGAGGTAATGGAGGGTCAAATCCAAGCGATCTTGAGTCATATGGAAGGCCAAGATTCAAGTGGTTTAGACACACATGAAGGAAAACTCCAAAAATATTTGGATTTATGCACACATCCCAATGTATGTGGGTTTGAGGTCAAAAGTCACAAGCACACACAAGTATGGGATTAAAATTCGCGTACAACAATAAATATGTTTTTTTTAGCGATGAACTTGGAAACATCAAAGTATAATATCAGTCCATGGGGTCTAAAGAGTCTGCATAGGGACAGGGAAGGCCATAAACATGTGATCAACCATGTGTGGTAAAATCAGTGATAATAGTATGTGTGTCGCATTTGTGAGCAAACCAATGACAACTGCATACTCATCTTGATTATTGGTGGTTGATCCAATACACACACCACTTGAATGAGTGGATTAGTGTATGTGATGGAGACCGTATAGCCTAGGTTTATGATGCAAGATTAGGCATCCATCAACTAACATCATTAGTAAATATGATGTGGTATGTTGATGGCCAAATCATCTAAAACATAAAAAGATGCCTCATCAAGATTTTTTTGTCTTTCTTTAGAATAAAAAAGAATGTAAAACATGAATCATTTACCGCTCTTTTACATGGTTGATTGGCCTATGAGAGTGATTTTGGGTAGAATATCTTCAAATAGTGCCTCTTTGGTCAAATAGTGCTCAATGATAAATGGACCTCACCATAGAGTTTCCGATTTTCATAGGACTATGGTTTTTGTTGGTTGTTTCATATGCTATATGCATTTTATCCTCACAGTTGTAATGGTTTTTTGATCGATTTTTTATAGCTTCATTATTTTGTAATGAGGCCCTCCAATCCTCATATGTTTTCTTTAATGTTATTAGTCATTGCTCTAATGTCATACTGTTAGGGAGTAGTTCAATTTTCATCCAAAGGGTTGGTATATCACATTCGATGGGTACACTGCTTTTACCCCATGAACGAGGTGAAAAGGTGTGAACCCTATGGTAGTTTTGATAGATGTATGATATGCCCATACTGCAAAAAACACCATGCAGTGCCAATTGGTTTTGTGTTTATTCATTGTTCATTCTAGCATGGATTTGAGGACATTCTTCATGGCATCAACTTGCCAAGTGGATTGTGGATAATAAGGTGATGCAGATTCATGTGTGAGTTTTGATAGATGTGTGATATGCCCATACTGCCAAAAATGACATGATGTGCAAATTGGTTTTGTGCATATTTATTGTTCATTGTGGCATGGATTTGAGGATTTTGTTGATGGCATCAACTTTCCAATTGGATTGCGGACAATAAGGTGATGCAAACTCATGTGTAAGTCCTATAAGTACTAGAAATTCTTGAAAGAACTCATTTTCAAAATGTTTTACATGGTCTAAGACCAATTTTTTGGGAATTTCAAAATGGGTGATGATATGGTTAAAGAATAAGTGTGCAACAGTGTCACCTTTATTATTATAGGTTGACAAAGCTTCAGCCCATTTCGTGAAAAAATCGATAACAACTATGATGTACTAATGGAGATCTACATATGTTGGGTTACAAGTCATGAAATTGATTCCCCACTTGCAAAAGGGTTCAACCATGATAATTGGGGGAAGAGGATCTTGTGGAGCTCACATTTTAGAGGTGAATATTTGGCATTTCCTACACATATTAACAAAATTGATGCAATCGTGGAAGAGATACAACGAATAATAGCTTGCATGGACAATTTTCTAAGCATTGTAATCCTTGATAAATGGTCATTGCATTCACCACTATGATGGCCATTTAGGACAAGCTTCATATCTACATGAGTGAGACATAAGTGTAAGACTATACCTTCTCATTAAGGAAAAATTTAGGGGTGAAATTTAGCCCATAGGCTAATTTTTTACCTTTATTTCCAAAAAAACATTTCATCAATTTCCATTTTTTTCTAAATTGATTTCCCAGATTCCATAGGATAAAAAAAATTACTCTAAAAATTTCCAAAATTATCCAAAAACTATATAAAATCCTTATAAATCTGAAGCTTTTTAGAAAAATATCACCCAACATTTTATGGTTGGAAATTTAAGAATTAGTAAGATTCGTCAAGGTTCTACACTTTAAGAAAATTATGGATCCTTAAAATTTTCCCTACTGCTCATTTCCTATAAAGGATGTCTCCTATGAGTAGGTATTAGGTTGCCTATTGTCAAATGCATCAACAATTATCTCATGACAAGATTGGGGAAAATTTTTGTTGTGTAGGCATGTTAGTATGTCACCATACCAATAGTCACCTGATGAAATTGTGAATACATGTTCATCGGGGAAATTATCATTTAATGGTGGGTGTACTATGCTAAACGGGAGGTCAATGATGCGAGCACTTAGTACTAGTGCTTTCTAACTTTTTGTGGTTTCAAATTCATGGTAAAACTCTTGACAAATCATAACCCATCGAGTCAACTTACCCTTGATAAGTCATTAGCTTGGTATATATTTCCTAGGACTTGATTTTTCCACTACTATTATTGTTCAGAATAAGATTAATGCCATAACTTCTATAATGAATGGATGAAGGTCAAGGCAAACTTTTATTCATGGTTGTACCTAATGAGAGGGCACAACATGTTTTTTCATACATAGGATATGACATAGCTACAACCATCTTCCCCCTATTTGACTAGCACTCTGACAATATCTACCGACAATGTTGAATTATAAAGGATAAAATCCTTGTCAAAGTCTAGAGGGCTAATTAATAGGGCATTTGATATTGGCTTCTTTAGTGTATCTAAGTCTTATTGTGATTGTCCATTCCATTATAAATGGATATCATGTTGTAACAAATGTAAGAATCCATTGGCTCATGTGGCGTAGTTAGGGACAAAGTGTTGTAAAATAATTTATTTTGATTGTAATCATTGTAATTGGAGTAATAATTTTGGTTTCGGGGTGGGGGGTTCACCAAATGGCTTGGAATTTCAAACGGATTGACAATTTATTCCCTATTAGGAAACTATGAATCTCAATAAGTGGTTTGTAGTGACTTAGAAGGTGCACTTGACCATATTCAAGTGAATGTTTTATTTGCAATATTGTTAAAAAACAATGCATAAGTCTATGAGATGTTTAAAGCACACCTTTTTTGAGCGATCTATGAGATCCGTAATATAAGTCAAAATATTATGAGCCAAGTCATGAAAAATGTAGGTCATATCCCATTTGAATGTAGCTTCGACATTTTTTATACCAAAGGGAGTGACGTGGTAAGAAAACGTGCCCCATGGCATGGTGAATGGGGTTTTGTATTGATTTTCATTGCGGATTTCAATCTAATTCTAATAACAATGAAACCACTCATAGGAGAAAGGAACTTGTGGAAACTGCATTCATCACTTACATGAACGGGGTAGTAAAGTTGTATTTATCAAAGTATTAGTTTAGGTCTCTAAAATCCATGCAAACCCGATTAATGCCATGTTTTTTGTTTACAAGGATTGAGTTAGATACCCATGATTCATATTTAATAGGGAATATAAACCTTGCTTTGCTAAGCTTTTCAATTTAAGCTTCGATGGCCATAGATTTTTTACAAATGAAGGGGTTTTTGTTTTTGTTGTATTGAAGGGGTATCAAGTCATGTGTCAATATCAAGTTTGAGGATGGCCAAATTAGTCTTGGCATTTCTACATATGACTAAGAAAAGACATTTCAAAACCATTGGAATAGAGATTTGTACTCTATCACCTCCATGGTAGAAAAAAATCTCTAAGGAGAATGTTTTCAATTCTACCTAGGGTAATGGAAATGTCTACTTTGTTGGTAGGGGGTATATTGACCATGTTTCCTTCCTTGAGTGCATCAAGAGATAGTATTAGATGTTTGGACCAATCTACATGTATGAGTAGGAAAAAAACTTTCATCCCAATTATGCATTTTCATGGGGAGGTTATTGTTGTCAACACATTTTTGGGAGAAAACACAATCAATGATGCATGAACTCCCATGGATAATACAACACATTCATGGTTTCCAATAAATATCCATCCAATTGGAATGTATAATATAGATGAAATAACTCATATGTACTAGATGATCTCGATATTGGTTGGGTTTGTCTACCACTTATGTTGCATGAGGAGACTATTTATTTAGATATAGCATAAATTAATTGATATTATGACCATGTGGGTTTTATCATTGAATTTTGATGGATCTTACTAGTGTTAGTATTTGAAGAGACATGCTTATGTGCCAATGTGCCAATAGAAGTGTAAATGTAGTATATCATATCCAAGTTTTGGCTATTGACTTATGGTGGAAATATATGATCATTATGGGGAATTGGTGAGTCCAATGGGGTTATAGGCATCATGATTGTATGGTTCTTAGTTGTAAATAAGGTGATAACTAGAGGTATTCATGTGGCATGGTATATCTAACCAATGGTTGTTGGGAAAGTGTATATGTAGTCACTCACTTTCTCATATAGTGCACAATGTTAGGTAGTGTGTTCCCCCACATATGTTGAGGCATAACATATGCTAACTTCATTCGTTGTATCTATGGAGGGGGTTAATGTACTCCTTTCTAGGGATCCTACTTGTGGGGAAATTGGGGTGGGTTGTTGATGAAAAAAAACGAGTGTAGTTCAAAACTCTTGGATGGATGGAAAATGGTGTGTGTAATTGTCATAGGGCACATGGGTGATTTGTGTGTAATGTTATTATCTATGTTTCAAAGGATTCCTTCAGAGTCATTGGGGATAAGGGGTTCCCATAACTAGAGGGTGAAGAAGGTTCCACAATTCTGGGAGGGTATGGAAATTATTAGTAGAATCTTTATGGGTATCACATAAGTCACATGGAGGTGGTATCCTTGTGGCATCAGTTGTATAATTATTGGTTACCCTTTATTTCTTATTCTTGCCACTATTAGTTTTACTTTGTCTTATGATTATAAGGTTAATGGTGGGAATGCATGTTCTTGGGGATGTTTACTTGGGAATGTGAGGGTGTACCACTAGTTGTAGGATTATCTAAGTTTAAAGTGTTATAATGGGGTTATAATATGGAGGGGATATTACAATATGAGTATTCCCAAGGTGAGCCATGGGAGGGTAAGTGTGGCCATTACTAGGTGTCCAACAATTCCTAATGGTGGAAAGAAGAGAATTTGTGTGATGGGGTCCATAGGGGATGTTCCATTTATATGTGTAGGGATCATGGATGATGATGGCAATGAAGAAATGGTTATAACTTTATTATCTAATGAGATGGTACATAGAGGGGTCAATCCCGTTGTGGGTATTTGAGGCGGGGCATAATGATATGCCCCTAGTAATGAAGAGACTTTGTATATTATAATGCCCCATCTTTGTGTAACATGGTGTTCATAGGGATGACTCTACAAGTGGTAATAATTATTGACATTGTTTGTTGAGAGGTTCATATTGCATTGGTGGTTTATGATAACAACCCTTTCATTATGTGGAAACATCATAATGAAAAAAACCAAGGTTATTGCTTGCATAGCATACATGTAACTACATTCCAATATGATGTTGCAGTCTAATGGGCCATTTATAACCTCAATATAAATCACAACATTTTTCCTTCTATTCACATGAATATTTTGTTGGTAAGGATGATAATCATAAGACCTTAGTGTGATGGCCAATGGTACAAGTTTAGGGGGACCCAAATTTTTCCATACAACCTTAGACATAGTGCATGTGGATGCACCTTCATTAATGATACATCAATGAATGTTCTTGCTTTTTATAGTAACAAGTATCTAAAATTCCACCAAGGAGGGTAATCATGGTTCAATACTATCCAAGTCAAAGGTCATTAGGCATGAATTGGATGGATCTACTGCAATTAATGAAGACAACATTGTTTTTCTTTGAGGATAGTTTTAGAGGAATCCTATCAGTGCCATAGCAATAGGTGATTGTGTTAAGTCATTGATGATGTTATACTATCTTTAAGTAGTTCTTTCATCAGTGTTATGGGTAGTGCATCGTAGAGGTTCCTTTAGCACATGCGGTGTGGGTTCACAACTAGGGGATTAAATCTACAAGAGTCTTCAAGTAAATTATTGACTACCTTTGATATTATCCACAGTCAACTCAGGAGGCATACAGTATTGTTGATTACGCATTTGGAGATTGAATTATGTCATGTTCATGAAAATATTTTGATAATATGGGTTTCTTGGTTGAGTTGGATTCTAAAGAGGGTGTGACCGTACCTGCTAGGCGAGTTTTCCTATCTATTATTGATTTGTAAAAACTCATTGTTATGGGGAAAGAGTTACAATACTATGGGAGTTTGGTAGTGGGAAGCATAATTTCCTTGTGGTGAATTAATGCCTTGGCCAACCATAATCGATTTGATCATTGTACTTAGTGATTTGGAGACATGGAGAGTAAAATGGACAAACTCATGACGTAACGTGAACGAAAATTTGGCATATAGCTAATTGTTTCTTCCTTTATTCAGTTGTTATTGTTACCAATGTTTTGATTTTGATTTCCCAAATTAGAAATTCCCCAAACTATTTTATTTCTAGGAGCATTACCCCCTTGTCCCTGCATTAGGTTCAATGTTTTGTTTTCACCTTCATTTTTTGCATTATTTTTCAATTTGGATATACGTGTCATATTAATTTGTTCAAATGCTTTCTTTTGATGAGAAAGTGAAGGTTGAACAAAGTTAATCTTGACTTGTTGGGTGGGGTTTTGTAGTGTTACTAGGACATGGAATGGGAATTATGCGTTGGCATGTGGGGGTTCTCTATACTAATTTGACGTGAAATAAAAATTTGATGTTATTCCATATTCCATTGTGGATTGTATGCGGGGATTTGGGTTTGTTTTGATGCTCATACCGCTTGGGGAGGAATGCTAAAACCCAAGCATGGTAGGTATGGACCACTTTGTGAGTTATGTGGAATCTTGTAAGGCATATTGGGATGTACAAATGTTGTTTGTCCATACTGAGTGGGATCACTTTTGTGAGAGGTACTAAATCCACTAATATGATTGCTAGAATGAATTGGATGGTTGTATGGGGGTAGTGATGTGGCATAGGTTTCTGATTACTCCATCAAGAGTGTGTGATGCACCATAAGTATCTTTTTTCAAAAGGGTACAGGTCAAGGGAATATCCAAGTACAATATATAGATACCCTAAATGGGCATCGATTAGTTCAAAATATTGTGCTCTAATGATGCCCTCATCTATTGTTTGAGTATGGTAGTGGCCGCATCTTTGGATCTCAATGGTTAGAGGGATTTTAAAAACCAATCTAGGAGGATCTTATCTTTTACTTTTGTTTTACACAAGCTTAGTCATTGATTCCATTCATGGACATGGTTTGCAATGTGGGTTGAGCTACTATGACGAAAATTAGTGAGGAATTCCATTCACGTGTCATGGAAGGATGGTAACTAGAAAGAAGTAAGGAATACATTTGCTAAAGTGGTGAAATGTGAGTGTGACCCATTAGCTTCATTTATATACCTTTTAGTTTATGGTCTCGTTAGGGTTTTCTAAAACAACCTAATCTGGATGACGTCTTTAGTAATGTTGTTTGAGGAACACCATAAATGGAAATTCATAATGTGATTGGCTAGGTCTTTTCTTAGTCACCATTTGAAATTTGGAATATCATAGGGAAGCTTGGTTGACATTGGTGGCTAGGAAATCCCATGTAAAATAAGTTCATTGGTTAGCTTTGTTAAGTCTGGAAGATTGACCGAAATCATATATGAAATATTTTGAATGAATGGGAGAGGGCGATGTGTTGGTGGAACACATGTTCTTGACATTGGTAATGTTGGTTGACTATAAGGATTTAATAAGGTAAACAAGGATTATCCAATAATATCTAATCCTTCTAATGTTGCTCCTAAAGTTGAATTCAGAGGGCATACTAGTAGTCTTAGTTGAGAGGCCAACATGAGGTCAACATACTAGGATTAAGTCCAACTAATGGAGGAAGTCTTGGACTTGACATGATTATTGAGGTGAGGGAGGGTTTTCTATGGTTTCTAATGTGTGGTGCTTTCTAGATATGGATATTTTTTTTAAGTCAAGAAGGTAATGTTTGAAATATATAAACAATGAGTCTTTCTAATAAATCAAAATAATGTGTGTTATTTAAGTGAAATTCCCTAGGAAGGATTCTTTTAAACCACAATATACATGTATGTTTGTTTTGATGTAAGGCGATTTTTTGTTGAACATGTATTGTTATTGATGTCAAAGGATCGAATGATTATGTGTTGAACATGATGTCAAAGGATTGAATGATTATGTATTGAACATGATGTCAAAGGATGAAATGATTATGTGTTGAATAATTATCAAAGGATAAACTAATTCCAAAAGAAGTTGAAGACTTCCTCACACAAATCCAATTTGAAGAAATACTTATGGAAGAATATAGAAGTCCCATGAGACCAAATATCCCACCATGACATTGGTCACAAGTGCGCAAATAACAATCCACAAAGAAGAACATTGAAAACAACAGATTTGTGCAAATACCATTTGTGTGAGACTTATGAATAAAAAACACGAAACAAAATTTTGTGTGTAAAAGTCCCACAAATAAAATTGATTGTGGTACGAAGACTTGTGAAGAAAAATATGAGTTATGAACCTATGTGCAAATGTACCACAAAAAAGTTGGCATATGTGCGGCAAACCTCACAAATTTGAATTGTGATAAGTGGCACGGACCCAGATCCTAACTTGAGTAAAATGAAAACAAGTGGATGTGTTGTCGAAGGATAATGAACTTCAACAAGTGGACACATCACTTGAGCTAGGAAAACTATAAATAAGAAAGAGATAGATGCATTTAATTAAGCTTGTAAAATGAATAAATGAGATAATTTGGTTAGGACATCTTTAGAATTATTTGGGGGTATCAATGGCTCGTTAATTTAAAAAAGAGTTTTATGCAGAGGAGCCAAAGTGCACAAAATAGTAGATATTGAATAGAAAGAAGTGCACAAGATGAAAATGATACACATATTCAGGATGTGAAAATTTTTTACTCAGTGAAAGACACATGCATGTCTTTCACCGAGTATAGATTGAGTAGAAGAAATTGAGCTAGGAACATTGTTCAATATAGAGACACAGATCACAGTGATTATTGCAAGTCGCAGTTTTGGCAGCTTCTTGTCTTGATGTAGATATTCAGAAGAAAGATGCAGGTCGAAATATCACACCTGTTGTATTTTGGTGAAGGCACACACCGAAAATAAGGTATCTTGTATTTTCCAATTATTTAATACATACTTATTTCATATCAGGGGGGTTGGATAGGGAAAGGAATAGGAGGTCGTAGCCTCCTTCCAGTTGGTGCTAGAAAATAACTTCGGTGGGTTGGAGCCTCCTTCCAGTTTTAACTCGTAAATATAATTAGGGGTTTGGAGCCTCCTTTGAGTAGAATCTAATAAATATAATTAGGGGTTTGAATCCTCCTTCTAATTGGAACTGGAGAATATAATTTGAAATTTGGTGCTTCCACAATCGAAGATCATAGTTATCCACAGGTTGGAACTTGGTTACTACAAGTCACAGTTTGTGCAGTCAAATAGACATATGCTCAGGTCGATGCCTAAAATTTGTGAGTCGGTGCTCACACAACTCGAAGTCGTTGTAGGTCAGTGCTTGTAGCCAACAAGTTGTTACTTTACGATCAGGTTAACACCTGAAATGAGTTGGTGCTCATGTTTGGAGATTTCATTCTCCCACTGATATATATATGTGTGTGTGTGTGTGTGTGTGTATGTGTGCAATTGTTGAGTCATCCCCACTCTTAGTAATAAGATAAATCCAATAATTGGTATCAGAGCAAGTGTCTTTAGTGACAAATGAAAATATGGAAGATACATCCAGCACAAATATGGACAAACAAGTAGGTTTCTCTACCAATCCATCACCGAGGTTTGATGGCTCCAATTATGCTTTTTGGAATATATGAATGGAGGTCTATTTGAAATATATCAATATGGATGTTTGGAAATCAGTGGAGGATGGATACGTGTCTCCAAAAGAAACCATATATGAATAAAAATAATGTAATGTCCCTACTTGGAATTTTGGAGAAAATTACAAATTGGGCAAATTCAAGCTTAACTAGTCATGACTCTAGAGGGTTCCAACTTTCACCAAATGGTCCAGAATTTGAAAGGAAATGGTATGGTAAGTATTATAACACATAAAGGTGGTTTATGGACACTTTGTGCCTTAATTTAGGCTTCTTCAACTTGATTTGGGGCTAAGAATAAAAGGGAAAAATTTACTAGGAAAATTGAGGTCAAATTCCCCCCAAGGGGGAGAGCCAAATTGGATTCCCAACTCATGTACGACCCTACCAAATTTTTAAGTAGAGTATGGGGAATAATATAAGAACTCATGTATTTTCATTACACATGGCTATTATTTCTTTAAATTTTTTATAGATTTCCACATTTGTTTGAAAACTTTAAGTGAAATTGCTTATGGGGAAATTGCATCACTAGCTTGATTTTGACATATGAAAGCTAGATTTAAAGGTTTAGATCAGGATGTGAAATAAAGATACCATATACATAATACAAATTACTACCCCAACAGTATTAAACACCATATAAATCCCTTCATACAAGTATTGTATACAACTCATTCAGTATGGGAGTCAAATACATGAAAACTAGTGAATTAGTAGCATAGAATTGCAAGAGTTTCACATATGGATTTATTGGATTTATACCCACATAGCATAGGGACATGAAATTACAGATAAACACATCATATATGTCTTTAAAAACATCATCAAAATCAGAGAAAATCCCTCATACAAATCTCATATAAAACTACTTCAAGGTTGAAGCCAAACCCATGAAAACTAGTTATTTAAGAGCATGGAAATGTGAGCCTTTCAAACTTGGAGTTTCTTGAATTTCGAGCTACATAGAACATCGTCATTGAATTACAGAGTAATACATCATTTATGTCTGTCACAAAATCATCAAACTCAAAGTATATCCCTCATACAAATATGATATAAAACTACTTCAATATTGAAGCCAAATCCATGAAAACTAGTCATTCAAGAGCATGGGAATGCAAGCCTTTCATACATGTATTTATGATATTTCGACATACATAGCATAGGGACATGATATTACAGATAAATACATCATATTTCACATCTTGGGCATCAAATATACTCAGCAAACAGCAAGCACAACTCCAACAAGTGTACCCTCAACATGAAAGTGTGGGGGGATGGAGAAGAAGGAATGAGAGAATATGGGAATAGATGAGAATTCGACTGGATGGTTCTTCAACCTGAAACTAAAAGAATTCATTAAGATCCAATGAGAGGTCTGAATTTCCTCTCCATCAACCAACTTGGAAAGGAATCCAACTCCCTCGAAATTGGTTCACAAGTAGGGAGAGTGAACACTCACCGTGCAATGGACAAGCAAAAGCTCTCCAAAATTCCAAAGGGAAATTAAAAAATTATCAAAATCCATTATCCTTCCTCATGAAATCCTTTTTTTAAATTTATGATGCCTGCTAAGGTTGAGTTTCTCTCCATGGGATTCCTCCAACTCATCTTAGTGGTTTAGTAACTCTCATGACACTTGTCTTCCACTTCATGCTCCAATTCTTTCCCCAATTCGAATTGATGCCTCTAACTCCCAAATTCAACCTCTTGGTGGATATTTTAGCCCTGTCATGTCACTTTTTTCATATTTATGCAATCAGTCCAAAATTTTTCATATTTTTCATAGAATCTTTTATCATTTGTTGTCATATAGTGCATGGAATCTCCTTCCAAGTGGCACGTATTGTCTTCTAGTCTCTTCCTCTTCCATGGGATTTTCTCTCCTTTACCAATTCAAATTCCTTAGCTCATTATATGTTATTTGACACCACATCACCCTCCAATAATGTTACATTACCCATGTGTTCGAATTTGATTGAAGATCATGCCAAGTGTGTGGGGAATCTAGTCATCCAAAGGCTCCGCAAGCTTCCAAGTGTCTTCATGAACCCATTCCACATTATTTTCTTATAATTTATCATTTATGTGACCCATTTAAATGTGAATATGGTAAACCAAATTCATTTTGGGTCCCATAGGCCCTTATTACAAAATTTATGTCTCCATATCAACCTAGGGAACTAGTAGGTTTGTGGAACATTATTTGCAAGTAGTCTTATTTGGAGATTTTTTAATTGGGGACATGACAAAGAAACTGATGAGCACACAAATTCTAGAAATATGACAGTTGAACCTGAAAATAAAAGAAAATATGAATGGACTGCAACAATGATGAATGCAATACTAAGTGGGATAGATGATGCTGAATTTACCAAAGTGATGCAATCTACTACAACAAAAGAAGTATGGGACAAACTAAAGAGTATATATGAAGGAGATTGAAAGGTCAAGAAGGGAAATATGAAAACCTTGTTGGCACAGTTTGACACGCTAAAGATGAAGGAGGAGGAATATATCACAACATAATTTCTCAAAGTAGATGAGATAGTGAATTACAAAAAGGGATTTGGAGCAACAATTGAAGAAAACTCAATTGTACAAAAAATCATGAGAACCCTACCTTCACGATTCAATTCAAAGGTATAAGTATTAGAATGAAAATCTAACTTAGACAACCTACCAAAAGATGAACTATATGGAATTCTCATTTCTTATGAGATCAAGACAGAAAGAGAGAATGTCTCAAGAAAGGAAGTCGCATTTAAAGCCACAAGGAATCCAAAATCCAGCAAGAATGAGTGCAAGAACATAGTTGGCATGCCAGATGAAGAAGAGGATAATTTTGTTAGAAAGTTAAAGAGAGGTCAAGGAAAATACAAAGGGAATTTTCCCTTCAAGTGATTTAAATATGGTAGGATTGGACAGTTTGCTTCAAAATGTACATATGAAGAAAACAAATATGGTGAAAGTGAAGAGGAGTCATACTATCAAGAATGAAGAAGTAATCATCAACAGAATAGAGTTGTGGACATAAATAAATTTCAAAGGCAGAGGAAAAGGATGTACACTGAGGAAGATAATGTTTTAGAGGAAGAAGATAACAATGAGAATTCAAGAGATGTATTATTCATGGCACTGATTCAAGATGAATATTCAACAAGAGAGAAGTCATCAATTAAAGGATCTCAAGCAAGCGCATCAAAACCATCAAATAAATGGACATATAATGGAATTCAAATACCATCTCCAAAGTCTAAAGGAAAGGAAAAATGAATCAGCACAAAAGAATCTTTCAAATTGGAGAAGACTATAAAAAATAAGCATTCCTCTGATGGAATCACTCTTCCATTTTTTAAGTTTGTAGAGAGGGAAAGGTCCAATAACACTGAAGAGTGATTCCATCAGAGGAATCACTCTTCACTCTTCCATTTTTTAAGTTTGTAGAGAGGGAAAGGTCCAATAACACTGAAGAAAGTTCAAAATATGAATATGAGGATAGTATTGAATTCATCCAGAAAGGAAAACTACTTAGAACACTAAAATATTTGAAGAAATCAAGGAAAAAAAATAAGGTGTTGAAGGAGCAGTTAGCAAAAGCAGAAGAGCTTGTCAAACAAACCAAGGATATGCATGAAGGACTAGAAAAATAAATGACTGATAGAGAAAAAGAGTTGAATTGTGCAAAGGAAAAGATCAAGGAGATTGAAGAAAAAAAGTCAGCACTTGAAAAATATTGGAAGGAGATGTAATCAATGAATGGGCTACTGCGAGAACAAATTACAAAAAAAGGAGTTAGAGATTTCATAATTGAAATATGATGCAATTTGTGCAATATAGGGGAGAAATGAAACATGCATAGATGCAAATAATCAAATCAAGTTCAACAATATCTCGAGAATCCTAGATGAAATCCTAAGCTGCCAACGATCTCCAAAATATAAGACTAGCATTGGGTATAAGACAATGAGTGATGATATGTGTGACAATGGAGGACTTGGTTCTAACCAACATGATACATTTCATAGTAGATATGAATGACTTACAAGGCATAAGAAGCCTAGGTATGCTAACTCCTTCAGTTATAAAAATAGATTTAGTTCAATAAAGTGTTAGAGATGTAAATATGGTTGACATATAGAAAAATATTGCCACACCATTGGATGTTATGTGTGTGATGAATATGGGATAAGGATTCACACTTTTCTGTGAGAGCATAACATCCAAAAAAACCTTGTTTGGCATATGCTTGTGGAAGAACATTCGCCATAGAAATAGAGGTTGATTTTACACCAGAAGACATGGGTAAGGAAGGTATCTAAGGATTGTGCAGAAGATGTAAATAATGACAACATAGTTCAACCAACAAGAAATTATGTCCTTCATTGCTAACCAAAAGGGGTTATACAAGATCCTTGAGTTCAAATCGCGTGATTACAAAACTGGAGCGTAAAATCTCATATTACATCAGGTGATGAAGGTGTACAAAATAAAAGTTCTAACCATCCAAAAAAAATTAGAGCAAAACTAGATTTGGGATACACAAAACTAAAGCAAATAAAAGACGAAGATGACTCTTAAACATAGTTTGAGATCAACTACTTCAACTTGGATGACAAGAAGTAGTGATAGGTGTAGGTCCATATCCATTGGAGTCGGGTCAGTGAAATTTGGTGGTTGCAACAAATGAAGAAGATCCAATGTTGAAAACGACGAATCGAAGGAAGTGTGCTCAACACGTATTTGATTCATAATCTCAAGGGTTTGTTGTTGTTGTTGATCAAGAAAATGAACCCTCTTGCTCAATATGGACAACGAATCAGAAGTGTTATGATTGAAATGGGACTGATGATACCATGGCATGAAATTGGAATCCTGCATCTGGTTTTTCTAGACTCTCATATCCACTCTCTGTCTTTTGAAATTTGCTTGTTGTGACTTAAAAACCAAATGAAGACTATCAAGGGAGTTGTTGAACATATGAAATAAATAATAAATGAAGGTGATCAAGGAAGGATAATTGAAGGATGAAACTTCAAAACCCACAAAAAGCAGGATAAGATCGTTAGGGAATGAAGCAGGGTGGTGAACCAAGTGAAAACACCACCAACTTATAGAATTGGGAGACACTTCACTTTACGCGCTCAAACATAAATTTAAGGGATGTCAAAGTTGATGTATTCCTGCATTGTGCAATCCAAGGAAGATCATGACAATGTCAAAATTTAATGCATGGGTCGATGAAGGACACAAAAGTGATTTGGAGTAATTATGTCAAAATAAATTCCCAGTAGGAATACAACACATGGACAAGGTATCATACATATCAATTCTCACCATGCATGCAAACGGTTGGAAATATGTGCAAAAACATGCTAATTTATTGACATTCATAAAAATACCTCATGTCCAAAATCCGAGATAATATCACTCGCAGAATACGTTGAATAATATGTAGACAACTGTGATGAGGTAGAACATATTAGTTCCATCTATCTGATGCAGAGATCAGTTATCTGCGACCTGGCACACTGGAAGCAATCCAAATAGGAATGAATGAGCACAAATCCAAGGGGAGTCAGCAAAAGAAGAGAGTCCCTTTTCCATTGATGTCAAAGTGGGAGAGAAAAAAAAATCCTAATGACATGGGCAGCAATGAGAAAATGGAAGAAGTTGGAGGGTAAATTTGCACAAAAGAAGCAAGAGCATGATCATAGAGGGAGCCTTTGGTGCACAAAAGAAGAGATCGACTTCATGGGGATCTTATGACACTGTTATGACGAATTAATGTTGACAACAATGCCAAATGGGGATATTATTGAAAATGTATTGTCATTGATTCCAAAGGATCTAATGATTATGTATTGAACATGATGTCAAAGGATCAAATGATTATGGTTTGAACATATTATCAAAGGATAAGGTGATTCCAAAAGAAGCGAATACTTCCTCACACAAATCCAATTTCAAGAAATACATATGGTTGGAATAATTATGTCAAAATAAATTCCCAGTACGAATACAACACGTGGACAAGGTATCATACATATCAATTCTCACCATGCATGCAAACGGTTGGAAATATGTGCAAAAACATGCTAATTTATTGATATTCATAAAAATACCTCATGTCCAAAATCCGAGATAAGATCACTCGCAGAATACATTGAATAATATGTAGACAACGGTGATGAGGTAGAACATATCAGTTCCATCTATCTGATGCAGAGATGGGTTATCTACGACCTGGCACACTGGAAGCAATCCAAATAGGAAGGAATGAGCACAAATCCAGGGGGAGTCAGCAAAAGAAGAGAGTCCCTTTTCCATTGATGTCAAAGTGGGAGAGAAAGGGAAATCCTAATGACATGGGCAGCAATGAGAAAATGGAAGAAGTTGGAGGGTAAATTTGCACAAAAGAAGCAAGAGCATGATCATAGAGGGAGCCTTTGGTGCACAGAAGAAGAGATCGACTTCATGGGGATCTTATGACACTGTTATGATGAAGTAATGTTGACAACAATTCCAAATGGGGATATTATTGAAAATGTATTGTCATTGATTCCAAAGGATCTAATGATTATGTATTGAACATGATGTCAAAGGATCAAATGATTATGGTTTGAACATATTATCAAAGGATAAGGTGATTCCAAAAGAAGCGAATACTTCCTCACACAAATCCAATTTCAAGAAATACATATGGAAGAAGGTGGAAGTCCCGTGAGACCAAAGATCCCACCACGACATTGGTCACAAGTGCATAAATAAATAACAATCCATAAAGAAGAAAATTGAAAATGGGAGATATGCGCAAATACCATTTGTCTGAGACTTAAAAATGAAGAACACCAAACAAAAACTTATGTATAAAATTCCCAAAAAGAAAATTGTATGTGGTATGAGGACTTGTGAAGAAAAATATGAGCTCTGAAACTATGTGCAAAAATACCACAAGGAAGTTGGCATATGTCTGTCAAACCTCACAAATATTAATTGTGATAAGTGGCATGTCAACGCGGATCATAACTTAAAGAAAACACAAACAAGTCTTGTTGTAATTGTAACTTCAAAATATATTATGATGTATATTCCTATTGTATAGTGTTATATCCCCATCGGATACGTGTTTCCCTCGTTTCGGGATGTCATCGTTGTGTATGGTCACTGAGATAAACCCTTTATTGTAAGTCGAGGAAATAGTCCCCACGTTAAATAAAGGAAAATTTAATTTGTGTATTCCTAGGTAGGTCAGCCCCAAAGGTTACCTGGTCGACCTAGTTAGTTGAGTTAGTTACTCAACAAAAGAATATAAATAGGGAGGAGGGCCTCCTTATTTGTCACACACTCATTCACTCTCTCGTGTGTGCATTAAGAGAGATATGACCATGAGGAGGAAGAGAGAGACCTGCAAAAGACATATTGTTCTTAGTTATTTGATCTTGTAATCTTGTCTTTGTGACAGAACTATTATGAGGAAGTTTGTGGGGTTTTCCCCTTTATGGTTTCCCTGATGAAAATCTTTGTGTCTTATGTATCTTGTGTACATTTTATATATTGTTATGCTTGTTTTTCTTTCAGATAAAGATCCTTAATAAATGAACTTAGAAAAAATAACATGGTATCAAATCCTCTTTGAAAGAAGGCACTATGCAACTGAAATATTGATACAATGGCAGCTATTGGAAATTAGGGTTTCATGCTCGAAAACTCTCGAAGACAAAATCTAATCATCTCCGGACTTTTGCTATAACTCGATATTGGAGGAGGATTAGGAGATGAAACTTTGACAGACCGAATACGAAATATTTGTGTATTTATGTGTGAGTTTCAGCCACAGATTCACTATACTTTAGGATATATGATTTCTCCAAATCAGGGTTCAAGCCTCCTCCAGAATATAATTATAAACATGTGACCTGAGGAGAATTGTTATATCTTAGGCTAGGAAGGTCCAAATCAAATTTCTCAAGATGTTGCAGATAGGATAATCATTTGAAGTCTTTGATTCCTAGACTTATTTGTAAAGGGAACAAGGTTTTGTGGAAAAAGGAAGATTGTTGATAATATAGTCCTAGTGCAAGAAGCAATACATTCCAGTGTAACTTGTAAAGAGAAGGGAATGATACTTAAATTAGACATGACTAACACTTTTGAAAGGGTTCGACTCAATTTTCTATTTGAAGTACTTTCAAATTTTGGCTTATCTCCCCAATTTAATAAGTGGATAAAAGCATGCATAATTTTTCCTTGGATTTCTTCTTTGGTTAATGGTAGACCAACAATTTTATTTAGGCAACAACATGACTTCTCCAAGGTTGTCCTTTATTCCCATTTTTGTATATTTTGATGGATGAAACATTGGAGAGAAATATTCTTAAGAAGATGGATGAGGGAAAGCTTTGCTACATTGGTATAGCCAAGGGTGTAAAAGTTGTAAATAATTCCTAGTTTGCATATGACACAGTTCTTCTTAGGGGAGCATCGATGGTCAATGCTAGTCGATTCAAGAAATTTATCGATCATGTTTTGGAAGCCTCTAGAGGAGAGGTAAATAAGAAAAAATGCAATACACTTGTATGGAATGTATCCCCAAAGATTATGCAAAGCGTCTCTAGATTTTTAGGTTTTTTTGGTTATACCCAATGGGCTACTTTTAAATGTATTGGTATTGCTATTGCAAAAATAAGGACCATATCAACAAACTGGGAGATCATATTGCAAAAAATCAATGATAAAATTTAAAGTTGGGGCATGTGTTGGCTTAATCAAGTTGGGAAATTTGTCCAAATAATGTCAATTATCTACTCTCTCCCTCTCTTTCAATGTTCATCCTTGCTTGCTCCAATTGATATTATGCAAAAATTATCTAAATATATTCAAAAACAATTCTGGCAAGGGGGAAAAAATAATACTAAAAAATTCCACATTGTTAAACAGTAAAAGCTCCTAAAGGAAATTGAGGTCGTGTACTTTGAGATCCAAATACTATGAACTTAGCCATGGGGGCTAAGCTCATTTGGAATTTTGTCTCATACAAAAAAATTGGTGGAAAAAAATACTCAGGAAAAAATATTTCTTTAAGTCCAAGCTTTGATGTGTAGATAACTGTAAATGGGAAGAAAATGGTTCAAATATATGGATACTATGCAAGGTCATAGGTCAAACCAACCAAGAGGATCTCTACTAGATTCGTAGAAATTGAAAAATGATAAATCTATGGAAAGATCGCGTTCTAGGAGCACCTCCATTGAATCAGGATACTGACTTGTCAATATTAATGAGATGGCTAATGAGATTTTTAATTAAAACCTTGTTTGATCTATCAGAGTGGGATGGTGAAGGAATTTGGATAATTTGGAAGCAATTAGACGTCCCTGACCATTTGTAACTTACATATGGTGTTCTTCATTTTCTTCATGGAGCAAATCCAATCAGTATTAACAACAAAGATAGTAGAGGATGGGTCAAAATAGGATTTTACTCAATGAAAGAGGGATGCAGATCTCTTTATCTAAAGAAGTTGCATCCTCCCTTCTCCAAAATTTGGGGAAAAATATGGCATCGAGATGGTATTCCAAAAATAAATATATTTTGTTGGGTATTGGTTCAGAGGAAAATCTTAACTCCATAAAATATTAGGAAACAACATATTCAAGGTCCTTTTAGATGTGTTTTGTGTAAAGATTCTGAAGAATCCATCTTCATCTCTACTTACATTGCAATTAGATCAAATAGGTTTGGAGTAGTGTTATGATAGAGCTATATAAGATAACTACTCTCCTAGAAAATTGGAGTAATTTATTCCTGGTTTGGAGAGATAAGTTTCCATTCCAATTACATGGAAAATCTATATTGTCTCACATTTGGATGGCCCTTCGGAAATATGTTTTTTGGAAGGTCTGGAATGCCAAAAATTGGTGAACCTTTAATAATAGACATATCACATAGGAGAAAACAACAATTCAAGCAAAGTCTCTTCTAAGCAAAGTTATTGAATTGAGAATTAATAAAGATTTTCACTCAAGGAATTGGACAATGGCTGAGGAAAATTGGATAAAAATAATGTTGCCTCATTATGGGAAGTCGAATCAGAGTACTCCAATGCAAGTGTATTCTTTTCATTGGAATTTGGAAACAAAACAAGAATAATTACAAAAGTGGATGAGCATTTTACAAAGTCATATCCTTTTCTTTGATGGATCCTCAAAAGATAATCCTGGGGAGGGAGGTGCGGGGCGGGGGGGGGGGGGGGGGTGTTTATTTTTCACCCTAGAGGAAATGTATTTTCAAATTTTGTGTGTGGCCTAGGAAGAAGCACTAACAACCAAGAAAAATGATATGCTTTATATATGGCATTGAAAGAAACAATTAATCTAGGAATCTGATCGCTAGTGGTGATAGGAGACTCTCTCCTTATCATTTATCAGTCTAGACATCAATAGGAAATAAAGGATAGAATAACAGGTAGAATTCATAGGAACATTCTTTGTATTCTTCAGCAAATCTTGAACGTTCAATTATATCATGTGCAAATATAAGATAATGCTATTGTGAACAAATTAGCTAATGAAGCCTCACAATTTCCTTGTGGGAGCTTTAAAAAAATGGGGGCTAAACTATACCATGTTGGATCCCCTAGATAATTCATTGCAACTCATGTACTCCTCCAATCTCAATGTCTTTTCAATCATTAAATTCATTAAGTAATGGCATATTGATTCCATTTCATTTTCAATGTGCATGGTCATGTGGAGGTCAACATGCATTTGGGTTTATGAATCTTCATGGGAATGTCTTATTAACTCATTTGGTATTTTCCCTTGGGAGTTTGAATGCAAGTAGCTTCATTGGGAGGTTTCATTATGTTCAGGAGATTCTCTGTACCATCTTCGTCTCTTTTTTCACCACGACAAATCCTGCCATCTTGTTAGTTGTGTCAGATGATTTAGTCGTTGTGAGGAATTCATCTCTAGAATGGTGTTGTAGAATGTAATGAATGTTCATGCCTTCTCCTATGTACAAGGATATAAGATTCCTAGATTAGAAAGTTCTTCCAGTGAAGATTATTATATTTAGGTAAGTTCAATTCCACTAGGTAATGCTCTTTATTTTGTATGGAGGGTCTAGGATACTGGGGACTAGGAGGACACATTAATTTTTCCTTTTATGTTGGGAGGTTGGCCCTCTGGTGTTGAAGTTCGACAAATATTTTTCTCTCGGTGGTTATTTCTAGTGGTTTGGAAGAAGCACCGAATATGTTTATTAGTCTAGTTGGTAAGTATCTTAACCATTCAGGGGCAATTTGGGTCTAGGTGGAACAATCTATCGATATTGGTGGTGGTGATTGTAGTTTGAATCTTCTACTAGGAAGTTGCAGTGATCGATTTTATATAGGAATTGTTTGTTGCGAAGGGATTTGGGATTGCATTGCTAATTGATTTTTAAAAAAATATAGAGCATTTCATGGAGAGAATTAGTGACACTCAAGAAAATATTTATTATATACATCATCAATTAATGTGGATGAAAGAACAAATGGAAGGATTAATAGTTTCTATTCAACAACTAACTGCTCATGTACCCTCTCTGGATGGCCTTATGAATGAAATAGAACAAACTTCAAAGAAAATTTCAAGTTTCACTTTTGGGATGGGTACCATCTTGATGATGTAGAAGGGACCATTCGACCTTGTGATGGGAAAGTTCAAGTAGTTTTGAAGACTCTTTCCAAGCATGAATACCTTATTGTATGGAAAAATTACAGGATTGATGAAAATTTGGAAGATAAGAATCCCGATGGGCACTCTGTTATGCAATTAGTTTGTGTTGATGTAATTATCACTAGTTCATAGAAGAGACATGTTAATTTTGAAGATAGTCAAGGAAATTAGACTATGGATAGTGAGGAAGCAAGGGAAGACTCTTAGGATACCCAGAATGAGGATGTTGAGGAGACCATGGATGAAGACCAAGATGAATATGCTGCAAGTCAAGAAGAAGATGTTGAATAAGATATTAATAACAGGTTAGAAAATTAAGAAGAAGGCACTCAATATGTTCAGGTTTTAGATAATTATACGAACACTTAATATATCCTTTTATGAAGTTTTTTGTAGCCTACTTTTAGGACAATTTATTAGAATCTATAGCATCTTATGGAGTTTAATTTTATTCCACAAGTTACTCTCTCAAGGATGACTATAATTAAGTTATTTATTGTTCATGATACTGTTCAAGAACCTATGAATCTATTTTGAGGAATTTTGTACTATTCTGTTGAATTTTTTCATCTTTTTATAAATACAATCTTAACCGTTTTTGTTAAAAAAAACATACATAATAACAATACATAAATAATGATAACAATAAATAATAGTAGTAATAATAATAATAATAATAATAATGAATGATTACTGATTAATGAAATGACACATACTATCTTAAATACATGACATACCAAAAGGAAATGACTTACCATTATGACCAACCAATGTTATAAGTCCACTATCACATGGTCATTGTATTAACATCTCATATTGTATACATTTATTATATATTGTCCTTTATGGACTATAATATGTTGTCCTTTTAAATTGTACATTCAACAATTGAATTATTGTCTCTCTTAAGAAACAAATTATGTTCGTTTCATTATTGGTTCAACTTGGTTAGAATAATTGGGTACATTCATTTTGAACATGGAGAAAACAAATTTAGTGTTCTTATACAAAAAGGAAAAACAATGTTGCAAGACCCTACAATGAAGCCATGCTTAGAGGTTTCCTCATCAAAAGACTTGAAGGATGCATCAAAAGTGATCCTTCGAGATAGATAGAATTTGATTCAAAAGTTGTTGGTCATTACTAAAAAAGATGAAGATATTGATCACCTAAGAAGTCATAATTAGAAACCACTCGCAAAAATCATGATTTTCCAAGGAGAAGAAGTTGTGTTTTCAAAAGTTAGAACAAGAGAATCAAGATCTGGCGAAGGAATTGAATAAAAAGTTATCAAAAAATATCCAGAATCATCTAGCTTGAGGAACCTTAATCAAGGTTTTCTTGAGCAATCACAATATTAAAAAAGGAGTTGTCACAAAATCGAGACCTTCAAAACATAGCCATAAAATCAGAAAAATGATGAAGAAATTTTGTGCTTAAAGGTTCCTAATCAAAGTTTACTTACCTAAATTAATAAGTTAAAGAATGACAAGAAGTTGTTACAGAGTAAGTTAGATAAATCCATCATCAAGGAATCCTTAATCGATAAAGAGAAAGAACTGAGCTTATTGAAATAAAGAAGTCGTCAAATGTAAAAAATGAGACAATGGAGAATGGAACCAATACAATTCCAATTGAAATCTTACTTACCAATAAATCACTAGAAGCATCAAAACCTGAAGGTCTTGAGAGCATGGCATCATATACAATCATACCCTATTGTTATCCTAATTATATAGCTCATCAATGAACTAATCGAAGACAAAATAAACATGTAAGGATAAACATAGATCCTACTCTATTGATGAGAAATTCAAGTATGGAATATTATCATCATAGAAGTAATTGGCAACAAAATAACAAAATATTGGGTTGGGGTGGTTTGATCCTTACACAATTTGACAAATCTTCTCGTCGCTTAGAAGATCATATCGCCTTGTGTCCTCAACAATGATGAATGCAAGAATGAAAAAACCTTGAGAAGGAATTACAAGATAAAACGAAGAATTAACTTTTGTATGCTTTGAAGATAAATAATTTTTAAGGGGAAGACAATAGAACATAATAATAATAATAATAATGATTAATGAAAGGACACATCCTATCTCAAAGACATGACCTATTGAAGGTACTTGACTAACCATTGTGACTACTCAATGCTATAAGTACAAAGTGACATGGTTTCTATATCATGATCTCATACTTTATACATTTTTTGTATACTGTCCTTTATGGATTATAATATATTGCCCTATTTAAATTGGATACTCAACAATTGAATTATTGTCTCTCTTGAGAAATAAATTATGTTTGTTGCATCTACATACCACAATCTTCCATCTATATTTGCATGTTGAAAGTAAATAAAACAATTGTCAACATTAATGTCGTAAACAATAACCTTAAACATAACTTATGCATATAGTTAGGTCCATAAATTCACAAATATAGTTCACTCAATCGAGTTGAGTTCAAGATATAATAATAAAAAAATACAAATTAGGTCATATTGTAGTTTAGTCGTGAAAGTCAAAATATGGTGCATTACATAATTAGTTAAAGTAATCCAAATAAATATTTTGGTCTTCACATAATCTTTATTTTTCCATATTTTGGCCCACCGCCATTGTAGATCATGATTTTCATTTGCTTGCATAACCTTGTAGCCAACTTAGCAAAATAAAACTCACTACCTTTATTTGTACACACACTAGTTCATTAGGAGCATCCTTTAATGTGACATGATATCAACTCATTTGGGAAGGTATTCAAATATTGTATGAGATATCCATCTATGCCTAAATCTTGTGTGGAGAGCCATCCCTGATGCCAAAGGTCAACAATAATAGGAGTCCCAATCATATTAAGAGTACATCTAACAATAATTTTCAAGTGTTGGATCAAAACATATTAAGAGAATTGATAGATCATGGCCTTTGATTCTGTATTACAAAACTTTGATAGATATTGGTCCTAGATTGATCCTAATAGATTCCCTGATCATAATCCAATAGTTTTGGAACTTGAAATTAATAATCCTAAGCCGAGAACTCCATTTAAATTCAACCCAGTTGGCTTGAGGTGGAATACTTCATTGGTTAAGGTGGTTTGGAAACAATATGCTCCATGTCTAAAGTCTACTACAAGTGAACAATTTGTAAGTTCACTAAAGCTGGTAAAAGATAAATTGGTTGTTTGGGCTAGTGAAATAGTTAGGAGTCAATATGGGGTACTAAAGGAGGTTGAATGTGAAATAAAGGAAATTTTTATAGGTAATGTGTGTGACACTTTCAGTGAAGGGTAAATGATAAGGTTAAAAAACATGGAAACTAGAAAAGTGAAATTACTCAAAAATAGAGAAATGCACGAGAGGATGAAGACCATGGCTACCTAGTTGGAGTTAGGTGATCAAAATACAAAAAAAAACACAAATTTTTCAATAATAAAAATAGAATTAACACCATTGGGGATATGATGGACGAGGATGGTGTTATGGGTGACAACTTCCTAGGATTGTCAAAGATTGGGGTGAAACATTTCAAGAATATTTATAAGGAACAAAAAGGGGCCAACATTGTCGAGATTGTTAAAGTGGCATCCTTTTCTCCAAGACTTGTTTCATAGGAGGATAATCAGTGGATGTATAAGGAGGCCTCTAAGGAGGAACTACTAGTTGTCTTGTCTTCTTTCCAAAACGTTAAGATTCCTAGCCTTGATGGTTGCACTATGGATTTATTTTTAGGTGTTTTTGAGACCTCGGGTCAGGATTTATTTAGAGTGGTGGAAGAAGTAAGAAGTAGTAGGATTCTGGGCTCTATCAACTCCACTTTTATTCCACTCATTTATAAGGTGGATCATGTGATAATTTTGATGCCTTTAAACCCATATCTTTTTACAATGGTGTGTAAAACATTATTTCCAAGGTTTTAGAGGTAAGGTTAAAGAAAATTTTGTCAAAATTTATCTCTCTTGAATAGTTTGGATTTTTAGAAGTGTCAAATTCATGAAGCTATAGGATCAACACAAGAATCCCTTCATACCATCAAATCTAAACACTTACCAACTATAGTGATCAGGTTTGACTTATCTAAATCTTGTGATAGGGTGTGTTGGCTATACTTGAGGTTACTTTGAATTATAGAGGACTTTCAATCTATTTATGGTTAACTGGATCATGGGGTGTCACCTATGTATCATATGTTCTACTTATCAATGGTTCTCCTTTTCTAAAACCTACTAGAGGCTTGCGACAAGCTTGCCCACTATCCCCATACATATTTTTATTAGTGGATGAGGGTTTGAGTAAATATATTTAAGAAGCCAAGAAGAAAAGAACAATATAGGGTATCAAGATAGGAGGTAATCTAGCTCTTACATAATTATTATTTGTGGATGAGTTTGACATTTTGGTTATGGCTTGGTTTGGGGGGGGGGGGGTGGTAAGTATAGGGAGATACTTCAGCTATATAACAAAGCTACAAGAATTAAAACTATTTTTCACAAGTATACAATGGCTATTAATGAGATTGATGAGGATCCAAAACAAGTTCCAAGAGATTATTTCCCATTTAGACCTATTTACTATCAAGAAGGAATAAAATGCGTAGTCTTCAATTAAACCTAATGGATATAACAAGATGGATTGGTCTTGCTTATTGTCAAAAATTGAAAAAGAATCTAACTTCGAATAACATAGATGAATTTATAGAAATGGAAGGATGGTATTAGTTAAATCTATTTTAGAGGGTTTTACCAATTTATGACACTCTTTGGTTCAAATCCCAAAGCATTTTGAAAAAAATTAGAAAATTTCCTTTCAATTTTCTCCCCAAAAGAAGTATTGACAAGATGAAGAGACACGTATACAAGTGACATATCATTACTAAACAAAAGACTTAGGAGGTTAAGGACTTAAGAACATACGACACTTTGGAATTTGATTATAAAAAAAAATTGAAAGAGAATAATAATTCAAAATAAGAAACTCCAAATACCTTCTTAGATTTGATCACAAATAAAAGAAAAAAATATTAACTAATGTATGTAATCACTTGACTTGAGAAATTAAACATAAAAATAAAAATCATAATCAAAATTAAAATCAAAACCAAAAATATGTATATATATGAATTTTTATTTTCTCGCTCTTTTATACTCTCTTATATATTATAAGATATTTATAATAAAAGAAGCTCTTTTATATTGTCTTATATATTGAAGATTATAAAATATTTATAATAAAAAACAAACATACAGAAAGTTAACCATGAACTCGTTGCAATAGCCACTGGTGTGGCATTACCAAGGAATGTATTTTTTTCGACTGAACAAAAAAAGTGGTGTGGCATTGGGAAGGGAAGGACTAGTAACATAGATTGTGTTTTAGAGGTTATTATATAGATTGTATTATTGTTTATTATTTGCTTGGATTTTGAAATGATTGTTTTAAATTATTAAATTGCTTTATCTTATTTAACATTTTAAATTTATTTATTTATTTTTATTTGTTTGTACATCTTAAATTCAATGTAAACTTAATGATAAAATGCTAAACCATAACTAATGATCTCAAATTACTAAATTTTAATAAGATTTCTTAAGTCTTGTTTAAATTTTACATATGATTAAGACCGATTATGAAATTTGCCCCGACACTGAAAATATAAAGATAGCATTACACTTGTTCGCATTCTAAACCATCCAAGCCCATATTCTAATGTTCATCATTAAATTCCAATCCGATTTTAAGATCTAAACCGTGAAACCACGCAATCACATAATCTTATTCAAGTCACAATTTGATTTTAGGATTAAAAAAATAATAAATCAGATCTAAATCACCCAACTTGCTATCTCATATTCATTCTTAAATATTATTGAGTTACGATCTGATTTTAACATTAAATATCTAATAATATAAGATGTGAACCATCCAAATCGCTATCTCATATTCATTATTAAATAACTGAGTTCCAATCTGATTTTAACATTAAAAAACTAATAATATCAGATCTAAACCAAACCATGTAACCCCGATGTCTCATATTTATTACAATCAATCTGATTTAAAAATTAAATAACGATGTAAAAAAATAAAAATAAAAACCAGACTTCCTCGGGGTCTTTTATAAACATCACGACAACGGTCAAGAAGCCCAGGGTTCGCGCGATTTAAAAAACTACAGACATCAATTTTCTTCTGTATATTGAATTGGGTGGTAATGGAAATCGAACTCGAGACGGGGAGAACTCAGGAAAGGGGATGGGTGAGAGGCGCCATTATTGGGGCCGGAGCTTCTGGGACAGTCAACCTCGCCATGAGCAGCTCTAATGGCCAACTCTTTGCAGTCAAATCCGCGGCAGGTTTTAGTGTGGCTTTGGATAATGAGTACCAGATTTTGCAGCGCCTGGATTCTCCATACATTGTTCGCTGCCTGGGACGCGGTTACAGCGTTGAGAACGGTGCGGAGCTGCAGAATTTGTTCATAGAGTATATGCCAGGTGGCAGCGTAGCGGATCTGCTGATTAAGTTTGGAGGGCGGCTGGACGAATCTGTGATCAGGGCTTACACTTGTGGCATCCTACATGGAATCCATTACCTCCACAGGCAAGGGATTGCACACTGTGATATCAAGGGGAAGAATGTTTTGGTGGGTGACAATGGTGTGAAGCTTGCTGACTTTGGCTCTGCCAAGAAGATTGATGATGAGGGGGAGGGCCAGGAGGCAATGCAATTGAGGGGGACACCCCAGTGGATGGCTCCAGAGGTGGTGAACCTGGTGGAGCAGGGACCTGCTTCTGATATCTGGTCTCTGGGCTGCACTGTGCTGGAGATGGCCACTGGCAGGCATCCATGGAGCCAAGTTGCCAATCCCCTCGCCGCAATGTATCGGATTGGATGCACAGAGGAGCTGCCTGAGTTGCCTGCATCGCTTTCATCTCAGATCCGGGATTTCCTCGAGAAATGCTTTCGGAGAGATCCCAAGAAGAGGTGGACCTGTGCAGAGCTGTTGAGCCATCCTTTCTTAAATGAGGACTGCTCTGTCAAGGAGGCAGAGGAGGCCATTAAGGGTCCGAAATCCCCAACTTGTCATTTGGATTTTACGAACCAACTATGGGATTCTTACTCCTCTCAGACTACTCCCATTCTATCACTCAGCATCCCTAGCCCAACTGGGGATTGCAATGCAGAGGTGAATAGATCAGTTGAGCAATGCCCAAGGCCTTCTCCCAGGGACAGAGTGATGGCACTGGCAGCAGCTTGTAAATTTGAAGATGTTGCTAACAGACCTAATTGGAACGCTATCCCTCATGGTCACTGGCTTCTTGTGAAATCTTCTGAAGGTAAATGTCCAACTTCAAGTAAACCTTTGTCAAAATCAGACATTAGTAATGGCTCCTCCATGCATGAGCTTATTCCATTCACAGAAGAAATGTGTAGTGCCACTTTAGCAGCTGTCAATTGGGAAGAGTTGCAGCCTAGATGTGAAGTAGATGAATGCTTGGAGGCCGCGGTCTCTGCAGCACATCCTGAACATCAATCGTCTTCCAGAACTTCTGCTGAGACTCTGCACCATGACTTGTTTTCAATGATGGCAGCATCCAATTTGATTGATGAAGCTTGGGGCATGTATGGAAATACATGTCAAAGCATTGCTTGTGGTCTTCTTGGAATTCATGACATATGGCCTGTGGTCTTCTTGGAGTTCATGACATATCAACAGTGGGAGAAACATTTTATATCTTTGATGATGAGTGAACCTCTGGCACTCAGGCAGAAGCAATTAACTGCCCCTGTTGTCCAAGTATGTGCACTACACAATTTTGGCTTATAAGAATGATAAAGGGGCAATTTCACATTAGCTGCAGAGCCGATACTAATTCTTGTATATTTTATTCAAAATTAATTTTAATCGAGTTTACTGGGATAAGTATACGTATGATTTCTTGATTTGTGATTTAACTTACATTCTGATTTATTTGTGTGAATCCTCTCGAGAATTTTTTTTTTTGCTTTTGGCAAATCATCGTATCTCAACCAGCATGATCACCTGTCCTTGAGATGTGACTTACAATGGCATCAGGTTACTACTGAAAAGACTATTTAGTATTAATTATTTTGTTCACTCATTAACTTTAACTGAAAGTTCAGACATTGTTGAGTGGTGTTATTAATGCTTAATGTCTTTGGTTGAGTTTTTATCACCAAGTGCCTTTTTTTGAGAAGTCTAAAGATGGGATCGTTTGGATCATTTTTTTGGTTTGTTTTAGAATATTTTCTTTTAAAATGGAATTGTTGGAGTCACAGATATAAAGTGTTGGTGTTGAGATTGCATAATTAAGATGGAATAGGAGTTTTTAAGAAAATCTATTTTTACAATAAAAAATAGATTCTGAACTGTGCAAAGTTATAATCTAACCAAAAATTAAATGACACATTCAATCAATCATAACTAAAAAAGTCAAAATCATCTAATATTTTTTATATCCAAATTTTTCAATTCAGTTTCCAATCATCCTCTCTTCAAAACATGCTTAAAACAACACCTATTCTAGTGATTTTACTAAATCCATTTCTCTCCAAATCATTGCACCTTTATGTAACATGATGTTCTCATAAAAGAGAAATAAAACTGTAAGATAATGTCA
Organism: Pseudotsuga menziesii; assembly: GCA_001517045.1. NCBI lineage: Eukaryota > Viridiplantae > Streptophyta > Pinopsida > Pinales > Pinaceae > Pseudotsuga > Pseudotsuga menziesii. Next base: position 53,958 of record LPNX010933701.1, read on the forward strand.
GCTTAAACAAAAAAATTAAAGGTTATTAATTTGATCTTAAACCTAGATGTATCAAAAAGCCAGAGGAATCAAATATTTTGAGGTATAAATTTTTCCTTATTGTGTAAAAAATTTACACCTCAAGAAAAATTGGATCTCTTTTGATACTTATTAAATCTAGGTTTAAGATTAATATATGCTGATATTTGTCAATAATTCTCGTAATCTTACAAATTCCATATTTTGTTTAGTTTTTGTTTTTATAATTTCTTCCCTTCTAAATTAAACAAAGAGTTTTTTATAAAAAAATGCTGAAGAGCTTTCCAAAACTCTCTCTGAAAATACTGAAATACCTTTGTTGAAAGCTTTCCTTATCATTCCTCTATTATAGTTTAATTATTTATAATAATAATAATTTTAAGACCAACCATAATCAACTAAACCATCATTATTTTAATTATTTAAAATAATAATAATTTTAAAACCATCACATAATCAACTAAACAATCATATATTTTGTAAAATGAACTGTTAAAATCTTACAAATATAAATGGTTTTGAAGTTTTCCTATTGAAATGCCTTGCAAGTTGTGGGTTGCCAAGAATATAATTTTCTCATATTTTTATAATTGAAATAGAAGAGTAAATCTTGAAAGTTAAAATTTTAGTGTTTTAAAGTCCAATGAGCATGGACACAACTGTTTTCGAAAAGTCCTCCAAGTGATGTTTCATGATCACTTTAAAAGAATTTTGATGCCTGCTTACGGGGTTGATATTTTGAAGAATCTGTTTGGAACTAACTTGATATTTCTTTGGAGGGTACCGGAAGAGTTTTATAATCATCAAAATGGCTATAAACTCAAAAATAGAAATATAAAAATAATATTAAAGTATGAATTAAGATAAAATATATATATTTAATTAAAAAATGGAATTACATTTAATTGTTGACTTTTATCATTTTAAAAATTAATTAAAATTCTAGATATTTTCATTTATACAAAACATTAAATTTTATTATCGTAGAAACTTATCAAACTTATAATTAAGATAAAATTTAAGGTGACTTTGATCTATTTAACTATTAAATTAAACAAATCAAAGTGTAATATTTTTGCTTTGGATATATTTTTTAAATAAATTGTTTACTTTTTATTATGATAAGACAAGTTATATATATGTGTGTAGGGTTTTGAGATGAAATTCTTATTTAATGACTTTAAAGACATTTTCTTTGTGGATTTCTCGAACAATTTTATATAATTAGTTGATATTTTAAATATTCTAGTTCTTATTCTTATCATTAGTCTCAACAACGATCTCTTTCATTCCCATTAAATGGGAATCATTTTTGTTTTTCTTCGATTTTGATTCTAGTTAGTAATTTTTATCGATAAGGTCTTTGTCAGGGTTTGGAAACTATGATAAGGTATCTGCATCAAATTATTGCGGGGGCCTTAAATAACTATGCCAAGGTGGAAACAGAGTATTTCCCTCAACTTATTAGTGGAGTAAATGACCTAGGGAGATGAATTTCCTTCCCCAATGGGACTACTCACTCACACACTAGATATTTCCAAATCTTGTGTGAATGGATCTCATGGATTTTGTCATGCAACTCCATAGGCTTTCCATATTCCTCTCCCACGTTTAGATTTGGTGATACATCTCATGGATTTTGTCTAGCAACTTGTTGGAGGAGCTAGTCGGTGAGCCGACAAGTTGATTAGCCGACTAATTAGATATTAGGTCAGCCGCATAAGGTCGTGTCGGTTGACTGAACAGGTTGTAAATCATATATATTAGGCTGTTGAGCCAGATGAGAACTTGGTTAAGTTCTGTGTTTGTATGGACCCTCATAATATAATATAATCTGTTGTTCTACATATATTTTCTTGTCTCTTGTCTCTGTTATGTTTGTATACTTTAATGTGTATTATTGGTAACCCTCTGTGATTCGTGAGATTACAACATTGGTTCCGTTGCCAGTAGTACATATCTGAGATTACTATAAGCAAATGATATCAGAACATGAGATTAAGAACTGGTGGGAGAGTAAGATAGCAAATTATTTCCAGAATTACACGAGGAGAAGCAGATTGATGACTGCTCATGCGAAGGAGAGATTCTTCACTGAAACTCATGAGAAGTTCGTAGAATCGGTACCCCAGCTTTTGAAAAAACTTTTGGATGAAAAAGTCGGAAGCGACTAAGGACTAATTGGACCGTGCAAAGTTATAATCTAACCAAAAATTAAATGGCAGATTCAATCAATCATAACTAGAAAAGTCGAAATCATCTAATATCTTTTATATCCAAACTTTTCAATTCAGTTTCCAAACATCCTCTCTTCAAAACATGCTTAAAACAACAGCTATTCTAGTGATTTTACTAAATCCATTTCTCTCCAAATCATTGCACCTTCATGTAACATGATGTTCTCATAAAAGAGAAATAAAACTGTAAGATAATGTCAGCTTAAACAAAAAAATTAAAGGTTATTAATTTGATCTTAAACCTAGATGTATCAAAAAGCCAGAGGAATAAAATATTTTGAGGTATAAATTTTTCCTTATTGTGTAAAAAATTTAAGATAAAAAAAATTTACACCTCAAGAAAAATTGGATCTCTTTTGATACTTATTAAATCTAGGTTTAAGATTAATATATGCTGATATTTGTCAATAATTCTCGTAATCTTACAAATTCCATATTTTGTTTAGTTTTTGTTTTTATAATTTCTTCCCTTCTAAATTAAACAAAGAGTTTTTTATAAAAAAATGCTGAAGAGCTCTCCAAAACTCTCTCTGAAAATACTGAAATACCTTTGTTGAAAGCTTTCCTTATCATTCCTCTATTATAGTTTAATTATTTATAATAATAATAATTTTAAGACCAACCATAATCAACTAAACCATCATTATTTTAATTATTTAAAATAATAATAATTTTAAAACGAGCACATAATCAACTAAACAATCATATATTTTGTAAAATGAACTGTTAAAATCTTACAAATATAAATGGTTTTGAAGTTTTCCTATTGAAATGCCTTGCAAGTTGTGGGTTGCCAAGAATATAATTTTCTTATATTTTTATAATTGAAATAGAAGAGTAAATCTTGAAAGTTAAAATTTTAGTGGTTTATAAATAATAATAATAATAATAATCTATTTTTAAGGTCACCGCCAAGCGAGACACCAAATTGGTGTATGAGACCCCCTTGATCCAATGAGCATGGACACAACTGTTTTCAAAAAGTCCTCCAAGTGATGTTTCATGATCACTTTAAAAGAATTTTGATGCCTGCTCACGGGGTTCATATTTTGAAGAATCTGTTTGGAACTAACTTGATATTTCTTTGGAGGGTACGGGAAGAGTTTTATAATCATCAAAATGGCTATAAACTCAAAAATAGAAGTATAAAAATAATATTAAAGTATGAATTAAGATAAAATATATATATTTAATTAAAAAATGGAATTACATTTAATTGTTGACTTTTATCATTTTAAAAATTAATTAAAATTCTAGATATTTTCATTTATACAAAACGTTAAATTTTATTATCGTAGAAACTTATCAAACTTATAATTAAGATAAAATTTAAGGTGACTTTGTTCGTATTTAACTATTAAATTAAACAAGTCAAAGTGTAATATTTTTGCTTTGGATATATTTTTTAAATAAATTGTTTACTTTTTATTATGATAAGACAAGTTATATATATATGTGTGTGTGTGTGTCCGTGTAGGGTTTTGAGATGAAATTCTTATTTAATGACTTTAAAGACATTTTTTTTTGGATTTCTCGAACAATTTTATATAATTAGTAGATATTTTAAATATTTTAGTTCTTATTCTTATCATTAGTCTCAACAACGACCTCTTTCATTCCCATTAAATGGGAATCATTTTTGTTTTTCTTCGATTTTGATTCCAATTAGTAACTTTTATCGATAAGGTCTTTGTGAGGGTTTGGAAACTACGATAAGGTATCTGCATCAAATTATCGCGGGGGCCTTAAATAACTATGCCAAGGTGGAAAAGGAGTATTTCCCTCAACATAGTAGTGGAGTAAATGACCCAGGGAGATGTCTTTCCTTCCCCAATGGGACTACTCACTCGCACACTAGATATTTCCAAATCTTGTGTGAATGGATCTCATGGATTTTGTCATGCAACTCCATAGGCTTTCCATATTCCTCTCCCACGTTTAGATTTGGTGATACATCTCATGGATTTTGTCTAGCAACTTGTTGGAGGAGCTAGTCGGTGAGCCGACTAAGTTGATTAGCCGACTAATTAGATATTAGGTCGGCTGCATAAGGTCGTGTCGGTTGACTGAACAGGTTGTAAATCATATATATTAGGCTGTTGAGCCAAGATGAGAACTTGGTTAAGTTCTATTTTTGTATGGACCCTCATAATATAATATAATCTGTTGTTCTACATCTATTTTCTTGTCTCTTGTCTCTGTTACGTTTGTATGCTTTAATGTGTATTATTGGTAACCCTCTGTGATCCGTGAGATTACAACACTGGTTCCGTTGCCAGTAGTACATATCTGAGATGACTATAAGCAGATGATATCAGAACATGAGATTAAGAACTGCTGGGAGAGTAAGATAGCAAATTATTTCCAGAATTACGCGAGGAGAAGCAGATTGATGACTGCTCAGGCGAAGGAGAGATTCTTCACTGAAACTCATGAGAAGTTCGTAGAATCGGTACCCCAACTTTTGAAAAAACTTCTGGATGAAAAAGCCGGAAGCGACTAAGGACTAAGAGCTACTAGAGAAACTGATTCGAGGGGGAAGAACAAACCTGTCGGAGTGGTTTGAAAAGATCGTCGACGAATTCTGCGAGGAGCAAGCTATAGAAGAAAGAACTTCAGTGGAAACCATTTAGAAGAAATTCTATACAGACCTTACCAAGCAGTTCTTGTGCTCTCTACTGACCCTACTGTTCAAATTCCTAACAGAAAAAGGAGTGGGTCATATTGTCGAACCTCGTCCATCACTGCACGAACCACCACCAAATTCTAGCTGGGCGGAGAAACAGAAAAAGTGGGAGAAATTTATTGTCGAAAGGGACTGGGAATATTTCCTAAGCAAGTAAACAGAACTATCCGAGCTTTCTAAAGCGTCAGGTAAGCTATGGGGGGTAGTTGGTCATATGTCAGGGTAAAGTGAAGAGGATTCTAGTCGAATAAAAGGGATACCATCACCAGCAATGAAAAGTCAACCTAAAAAGGAAATCGAACGGACAGTGACACACAAAGGTATGACGGATTTACAGAGAATAGAGAGAGAGAAGAGGCTAAAAAGAAGGGAAGAAAGAAGAGAAAGGGCTATAGCACTGCAAAAAGGAATGAGTACTAGGGTGGCAGACCAAGAAAGAAATCCACCAGAATCGGGTCATGACCGACATGAAGAAGGCGTGGATGAAGACGCATCACCCATGGAAGAAGACTTGTGGATAGAGCAATGTGAAGCTCTCCAAATAGAAGTTCCCCAAGAGATAAGACCTCTGTCTCCAACGAATCCGATTACTAGGATACAAGTCATTGTCGAAGAAGACCTGTTGAGGCCTGGAAAATCGCAGGCGACAACAGCAAGGGATTCTCCCCAGTAAACGTTCCCAACAAGTCCATTACTGTTTGGTATGGGGAATCTGTCCGGTTTGCGGTCCGACTACTGTAGGTCAAGTAACCAAAATAAAGGGTTTTACCGGTTACGGCCTGGTCCACCATGTATCTTTTTTAGTTTTTGAGTTTTAAGTATGAGATGCAAATGCCTATCTAAGAATGCAGATTGATAGAGAATACGAGGAGCGGTCACAATGTGATGCGCAGGTTCTTACCTCTCATCTTAACTCTCTCGCATCTAAATCACACACGGCAAGAAAACTAAAACTAACTTAACTAAACTGTCCCTAGGGAGCGAGACTATCATTTAATGAGTAATGTATTACTGTTCATGCATTAAGAAAAATCATAGGTAGCTATTCTTTATTTCAAAACACATAAACATGAATAGATAGATGAACAACAAGATAACTCATTGTTTATGAATAACATTCATTACTCATAGTGGAAATTCCATAAAATAAACTAGAGAGCATTCATATAAGAACATAGGTTCAACAAGTTAGAATGATCTCACAGTTAATGGACAAAAGCTGAAAACAAAATAGTTCCCCTTCAACAACATCCATTGCACAGCATTTGAACATTCCACCAAAGCTTTCTCCAATAGGAAAAAATGTAATTATCTATTGCAAAAGGAAATAGTTCTTCTTACAACATGTTCTCACAAGTCTAACTAGGAAAAAGTCCCTTTCCTTATCAAACTCTCCTATACTTATACAAAAAGCAAAACTTTTGGGCTGCCCCAAATGACTCTTGGGCTTCCCCAACGTTTCAACTCCCAAAATTTGTCCTATAGTGAGTGCTCATACATTTTACAATATATTACATTTAAAACAAAAACTAATAAAGCACTTCTAAGTAGAGGGCCCCGCTTGATCATTTAAGATTTTTTTCCACGCTTGGGATTCCGCTGCTATGCTCTCAAATTCTGAAGGTTCAAGAAAACGAATGTTGATCTCATATTTAGCAGCCTGATTTTTAACTACTTCGATTCTTGCTGGGATTAAACATAGCTCATCCTCAAGCAAATGGATGTTGACTGCTGCATGAGCTACGACATCAGGATCTACTCATCCAAGTCCTTGACTTGTTGTATCTTCTACTCATCCTCCTGATACCTTCTCTATAGCATTCTTATGAACAGCTCATGCTCTGGTAATGCATCTAATCTATGTTCAGCAGCAACTTGGCATCTATTGTAGGTGATCAACACCCTTCTGCAATATTCAATACAAGCCCCTCTTGTTTTCCTCACAGCCTTCTTGAACTCCTCTGCAGTGTTTGTTGCAAACTCTAACAAATCATAGTCCTGCTTTAAGCTATGTTGACCTTTGGTTGGTAAATCTACAGGGATTTATTCATTGGTCTCTATCCTTAGTATCCTTCCAAAATGTCCTGAGACCTATCTACAAAATATGAGGTAGTCTCCAAAATTTCCTCCAATCTGTTATCTATCTGCAAGACTTTACGTATTTCCTCTTCAATAGACACCTACTGCTGGTGCATTCTTCTTCATTGGGATAGGATATGCTCCTTTAGAGGCTGGATACTAGTTTGTTGTTCACTCGCATCCTTCAGTGATGCTACTAATAAAGTAATTTGTCCTTCAAAATCTGCTACCTGGACTTGGAATTGCTTTTCTTTCTCTTCCATAGTAGCCCTCTGTGCCTCCAACTCCACCACTTTGCTCTGCAGCTGGTTCTTTTCTGCACTAAGAGTTTCATATGATGCTTTGAGTTCATCCTTTTCTATCTTCAGCACCTGATATTCTTGCTGTAACCTTTGCAATTCTGCTAGGTTATTCTGAGCATCCTTACCTGTCCTTTCCATGGAAACTTCCAAAGTCATCTTGTTTTCTTGAAGAGTCTGAAGTTCTACTTTTGAAGTCTTCACTTCATTTTGCATGTCTTCAAATTTCCTCTTCAGTTTATAACCTTCATTTCTCTCCTTCTTCAAAGTTTCCTTCAACTGAGTTGCATTCCTTTTCGACTGCTCCAGATCCGTCATCAGTCTATTTACATTATATTTAGTGGCTTGTGTCAACGCCACTCCAGATCTTGCTATTAACCTCGGATTTGCATCCGTCCCATGCACCAAAGTTTTATCAGTGACCATCATGCCTGGTTGTCCCCCTGTTTCGATTTTTCTCTCAGTCCTTTTGACAATCCTCTTTTTCTCTTTGTCATAAAAAATGGTGCTAAAATCTAGGACTTCTTCTCCTTTCTTCTGCACAAACGGTATTAGATTCAATTCAGAGAAAACAACTTGTCCTATATTGCTGCCAGAAGTTGCAGCAGGCTCCTGGGAATTAGGATTATCTTGTCCCTGCCCCTGATCTGTTTGTACTTCTTGAATGTCTGTTGGGTCAGTAGTTTGCTGGTCTGTTGTAGATCCTGCCAGCCTCATACCTTCAGCTTATTTTTGTTTCTTCTTCATCTCTTTATCTTCTTTCTTCTTTCTTCTTTCTTTCTTCTTTAGCCTTCTTTACAGATTCCTTTGCATTCTTTGTTGCTTCCTCTGCAGCTTTCTTTATTTCTTCTTCTTCATTCTTGAGCCAACTCTCAGCCTCCTGTGCTAGTCGCCTAGCATCCTCTTCCATTTTCTTGGCCTCCTCTTCTTCATCTTTCTTCTGTGCGATTTGGCTCTTCCCACATTTAATGGTGATCTTCTGTTTAAACCTCCTCTTCAATGCAGTCATATTATTTGCATTCCTTAAGATTTATTCGTCTTTATCCCAGAAGTTTGCATATTCAAAGTGAACATTTGCTTCTTTGTAATGCTCTGCAACCTTCTTTTCGGAGTCATTTTTGTGGAAGCTCATCTCCCCAAAATGAAACTGCTCCAACTCTTGTACAAATTCAACAGTTAGTTTGACCTTGGAAAATTTGTAACTTCCCAGCCTGAAAGGTATGGCAGGATAGGCTGGCTTCTTATGTTCAAACAGGAAGCTTCCTACACCATCTAGGTAAACTTGCCTAACTGCTTCTTTGCGCACCACATAATCAGTGGCATACTTGGGGAGTAAAAAAGGTGCCTTAGAGCAACCATATATCCTAATTTACATCCCCTCTTCAGTCAAATAGTAATTTGCATGCTTCTCGATGACTTTAAATGCCTCCTCGAACATACAGTTGCATTCTGTTAAGAAGATCAAAGTGTACAAAGGCATAATAAAATGTTCACATATCTCTTTATAGTGGATGTAATACTTGTGTGCCCAAAATATTTTGTATGCAGTGTACACAAGGGTTTTGTCCCTGTCCCAGATACATCTTAAGGCTGGAAATGGCTAGGTACACAATATACAGTCTATTAAGATGGAGCTCATATAGAACTCATACTTCTTCTAAGACACCCCTCCTAGAGCTGAAGATATACAATTTGAGAGGCTATTGGAGACAATATTAGCCCAGTTGAATACAGTCCCCTGGGTGGCCACATAGAAAATAATGGGAACCCAACCCAACTTGAAACTCTTACCATGCGCTCTCCCAAAAAATCTGTTCAACATCAATGCTATAAATCTATAAGGAGTCCTGAGAGTGGTTGTGTCATACTCTCCTAATGGCCTGGTTTGAAATTTCTTCCTAGGTATCATCATCCTCTTCACTGTTTCAACTAGGTCCAATTTTATTTCTTTCAACCAATCTTCTGTTAGGTAAACTTGGGCTGGGGGTAGGTGATATGCCAATGAGACATAACCAGGACTATAGGAAGCATATCCCTGTTTGGCAGTATTGGCTAAAATCATAGTTGTCACATCTGCCCTAGGCAGAATCCATCCAATCACCTCATAATATGGGAACAACTCAGGTCTAGTGGCTATCTTCATCAAAGCAGACTTCTCCATGTTGGCGTATATGGTTAGTTCTTCAAATCCAGCATCGGGCACATTTTGATTTGAAATCATCCGATATATTTCACCCCACTTATAATCAGGCTCTACCCTAGTGGTAGCTCTAGTGTCTTCATAGATATATTCTATCTTAGTAATGACTTCACATCAGGTTCTCCTTCAGCAACAGGGGCCTTCTTCTTCTGTCTCTTAGACATGTCGCCTTTAAAGAAGTTGCCCTGTCATAAACCAAAATGCATTTAAGATATTTGAGCTTTTAACTAGTATTCGAAGAATGAAGAAAAACTGTATAAACATTTACCTCTTCCATATTTGCAACAGCTAAACCTATCAGAATGCAAACGCAAAATCGGGAATAACTAGCAAGAAAACTTCTGAAAATTGCTAAGTCTGAAAAATCCTAAGTCCTTTTGCAACTAGCAATAATCGTGATTGACAATACATCGCCTAAACAGAAATTGCAATCCAATTCTTCACCATAACAAACCCTCATATTCAGTAATAAAAAATTCACAAAACAAAACCCTCCAGCGTTTAGAAAAAATAGGGCAAATGCATATGATGGAAAGAAACTGAAACTTCCCCCTCCCCTGGATGGCCATAGACAAACCCACAAAAACCGATGCAGATAACGTAACGCTTGTCTGCACCAGCTACCGAAACCTTCGGACCGGGTTTGAATCCTCATAACGGCTCAAAAAACAAGCTCAAGAAAATAGAGTCCCCACCGTAAATGCTGTGAAACTGACTGCTACCTCACACCATAAGGATACACACTCCTCTTAAGATGACCAACTACCAAACGATGGGAAACTCTAACCATAGGACAAACCCTAGGTCCCAAAATGACTCATAAACTCAAAATAAAGGGGAAACCATGGTTGGCCTACCAGGTAGACGAGCTGTGCAGTCGACAAGGAAATCTGAAATCTCCACAGAAATGCCTCCCACAAACAAGATCCTGACAGCTTGGAACGGACGCACAGTTCAACTCGACAGGGACAGAGTAAGCGCGAGTTCACAAAGATAAACAATAAAATAATAACATGTCCCATATATATAGACCTTGGTGAATAACAAATCGGTGGGAAAACCTTCATCGGTGAGCGGAACAGCTAAGGCATCGGGCAATTATCCTGCTAAGGAGCCGCAACAGCGAGCGACGGATGGACTATGGGTTCCGCGGCACAATAAAAATGGTGAAATAAAACACTAAAACTTGTAGCATCGGACCTCGAACTCACTAGAGCATTGGATGGTTAGATCGCTAAAAAGACGCAATGGTGGAAGCTACATGGACTAAAGGTTCCGCAGACCAGTCACCATTGGAAAAAACCAGAACAAACCATCAGCGAAAATCAAGCGAAACATCGACGAACGAAAAAACTACATGTCGGATGGTTAGTCCGCTCTGGAGCCGCAATGGTGGGATTCAAATAGACTACAAATTCCGCAATCCAATGAAAACTTCCGCGAGCGGAACAATCAAAGGTCTTGCATCAGGGAAGCAAAAGACTAACCCCCGATTAAAATTCCAACACAGTTTCGATAGCAAAAAGAGCAAAATCATTTAAAAGAAAACCGCGGAATTGACAAAAATAAGGGCTTCCGTCGAAGTGCTCGCAATCTTCCATCCGAAACAGCGGCCACAAAAAGGACTTATGCTCCGACGGTGATGAGACAAAAAATGTCGATAGTCAAAAGCTTTTAAAACAAAACAAAGGGAATAAAACTATCAGCAAAAACATGACTGTCCATCAGGGGCATTCATAAGTAAGCTTCCGCAACAGAGGCTACGTAGATGACTATGGCCCCGCTTCACAATCCAATAAACTTTCGATGGAAAAAAACCAAAACTTCAAACCAAGTCAAACAAAAAATAGTCATTCAGCTTCTTTAAGTCAACCTCACAGGATCCAAATTTGTAGCAAAAAACAACAGAGTCCATCACTCAATAGCAAATCCAGACAAGATAAAATTAAAAGGAGGGTCCAAAATTTTTAGAAATGTGGGAAAACGTTGCAGTTGCAACAATTGGCGACTACCTGGTGAACCCATATCTCTGGACAATTTCTTCCTTAAGTAACATACTGTTTAACAATAAAACCAACATGTTGAATTCTTCTAGATGTCTAGATTTCCCAAATGGCAACCGTATGTACTGTTAATCATTGATGATAGTCCAATTAGGAAAATGGAAACCAGGATTTCAAATTCAATATAACTCTTTAGAGGCCAGGAATATGAGTTTCATTTATTACCTCTGTCTTCAGGTAGCTTCCAGCTTGGACACCATAGGATTGTAACATATGGTAAATAGAAATATTCATTTGTTCCTCATTCCCATGCCATTTTGCATTTTTTGTGCTTTTGGAATTTTTTGTCCTTTTGAGTCCTCCTCATGCCTTTCTTTTTGAATTTTTTATTCAGGCTCCTTTATCCATAATGTCCTTTTGTGTGAGAGATGTATTTAATTTTCAGCTCACGGACGGAGAAGAACTTTTGGCAATCCTGTACTCATATGATTTAGTACTTTGTTTTGATACATATTACTTTCTTAGGAGTTTTGACTCTTATTAGCCTTTTGGCTTTCAATTCTTGGCATGGGATCATTTATATATAATATACGGTTTACCCTGCTTCCTTTCCATGGGTCTTTTGCTGTCACTCCCTGGCACATTTTTAATTGTGAGATGGATGGAGCCTCAAAATAGTATTCTAGACCTTTTGATCTTGAGTTATTTTATAGGGATTAAGTAGGACTTCAATGTGTTCACAGCCATTTAGGAAAACTGTTTAAACTAGAAGAAATTCTTTCAGATAAAACAATAGTACATAGTCTTATAATCAAGGATTTTAATTAATCTAGAATTCTGATGCTCTCCATGCAACCAAAAGCTTGCTTCTTTTTTTTGAAATCAAACAAAATTTAACTAAAAGAAAACTGAAATAAAGTAAACCAAAAATAAACAACCAAATCAATTTATTTATGTACAAGATAATCAAGAAAAGTAAAAAATCAAGAAAAATAAAAATTTGAGAACTAAACCACTAACTGGTCAGTTCTCTACCCAACCCTATAAACCTGGCAACTTGTAAGATAAGGGGCTAGGCTTGACCAAAAAATGAGAAAGACCTAACCATTATATAATTCTACTATTCTTGAAACAAAAGCTACATCTACTATTTTACAATCAATCTCATCAGCCCGTGAACATTGAAGGAGATCGGGCTAGGTGTCTGATATGTTGTTGGCTTCTTCTGATGCAAAGTTTCCCGGTTCAAGTTCAATTAGATAATTTCCCAATACAGAATTCACTGATTCGTTTTTCTCTTCCAATTGCGTGACATTATGTTTCATGTAGGGCTCTCTTAATATTTTAATCTGATTTGGGCTTCCCTCATGAGGCAACCACAAATGTGACCAATTTGAAGCAAAATACCCATTTAGTCTTGCTGACCAGTCTCGATTCAAAATCACTCCATAACCAGCAGGTGTGTCTGCTACTACAATATCAATATACTGACATATCTTTTCATTTGCAGATAAATGAATCAGGACATCCTCCATCTCCCCGACTACTTTCAAATTGGTCTTGTCTGACTGAGTAACCTCCCAAGTAGTAGGTTTAGGCTGTCCATTAATCTATTTTCAAACTACAAGTGGCATAACATTTACTGATGATCCTGAGTCTACCAAAAAATTGTGCACGTTATGGTTTAAAATCTCCCAAGTCAGGAGGAATGGTGGGGTTTTAAACCTAGTCTTACCTCCCACACTTCCTTCAAGAATTTCTTCTATAGGTTGGTTGATTGTGGGAAGCTCTTTCTCTAGTACTTCAGGTGTTTTGAGATTTTCCTTGACATTACCCACTTTGTCTTCAATAGGCTTAGCAGGCATGTTGATTTGTTTTGGATCTTGACTGCTAATAGTAAGTTCAGGAATCTTATCATCTGTGTTGTTCTTCTGTAATTTATTTACATTCTCTTGTAATTTCTTGATCTTTGGGAGTATTGAATTGTCTTTATTCACCAAATCCTGGATTCTTGTTGTCACAGTTGTTTCTGATATCTCCTCATCTTTCAGAGTACCTTCTTATGTATCAAAAAGCGACACACAATCCCATAATACCAAAGCATCATTCTCTTGTTTTTTTGTGGATTTACCACCCTTTTCTTCTTCATCATTAGCCTCTGTTAATTTGGAATCCATCAGCTAATTCATCACTAATGTCATTGAATTTATCCATTGAGGACAATTTTTTTGAGAATGGGGCTGCTGGTGGAAAGTGCAAAAGTTATCCATACCTACCTCCGTTAAGTTCATTGATGCAGGACTGTGTGGAGGAGGTTTAGACTGATTGTTATCCTCTGTTCCCTTGTAGTAAGGCTTATATGCTTTCTGAGCTTCCTTTTCCTTTTCCAAATCTATTATTCTATTAGAAAGTTTCTGCATCATCTTTAACATTCCTTCAAAATCATGTGATTGCTACTCTTTAGGCTTAGATAGTAATAAGGCTTTCTTCCCAAAAATTTTCTCTCCTGAATGCTCAGGATAATCTGCTATGCTTTCTTTTTTAGATTCTACTCTCTCAGCGTCTTCATAAGTCTCTGATAACATAGGTTTAACTTGAGCCTTTGCAAACATGGCCAAGTCAGGCCCCAAAGCTGAAATATAATACTCAATCGGAACTTTATCAGATGGCATATTAGCTGCAGAGAAATTCTTAAGATAAGCAGCAAATCTTTGGGTAAAACTATGCACCTTTTCTTTTCTTGCTTTCTTTAAAGTGCATAGTCCTTTCATGAGAGCTGCATGAGTCTTCTGGGCTGCATATTTGCTTCTGAATATCCTTTCAAAAGTATCCTAGTCTGGGATTGAGTTTGCAGGCAGACCAAAATACCATGAGGTTGCTACTCCTTTAAGGATATGTGGAAAAAGTTTGCAGACTACATCTTCATGTTCTCCAGCCTTTAGTCCTTCTATGGCCAAGTAGAAACTTTGCAAGTGATCATCTACCAAAATCTTTTCACTTGGGTCAAATTTGGGTAGCATTTTCTCAAAAGCTGAAGGTAAGTCATGCAAAGGAGGTGTTAGGTTTAAAGGTGATCTGGCTTTCCAAGCAGGTGGTGGATTTGGTGGGTTAGGTGGCTGATTAGCATTTACGCCTACCATGAGTCTGTGTGGAGAGTGAGGTGGTGAATGAAGAGGAGTATAAATAGGCGAACAACAAGGTGTTTTTGGGCCCACTTGATTCAAAGGCTGAACAACTTCCTGCAAGGCTGTTTCTACCAATTCTTCCAAATATCCAACCAAAACTGAGTCTTCCAATACAGGACGGTCTTTTTTCTTATACTCTCTTCTGGGTAAATCAAGGATAATCGGTAATCCTCCAATACTTTTCACATATGCCCTAGTATGTCTTCTCAGATCATTAACTACTTCATTGTTTACAGAATACAAATGTTCTTTAACGAACCCTCATGTTCAGTAATCGAAAACGCGCGAAATAAAACCCTCCGGCGTTCAGAAAAAATAGGGCAAATGCCTATGATGGAAAGAAACTAAAACTTCCCCCTCCCCCAGACGGCCATAGACAAACCCACAAAAACAGGTGCAGACAACGTAATGCTTGTCTGCACCAGCTACCGAAACCTTCAGACCGGGTTCGAAACCTCATAACGGCTCAAAAAATAGGCTCAAGAAAATAGAATCCCCACCATAAATGCTGTGAAATTGACTGCTACCTCACACCGTAAGGATACACACTCCTCTTCAAACGACCAACTACCAAAGGGTGGGAAACTCTAACTAGAGGACAAACCCTAGGTCCCAAAATGACTCATAAACTCCAAATAAAGGGGAAACCACGGTTGGCCTACCTGGAAGACGAGCTGTGCAGTCGACAAGGAAATCCAAAATCTCCACGGAAACGCCTCGCATGAATGAGATCCTGATAGCTAGGCACGGACGCACAGTTCAACTCGACAGGGACAGACCTTAAAATAATAAAATAATAACCCGTCCCATATATATAGACCTTGATGAAAAACAAATTCGCGGGAAAACCTTCATTGGTGAGCGGAATAGCTGAGGCATCGGGAAATCAGCCTTCTAAGGAGCCGCAACGGCAAGCGACGGACGGACTACGGGTTCCGCGGCACAATAAAAATGACAAAATAAAACACTAAAACTTGCAGCATCGAACCTTGAACTCACTAGAGCATTGGATGGTTATATCGCTAAAAAGCCGCAACGACGGAAGCTACATGGACTAAAGGTTTTGCAGACCAGTCACCATTGGAGAAAACCAAAACAAACCATCGGCGAAAATCAAGCGAAACATCGGCGAACGGAAAAACTACATGTCGGATGGTTAGTCCGCTCCGGAGCCACAATGGCGGGATTCAAATAGACTACGACTTTCGCAATCCAATGAAAACTTTAGTGAGTGGATGAACCAAAGTTCATGCATCAGTGAAGAAAAAGACTAATCCTCGATTAAAAGTCCAACACAGTTCCGATAGTGAAAAGAGCAAAATCATTTAAAAGAAAACCGCGGAATCAGCAAAAATAAGGGCTTCTGTCGAAGTGCTCGCAATCTACCATCTGAAATGGTGACCACAAAAAGAACTTATGCTCCAATGGTGATGAGACGAAAAACGTCGATAGTCAAAATATTTTAAAACAAAACAAAGGGAATAAACTATCGACAAAAACATGACTGTCCATCGGGGGTGTTCATAAGTAAGGTTCCGCAACGGCAGCTGCGTAGATGACTAAGGCCTCGCTTCACAGTCCAATAAAATTTCGATGGCAAGAAAGAAAAACTTCAAACCAAGTCAAAGAAAAAATAGTCAATCAGCTTCTTTAATTCAACCTCACAGGATCCAAATTTGTAGTAGAAAACAACAGAGTCCATCACTCAAAAGCAAATCCAGGCAAGATAAAATTAAAAGGAGGGTCCAAAATTTTTAGAAATTGGGGAAAACGTTGCAGCTGCAACAAGACCCAAGACTAAGAGCTAGTGAGTTTGGTATATGGAGCCGACTAGATGACAAGGTAAATGATGATAATTATCTAGTGATCCGTTGACCGGAGGAAGGAAACTAGGTCATGCTTCAAGCATACCCTTCCAACCGAAGTATCCACTTACTTTACCTGACACATGAAGGAGTACCCCCCTGCTAAATACAGCTTTGGAGAATACAGAACAGTAGGACTTGCAGACAAATAATTGAAGTTGGACATCGACAGGAGAAGTCGACCCAAACCGATTGCTTGTCGAAGAAGAAACGAAAAAAAAAACAAACGACGGGAACGAAAGTTCAGTTGATAAGAACTCTGCACAAAGAGACAAGCAAAACATCCTACTACCCCCACCACCACCCCCACCACCGCCACCTCCTGGAGGAGATAGCTACAGTGAGTCCAACATGGGTCATGGATCAGCGCATATCCCTCTATACGAGGGTGATGAAGATCCTAGACAACATTGGTTTGTCTGTGAGTCGACATGGGAGGAAAATCAGGTTACAGCTGAAGATCAATAGATGGCACAGTTTGTTGGTGCCTTGAGGAAAAGAGCACTAAGGTGGTACATGACCTTTACTGAGAGAACCCCTCAAGCATATAAAGCAGAAATTAAAGTGCAATTATTGTCATTCTATAAAACTCCAGATGCAAAACATCTAGTAGCTAAAAAGTTGAAAACAACATCGCAAAAGCCAGCAGAGACTGTCCGAGAGTATGAAAAACGTTGAAAAGACCTCCTCATCCAACTGGATTATGTAATTGATGAACAACTATTAATTCAGTGGTTCCTTGCAGGTCTATCATAGAAAATTCAATGGCAAATAAGCTTGGATATTTTTAAAACATATGAAGATGTGCTTACTAAAGCTCTACAAGTGGAGATGGACGAAGATTTCCCAGCATATCCCACGGATACTAGATGGGAAGAAAAGCTAGAAATCATTGAAAGAGCTGAACCTTAAGAATTAGGATGTCTGGTGCACAAAATGCTCAATGACCGGACACACAAAAGATAACTGTCGACAAGACATCAGCCGACAGGACGTTTGATTTGTTCAGACAAAGTGCTTCTCTGACATCTGCCAAGAACATGGAGAACACACAGTGAAGGATTTCCTGTATAACATGAAAAATGGCAAAGCATCTTGGTGTGCAATTTGTAAAGTAAAAATTCACGCCATGGACGACTGCCACCTAAACTTAAAGAACCGACAAAACTACCAAGCAGTCTACTAGACAAACGTCGTTGTGTAAAACAACGATAATAACCAGCGAAGCAATGCATAAAATGAACAGAATAATCAAAGGTATGAAGGCTATCGATATGAGTGTCGATTCGACAACCGTCGGGGAGGATATGGAGGTCGAGGTCGATTCTATGGGAATCGTAACAACCAACCACGTCGACCCATCCAGTGTTTCACATGATATAAAGAAGGTCACCAATATGCAGACTGCCCATACAAGGACAGAACTGATTTAAAATTTTGTACTAGCTGTGGATTCAGGGATCACTCATTAGAGGATTTCCCTACTATGCTTGATAAAATCAATAAAAAGAAAAAATTTTAATGCCTTGTCGTGCATTCAAAAACATGATGTAATCAATACAAAGAATTTGCATATAGTAACCCAACAAGGGACAAAAATTGGGAGTGATAATCCACGCATAAGCAAAATAAAAGAAAAGAACGATTATCCTAACCCAGCTAAACAAAAACAATTGTATAAAAACGCAACGAATATATTTAAAGAATGTTCTCAACAAGAAGAAGTTGATGATAGTTGACGAAGCACAGTTAAAGAATTAATATGTTTATGTTTAGTACAAGAGGATAAAGCGGTATCTCAATTCATTGAATTATTTTATAATATGAAACACAACAATAATACAGAAAAACAAAGAAAAAACATCTGGAGTCTAAACCAGAAGGACAAAAGTGATGTCGACCCACTTGTCGACCTAGAAATTGAAGGATACCATGTCCAACAAGTTGTACTCAACTTCGGCTCACAAGTAAACATTATGACTCGTGACACTTGGGAACAATTGGGTAGACCTCGATTATACGAGTCATGAATATACCTAAAATTAGCTGACCAAGGTCTGATCGAACCTATTGGAATTTGGAGAAATGTTGATACGACAATAAAAGGAATGTCGACCAAAGTCGACTTTGAAATTATTGACCCTAAGGAATGATCCAGTTCCTTCCTAGCATTAGTAGGTCGAACTTGGGGGAAAAAAATGAAAGCTTCAGTATCTTTAGACAAAGAAAGGATCAAACTAAAAGGGAATGGGAAAAAATTCATAGTACCTATCCATTTATCCCAAGGAGAACCTTGGATAGAACCTAGTGATGAAGAAGTCGACATCCGACAATTATATCAAATACAAAATAATGAAGACTACACATAACCCAATGTCTATGGCGAACTTCACTTAGGCAGTCAAGATTCAGTAGGATACAACTTATATGCAGAATTATATGACTGGGAAGTCAAAAAGTATGAAACAAAAGCAAAAGGTTGCTAGACCATTCAAACAGTGTAGAAGAAACCAATCCAACAATGTTTCTTGGTTTCCATCATCCCAAAAAATATTTGAAAAGAAAAGCAAGGAATACCCTACCCTAAAACCAACAAATGTAAGTATCAAACAAATCCCAAGATACAAAGAAAGAGAATCACCCGTTATGCATATAGAACAAGTATCCAAAAACATTGGTGAACATGGCTGACTACAAAGCTTAGTAGAAACCTTCACAGGACAAGCTTCTAGATGGTGGGATACCCATCAATCAAGATTGCAGACATGGACAACAACTTCGACTTACTTTATAGAAAGATTCGGAGGAAAAACGCTAACCAATCAAGCCCAAATACCTATGTTCATCCAAGGGCAGGACCCAGAAGAGCACATAAGAACATGTGAAAAAGAGTGGAATAGACTTGGGTATAAGGATGAACGTACATGGCCACACCTGTTTCCATCGACGCTATCTGACTTAACAAACAAATGGTACAAAATGGAAGAAGCATGGTGTGAAACATTCCTATGGCATGAACTTAGAGAGAATTTTATCAAAGACTTCACCTTTATACCACAAAACAAAAAGTTAGTCAAAATTGAACAACAAATCAAGGTGTTTATAGAACCGACCGAGAACAACACCCTAACACAAAATTATGACCGACCAAAAATAACATGCAATAACATACAAACCAAGAAAACACCATAGTCAACAAGACTACAAATGGAAAATGAAAACCTAGAAGGGAAAAGATTTCGATGGAAATCATACCATTCAGAAACAACAAAACCAATTCGCATAGTACTTAAAGTCAAGACAATTGACAAAGAAGACACTGACCAAATGACTGCAGCAGACTTTCCTGCTACATTTTCACAGTTTAAAGAAGGAAGCCAACCAATCAATGAAGCCAAAGCACCAGAATGGTTAGATGCTAAAGTGAAAACTAAAGAATTCGACATCTCAAATGATGATCGACCAAAAATGGCAAAAATTGGAGACTACTGCAGTGAAGAACAAACAACAAAAATAGTAAACTTACTAAAAGAATTCCAAGATGTATTCACTAGAGACTACAAAGATCTCAAAGGTCTAGTCCATCAAATGGGTGAAATGAAGATCGACATCAAACCTAATGTCCGACCTGTAAAGAAGAGGCCATATAAATTAGCCCATAAATACAAAGAGATAGTCAAGAAAGAGATTGATAATATGCTTGCAGCAGGAATTATCTACCCTATTGACCAATCGGAACGGGAAATCCCAATGGTCGTTCAACCAAAGAAACATGGCCTGACAAAGCTAAGGATATGTTTCGACTTCAGAGAATTAAACAAAGTCATATTAACAGACCCATTTCCAACACCTTATGCAGATGAAATCTTAAATGAAGTCACAGGACATGAATGCTACTCATTTACAGACAGATTTTCAGGTTATAACCAAGTACCAATAGCCAAAGAAGACTAGAAAAAGACAACATTCATATGCGAATTTGGCTCATTTGCTTACAGAGTTATGCCTTTTGGACTAAAGAACACACCTGTAGTATTTTCGAGAATTGAGGTCAAAACATTTCAAGAATATATTTAAAAAATAATCGCAGTATATTTCGATGATTGGACAATATACTCTATGCTGAAAGATCACTGTAGATGGCTAAGGCTCATATTGGAACGATGCCGACAAATCCAACTATCTCTAAACATAAGGAAATGCATATTTCTAACCCCTATAGGGATACTATTAGGACACATTATCTACAAAGAAGGCATCAAGGTCGACTTTGCAAAAATAAAAATTATCCTTGAGTTAAAACCACCGGTGAACCCAAAATAAGTCATGGTACCAATTAGTCATACAGGATATTACAAGAAATTCATAAGATACTATTTAGATATGATCTATCCATTGGAATAACTATTAATAGAAGATTAGGAGTTCGACTGGACAGAAGAATGCAACATATCATTTGAAACACTAAAAGGGAAGCTAGTCGAAGCACCCATTCTAAGGTTCCCGAATTGGTCGACCAAATTTCACGCACACATCGACGCATCAGGCCTAGCAATAGGAGCAATCTTAACACAATTAGGGGATGACGGAATGGACTACCCCATAGTTTACAGTGGTAGAAAATTAAATAAAGAAGAAAGGAACTATTCAACAACAGAGAGAGAAGCATTAGGAATGGTCTTTGCACTACAAAAGTATCGACATTACTTACTAGCCAACCCTTTCATCTTTTATACCGACCACCAAGCATTAAAATACCTTGTAAATAAACCCTTACACCATGGGAGAATTTGTCGATGACTACTTATATTCCAAGAATTTGAATTTGAAGTCATTGTTAGACCAGAAAAAATTAAATGTCGGACCTAACCACTTGTCACACACTGACACAGGAGAGGAACCGACAGGAGTTGAAGATGACTTGCCGGATGCACATTTATTTTGAATAGAAGTAGTCCCAGCAAAATTAGATGAAATAAATCAATTCTTAGAAAATGGACAAGCACCAGAGGGCATGAGCACAAAAAAGAAACAAATCTTAGCCATGAAAGCTGCACCATATAGCCTCATAAATGGATTTTTATATAAAATGGGCCTGGACGACATCCTCAAAAGATACATATTAGAACATGAAAGAGATAATATCATGTATGAAGCACACTATGGACCGACAGGATGACATTTTCAAGTGGACACAACTGCCAAGAAAATCCAACAGTCAGGGCTATGGTGGCCGACACTATACAAATACTGCAAAAAGTTTGTGAGCCAATGCAACAGATGTCAACGACTGGGTCAACCTCTGCCTAGCACATAAATTCCCTTGATATCAATAAACCCAAGTTTGACATTTGAAATCTGGGCCATCGACTTCATAGGACCATTCCCCATACCAACAAAAAGAACAGGTGCAAGGTACATAATAACCGTAGTAGAATATGTAACCAAGTGGGCAGAAGCAAAACCAGTCGACACATGTTCTAGTGAGATAGCTGCTAAATTTATCTATGAAAATAGAATTACCAGATTTGGATGTCCAATAACCCTAATCAGTGACCAAGGTTCACACTTTATTAATAAAACCATCAAAACACTAACATACCAGTTCAAAATTGACCACTGACATAGTACAGCTTATCACCCCCAGTCGAATGGAGCAATCGAGGCATTTAACAAAACATTAACAAAGGGCCTAACTAAAATATGTAATACCGACAAGGATGATTGGGACGAAAATATACCTGTAGTACTATGGTATTACAGAACATCATACAAGCGTTCGACCGACCAAACACCGTTTTGACTAATCTATGGACAAGAAGCAGTTGTTCCACTACATTTTTGACAGCAAACACCTATCATAGCAGATATTTTACATGTCAATGTCGAACAAGTCAGTAAGGACCAACTGATGCAATTAAGCAAGCTAGAATAACACCGACCGATTGCTCTACAACACCAAGAAATCCAAAAACAACAGCAGAAGGCTTGTCACGATCGCAATATCAAAAACAAAAATTTGTCGGTAGGGGATCTCGCCTTACTATACAACAGTTGAGTAAAAGGAAAACCCAAAAAGTTACACACATAATGGATGGGACCTTACATTGTCAAATAAATTCATACCAATGGATCAGTCCAATTAAGGATGTTACAAGGCATAGTATTTCAGAAACTTGTTAATTGTGCCCGACTAAAACGGTACAAAAATTAAAACAAGTTCCAAAAAAAAAAACATAGCGACCATAACTGTCAGACAAAAATTATAAAAATCTAAAAAGATTAAAAACAACAAAACAGAACCAACACCCATAACCCAGGATGACAGGAAACCAATGCTTCGACAACCGACATCAAACCCATCGACATACCACCATCGACCACTCACATGATCGACATCGACCAATGACCCTGAAGGTCAAATCATGCCTTCATGACTACGGTCAGTGTTACGGAGAGAAATTCCTATGGCTTGGGGTACCACAACAGACAGCTTTGACTCCAGAAATCAATCTTTCCCAATATGCAATAGAAATAAAATGTCTAACACTAAAGGATCAGAACTCATACCTTATTTCGGACGGTTGAAGTAGATCCCCGTTGAGCTTTCCAATCTTCAGCTTGAATTGATATAATACTTCCTCAACAACAAGTAAACAATACAAGCATACTATATATCATGGTGTTAGAACTATTCTAGCATATATAATTAATAATGTAAAAGCATTTGACATATTCCAATGGATACAATATTCAATCAAATACACATCATTGGACAGGAAAAGATAGTTCTTATTAATATAAATCAGAGATTACAAGATAGATACAACCTCTGACGACACGTCTGCGAACCAGAGAAACTGAATCCCCCACTTGGGCCTCCACCACCTCAATCCTCCATCTCATGATAGTAAGCTCACTAGCAAAAGGCAAGCTTGGGAAGAACACAATAGTTCTCCAAAGGGACAAAGGGATGCAGACTCAAGCATAAATTCTGGCAACAATGGACTATAGTTTCGTTGCTTTCAATCTCTCTATATGCCTTCAATGTACCAAGGGGTTCCTTATATAGCTTCACAAGGGATAATGAAGGGTCGAATCCGAGCGATCTCAAGGCATATGGAAGGCCAGGAGTTGAATGAGTCGGATCCATGTCAAGGAAAACTCCAAAAGGATTTGGACTATGCACACATCCCGATGTACGCGGTTATAAGGGTCAAACCCGCGTATGTACGTGGTTATCGGGTAAAAATCCGTGTATATAATTTTTTATATATTTTTAGGGATGATCAAGAAAACATCAAAGGATAAAATATGGTCCATGGGGTCTAAAGAGTCTGCAGCAGGATAGGGGAAGGCCATACAAAGTGTGATTCACCTAGAGTGGTGAAATCTGCTATAACAGATGCCCCCTAATGTGTGAGGTCAGAGGGGACATATGATGGCCGAAATACATTATAAGTCCATCCCAGAAGTGGAGTGATGAAGGATCCCAAATGGAAGACCAGCCACCCAATCAGCACAGTATAATGATACAACTCTGCATATAACTGCAAGTACATATAGCAGTCCCAGATACATAAGAGTACAATGGCCATGAATAGGCATAATACATGATATCACATATGTGGTCATCGCCACGTACAATATACATAGATCAGAATCTCCATGATGAAGATATACAAAGGACCATGATCTCCAAAATGGCTGAAGATATACAATAGATCAAGATCTCCATAGTGGCTGGAAATGTTTGACATACACTGGAATCAAGTCACGAGAGCTGAAATCTCATGAACACTGGCACGATCAAGGAGGTAGCATATAAGAGATGCCACCAGTCTGGAAAGTCTTCTACACAAACCACTACGAGTACATGTCCTACTATGCAAATAGAGGTGTCGAGGTCGAACATAGTAGTCCATCGTCTGATTACCGGTCATTGATGTATACCGTTAACAGATGTGTGATTACCCACCGATAATGAAAATGGGAATCAAGGTACTAGAGTGCAAACTAACAAGTGTGAATAGATGTGTTGAGGTCGAACACTTGAGAGAATCCATTGATCAGGGGACATTGATGTATCCCCAAGAAACTGTCGATGGCGAGAGAACCTGCCACTGATGACTGCAAGTCTCAAGGCATTCAAAAGGACTCTAGATTCCAATCCCAGAATAAATGATCTGAAGTCGATGGGATGAAATCTGCTGGAAGGAGGGCATTAAGGCATCCCCCATCATCCAACACGAGGTACTCAGCAAAGCTGTCTAATGTGGAAGGACTCGATCATAAGGTGCACGAACCAGTAACTGTACCGGGAATGGCCGACATGCAAAGTCAAGATAACTGAGGAATGGCCGACACAGGTTTCAACTTCCTTCGAACAAGAGCATAACGGCGTATGGTGACTAAATGAAGGCAGTATAGACTCGATATACAAACTGGGAAATCTCTGTGACACATGAGGCATCAACAGAGGCTCCATAGGGACTGGAAGCTTAACCAGTCGGTGGAGATAAAATCAGATAAACGAGTACAGCTCCTAAGTCAAACTATAACCCAACCAATGGATGTGATACACAGTGCTCTGTTCGAAGGTGACACGACTCGACAGCTGCCAAAGATAACATCTTTCCTTGTCCGGATTTTTGGTTTTTTGATTTTTTTGGACTTTTTCAGTTCTTTGAAAATCTTGAAAAAAGAATAAACTAGCTTTATAGTTACAAACTAGGAGGAGACAAGTGTCATAAGGGAAAACAAACTAGTTCCAAGCAGTGGAACATACCTATGCTCAATGCAAGGATACATGTGTAGGATATTGACACTCAGGGGAAAATCCCCTCCCAGTAAAAAGGGAAATCAAGCTGCGAAGGATATATAAAATGGCTCTGGATGGCTAGACATGAGACAAGCTCGGGCTATATGGATGAAACACAATGTCAGGGGAGCCGGCATAAAGCTCAATAAGGCAGGCAAAGCTCATGATAATGCATTCACAACTTGACATAAGGGGAGTCCGGAGGGAAACAGGCCAGCATAAGATCAAGAGGAGTATGAGGCTCTTGCGAAATGTCATGGCAGTACTATACAATGGACTCCCGGACCTAAGAGATGACTCACAGCATGGGTACCAAATGCAAAAAGGGAGCTAACTAGGACACCCATGTATAGGAAAGCTCTACCATTCACATAGTACCACTTCTAACAGCAGCATGAAGGTTTCGTGATACCGTGGAATGGGTTCATACCTAAGGTTAAGATGGAACGGTCATAAGGCAATGCATATGTGCAAGCGGATGTGAAATCCTAACCTATATGCCAGTTCAGACATAATACCTGTGATAGGCATGAACAGGTCGAAACCTCGGAGAGAGCGTACAAAAACTGGATCCTACATGACAACCATATTAGACCAAAACAACCCAAAATAGTCAATAAAGAATCCACACTATAGGATATAGGGAGGAATGTTCATGACAACTGCTCCCAAAGGAAACAATGCAGTGAACGATAGGACATAAAAAGGAAAGTAAGGTGTAGACCCAATGTTCACGCATCCACTACCACCCCGATGAGGGTGACCACTGGTGTAAAGATCGAGTGAAGGGAGTAAAAATCCTCCATACATGGAGTAGAGGGAAGAACGTGACTACTTCAAATCTATGAGAAGGGTAAGGGGTTGTGATGCCCCCAAGTCTAACACCAGGGTCCATACTAGGACCAAGGACAGGTGATAGGATACTAGGCATGCCGAAAATAAAAGGACCCAAACTCAAGAGAGCATAAATATACTCAAATAACCGCGATCCCAAAGGCCAACTAGCGCACAAAGAGCACACTCCTAAGAAAATCTACAGCCAAAATACAAGCAAACCAAGGGGAGGATATGTGAGCTCCCAAATGCAGCAGGTATGTCTCGCCTAGGAGAGGATCGAAACTCCCATACACTACAAGCGGAGGTACGCAACCAATTATAGTGGCCCTTAGCCTCAACGCGTAAAGCGGTTGTGTTGTCTGACCTCTACCTGGCCGGGACACCTGTAGAATAACCTCTACAAGTACCCCCTCGATATCCTAGGTAAGGTCACTAAGGTCACCTCAATATAATCAAAGCTCAGGTGGACAGATGCAGGCAGGATTGACTATATGGGCAGGGTAGCAAAGCCCGAAACTCTTGAAAGAGCCCCTAGATATGAATACAATCCTGGAAATATCTCCGGTGCTACTCAGTTATGACTAGGGGCCATCCCAATCGATAACCGATCACACTGCCTCGTGCTTAACTCCCGTTTGAGAGGAGGATCCTGAGAACGATGGTTATACCAAGTATTTCACACACTCCCTGGACAGACACCTAGATGTTGTTGTTTAGTGATCTTGGAGAATTGACTTACAATGAACTATTCCAAGATCCTAAAACCTAAGCTTGTTGGTGCACCCTAGAAAAGAAAAGAGTGTAATTCATTTTAATTAGCGTTGATTTTAGTTGGCTGTAATTACTCAAAGGGAAATGGCTGTGCAACTAGTGATATGAAGACTCAGCAGTGAAATAAAAGTGCACACCATAACAAACAATGCTAAGTGCAATCTTTGTCAAATGAAAAATAGGGTATGCCACTACATGAGATGCATATATATATATATATATTCCTTTCCAAATGCCAATGCAATCCTTCATATATGAAAGCCTAAAAACAACTCTCATCCAAGCAATCCAATGCAAGTACCTCCTCAAATCCATATCTAAGAAGCAACTAAAAGTGCAACTACTTTGTATTTTTCAAAATAAAAGAATGAAAAATGCAATAAAAGTCATCTAAAACTCTCAGTCTCTGCAGCAAGTATAAAAGACAAGCCTAGCAAGACACCAAGACAAAAAGAGTAATGCACTAATGGCAAAACAAAAAGGAAAAATGACTAAAACTACTTTCAAAGAAAAATCAATGAAAAAGCGGTCTCTGGTCACAAAAGAAGCATCCAATAGACAACATCAGACCCAAGGAAGACCCAACCACACTCACAACCCACCCAGCAACTTCCCACAACATCAAACTCAACCAAAAGGGAGGATGTACGTGACTGTATAAAGAACAGCTGCGTATGTATGCGACTTTTGGCCAAAAATCCGCGTATGTACGTGACTTTAAGCCAAAAACCCACGTATACAGAGAAGGCAATGGTAAAAAGTAGGCCAAGGCCAAACCAATAAAGGGGAGTGTCAATGGACAAACATAATATAAAATGCGACATAGAAACAGGGAGAAACCAAGAGCAAGTCGATAATATCAAGCCCATTGTGCTCGCAAACCCCAAATAAAAACAAGGAATGTCCCCAGTGGAGTCGCCAATTCTGTTACGGAGAGAAATTCCTATGGCTTGGGGTACCACAATAGACAGCTTTGACTCCAGAAATCAATCTTTTCCAATATGCAATAGAAATAAAATGTCTAACACTAAAGGATCAGACCTCGTACCTTATTCTGGACGGTTGAAGTAGATCCCCGTTGAGCTTTCCAATCTTCATCTTGAATTGATATAATACTTCCTCAACAACAAGTAAACAATACAAGCATACTATATATCATGGTGTTAGATCTATTCTAGCATATATAATCAATAATGTAAAAGCATTTGACATATTCCAATGGATACAATATTCAATCAAATACACATCATTGGACAGGAAAAGATAGTTCTTATTAATATAAATCAGAGATTACAAGATAGATACAACCTCTGATGGCACGTCTGCGAACCGGAGAAACTGAATCCCCCACTCGGGCCTCCACCACCTCAATCCTCCATCTCACGATAGCAAGCTCACTAGCAAAAGGCAAGCTTGGGAAGAACACAATAGTGCTCCAAAGGGACAAAGGGATGCAGACTCAAGCATAAATTCTGGCAACAATGGACTATAGTTTCGTTGTTTTCAATCTGTCTATATGCCTTCAATGTACCAAGGGGTTCCTTATATAGCTTCACAAGGGATAATGAAGGGTCGAATCCGAGCGATCTCAAGGAATATGGAAGGCTAGGAGTCAAATGAGTCGGATCCATGTCAAGGAAAACTCCAAAAGGATTTGGACTATGCACACATCCCGATGTACGCAGTTATAAGGGTCAAACCCGCTTATGTACGTGGTTATCAGGTAAAAATCCGCGTATATAATTTTTTATATATTTTTAGGGATGATCAAGAAAACATCAAAGGATAAAATATGGTCCATGGGGTCTAAAGAGTCTGCAGCGGGATAGGGGAAGGCCATACAAAGTGTGATTCACCTAGAGTGGTGAAATCTGCTATAACAGTCAGAATGAGTGCCAAAATCAAGTCACCATTAACGCAAACCCCAGAGACCGCACTAGACCATCGCTTCCACCATTAATACACTCATCGATAGAAACGTCAACCGCTCCAACTATAAATACCGGACCAGAAAAGGATCATTTACAGTATTTTGAAGAGATAGAGCAATTCAGCAATCAGAAAGTTGAGAACCAAGAACCTATAAGAAAAGTCGACCAAGAAACCGACGATTTTCCACCCAAACAAACCAGAGCCGTAGCTGCAAAGACAAAGGAACTGTAATCTGCTGAAACCCCATTGATGAGAAGGTTAAGAAACATCAAGAACGGTAAGGTACAAGAAACCTCATGGGAAAAAACATGGGCCGAAATCAAGGAATGGGCCTATGTCGACAAGAAACAGGAACAAGAAGCAGAGAAGATAAACCACAACTCCATTATGAACTACATGAACACACCATTCATGGCAAGTTTTGGAGGAAACAACGGTAAAATTCATTATCAGCCAATACCACAATGGGAAATTTTACTTCGAAAGACCAGTCGAAATCTTTGGAGAAGTCATATACAAACTGACTGGTCTTTCCAACTAAGGTGACCCAGTCCCTGTCGGCATAAAATAAGGACTGGTAGAACATTTAACTGGAACTCCCTCTGGGAATAATTTAAAAGGGCTAATGATTAGCCAGATACAAGCCCGGACGCCACAAATCGTGGCCAAAATCATAGCAACAGTTCTCACACCTATAGGTCGAGGGAGCAACCTGAAGATGGGTATGCTGGAAGTAGTAGACACAATAGCGAAAACAGGAAAAGTATACAGATGGGCTCAGTATATCGCTAACATGCTCAAAACTATCTGTGAGAAATGCCAGGAGTCAGGCGGGATTATAAGGTTCCCGTCTCTAATAATCTAGATAGTGATGTACCACTTGTGCCCAGTCGGGGACAAGCAGTTCCAAGAACTGACAAAATTCCACATGTGGAGGTTCAAGCCATTTGCGCAAACTGGAACACTGAAATAACTATCAAATGGAAAAGTACTATTGGAAAACTAGCTCCAACACCTGAAAATCTAGACAACCAGATGGAGGGTGCCTCGGAACATCTGACGAAGTCTTCCGAAAACAACACACATCCAACTAGAACTCGACCACACCGCGGTTTGGTATATGCAGGGAGCAAAAGCAAAAGCAAAAGCAAAGCTTCTCGACTATTACCCAATATTCGGAGAGATCTTCCGCGAGCTAGCTCGACAATCCGGCACAAAATTATCCATACCAGCAAAGGCCAAGGAAGGAAACCTAGCAATTGAAGAACCAGTGACAGACCAGGAGAATGAAGAAGACTATGAACTCCGACTACACATCAACACCTTTGTGTTGGAATAAACACCAGCAGAGGACACCAATAGATTACAAATAACAATCATACCACCAACAACCCAAAGGGGAAGTACACTAATAGAGCAGCAGGTAACCAAAACATTTGAAGAAAGTATCAACCCAGTTCAACAGCATGAGGGAGAGGAAGAACTAGTGGAATACATTGAGCCCGACAATCCTGAATATGCCATAACCAAAGACAAAATAAAAAATCTAGCAAAAGAAATAGCCGCCATAATAAAAAAGGAAACGAAAACAAAAGGGAAGGGGAAGTGCAAGCTGATCCTTTCAGAATCAGAAGATGAAGAAGAACTAC
Source organism: Pseudotsuga menziesii (assembly GCA_001517045.1). Taxonomy (NCBI): domain Eukaryota; kingdom Viridiplantae; phylum Streptophyta; class Pinopsida; order Pinales; family Pinaceae; genus Pseudotsuga; species Pseudotsuga menziesii. The sequence continues at coordinate 84,540 of LPNX010933701.1, forward strand.
CAGCTACCACCATCGACATCATAGAATACCTTGTAGCGAACAAAGTTCCGGTCGAGACACAGTTCAAACGCTTTGTCAAGTCGGGAGCACAACAAGGTTGGCCGAAAAAGGTAAAAAGCACAAACACTTCAACAGGTGAAAATGTTGTCGATTTAGTTTCTACACCTCCACCCCCATCTCCAACCTAGATCACACAGGAAGAAATTCCACAGCTACCCACTATAAGCCCAATCGACATATGCAAAAATGCTATGCAATAAACCTTGAAAGAGAGGTTCGACCAGGACAGTGATTTCCAAGCATACATTGAGAAATTGCCTGAACTACTCACCTATGTCCAGAATATCACCACCATATGTCCTCTGATCGAAGCTAGTGAATCAAGGTAGATGATTCCTTCACAACCTGGACAAATACCCCAGAAGCCAAGGTCTGTGGGAATTATAAAGTCGACATTCATGAGGAACCCTGACAAGACAGTTCAAGTTGTCGCAAGTCGAACCTCATCCTTTATCCCTGCCGACATCCCCTCCCCTCCATTAGCTAATGAACTAGCAAGAGATGTGGAAGAAGAGAACCTGGAAGAAATCAACCGGGTAATCGACAACCTATTATCTAACGACCCAAAGGATTCACCACCACAAGTGGAGGACCCGACACCAAGTGACCATATCCTTACCATAGAAATTACACCCGACCATTCACCATCTCCACCACCACTTCCAAATCCAGAACCTACACTTGAACCCTCTGCACAAAATCCCCCAGATACACATCTAGCTGTAGAGCTCACCCAAAGAAATCCAACCAGAAGTTACAACGACCATTGCAGATCAGCAACCAAAAAACCCAACACAAGAAAATCAACCATAGGGGAGTCTAACCTTTGCAGACGCACAGGCACAGCAGCAGGTAGAACTGCATAAACACAAAAGGAAAAGATACAAAAAGAAGAAGGATCACCAAAAAGAGTCACAGTTGACAATGGTCCACATTAGCCAACTTGGGTCGACCACTGCAGTCAACGCAACCAAGCTAAAATACGGAGAGTTAGGACAACTCTTAGAAACTCTGGCCATTGAAGCAAAAACAAGAAGCTAGATCAGACGCAAGGAGCTCGACAACACTGAGAAATAACAAGTCAAATTCCTGTTAAAATGCATAAACCTAGCACAATCTATAATACTAGGACCGATGGAAGCCAACACTGAAAAACTGCTTGAAAAGGAATATCAACTCTTTGAGAGTGTGGTGTCGACCCTACAAGTACATATGCAAAATACAAAAGAAGAGAAAAAAGAAGAGACATCTAGATTACTGATGCAACAGTACACAACATTCTCAGAAGCTTACAAAGTACTACAAGACCACATGGAAGATTCTGTTATTACAGAAGGGGTACTCCAAGATTGGCCTACTTATTACGAGCAAGTATTTCAGCAGACCCGATAGACTCGAGGACAGATTCAAGCATTGGAAAAGAGAAAGAGCACTGAGAAATACAATTCAAGATCAAATCGTGTTGGAGACAGCCAAATTGCAGAGACTCAAGAGACAAGCACACCAGTGGGTGCAGCAAGCACTCCCAAGCTTGGAAAAATTAGATACCATCTGCCCACAAATGAAACACTATTGGAGACGGTAGAGGAAAAAGACCAGTTCATGGGACCCGACATGGAAAGGATAGTAGACCTTTCCATTTAGGAGAAGATGTCGAATTTATCAAGTATTACAACATTGACCATCGACATCCAGAAAGTACTTCAAAGTTGTATATAATTTCAACATCAACTGGCCGTTACAGCAGAAGCAATCGTTGAAGTATGCATACAGAAGCGACCAACCATCTGACTTCATAGCCCATGAAAGACAAATAAGAAAATAACTATCTTAAGACAGTAAATATTTTGATTACCTCCCCTATTTCTTCGGGACAAAGAAAGATTTTGTTCCTGGGGGAGATGTTGGAGGAGCTAGTCAGTGAGCCAACTAAGTCGATTAGTCGACTAATTAGAGATTAGGTCGATCGTATAAGGTCATGTCAGTTGACCGAATTGACAGGTGGTTATATGTAACTGCTTGTAAATCATATATATTAGGTTGTTGAGCCAGATGAGAACTTGGTTTAGTTCCGTGTTTGTATGGACCCTCATAATATAATATAATCGGTTGTTCTACATCTATGTTCTTATCTATTGTCTCTGTTATGTATGTATGCTTTAATGTGTATTATTGGTAACCCTCTGTGATCCATGAGATTACAACACAACTCCATAAGCTTCCCAGAATCCTCTTCCACATTTGGATATGGTGATAGATCTCATAGATTTTGTCATGCAACTCCATAGGATTCTAAGACTCTTAAGTACTAGAATCCATATGTGTTGGGTGGAAGCAAATTTGCGGGTGTTGGGATAGATTTGGAAAGTTTTATAGGTGAAAGCCTAGTGGAAGACTAACAACGACGAAAAGTGTGGAAGCATGACACTTGTTGAAACATTGTAAAGCTAAGAAGGTGCTCTAAAAGAAAGAGGGCATGGTTAGAATGCATGACAGGGGTTATTTCCCCAACATTTGTTGGGTACAGTTGTTGCAGAGAAGGAAAACAAGCAAACCCTATTCTTTCATAATAAAATATTTTGTTTTCTTTTCATATAAACAATTGGTATTTCAAAGTACTAAAATGCATACCTTGTTCTTAATGTTTGAAGGAGAATCCCATGGTCTTGAGCTTTGTTCCTTTGCTCCAATTCTTCACTGTAATACTTGAAATGAAAACAAAGAAAAGTGAAAGCTACTATAATAGCTAGGAAAAATATGCAAAGAAACTTTCAAGATTAAATGTTTCAATATTCAAATGAACAACCATTCATATATAAACAAATCCATGAAATTGGACAGGAAAAGAATTTGCTTATATATTAATATCACCATCAAGTTACATGGAACAAATTAACCTGATGTCTCCTATTATGAAACAAAAATACCGAGTTATTTCTCCCAATTTATTTCAAGCACTCCAAACTCAATATTCCTCACCAAATATGCTCAAGGGATTCAATACAATCACTAGCATAATAAAGTATTGGGGAAGATGGTGGAAAGAAAAAATTTCCACATAGGGAGGTGGATGTTACAGGATGGGATCAAAGGATTGTGATATTCAAGAGGGTTTTACAAGAAAAAACAAAGATTGTAACTTCACTTCTTTCTTTATTTTTTCTTCTATTATATGTGAGAATCCATTGAGGAAGTTAGAGGGAGCTATTTGCTGGGCACTGTTTTTGACCCCTTTTTGCCTCTTATATAACCCTCATTTCCTTCATAAAACCTCCATTTTGAGTAGAAAGCTTTAAAGTCCATATATAAACCATGGTTAAAGAGGTATTATGTCATTTGCTTATTAATAAATTGAGTTTTGTAATTTTTTAGGCATTTTAACTAGGATTTTTACTTAGACTACGG
>LPNX010933701.1:88884-131943 GCA_001517045.1 Pseudotsuga menziesii
ACACTATCTTGTAAAAGAAATTGATTAATAATTGTCTTTCAGCGCTGGTAGAATTTTGCAATTTGATCCTAGGTTTTAAAAACTTGTTGCTTAATTAAATTTTGCCTTAATCTTTTATGATTTCACAAGACCAACTACTGTATGTTTAAGGAAACAATGAAAGCAGCCTTGTAAGAGGATTTTGTCTCTGTGAGCTACAGTATCTCAGTTTCTGTCAGTAGATTTATTTTCAGTTAGCTAAATTCCAACTGAGTTCAGCTTCTCTGTCCTAAACTTGGATGTGTCTCAAAGTTCACAAACCCGGATTGATTTTAAATTCAAGTTCTGATTAAAACTGATAGATCAGAGCCCAACACTATTTACGGGCTTTGTGGAGTTAGAGAATGATCTGGACCTAAGAACTAACCAAAAAATAGCTTTTAATTCAAAAAAATTTATTGTATATCCTCTTGCGGGTGCATATGTAGGTTCAATGGACAAAGTTGTGTATTTGGGTGAATACATGTGTCTAATATGGGAAAGTTGTCTATGGCTTGGGAAAAATGATTTTTTAAGAGGATTCCACAAGTTGTAACATCACAAAGGAAGGAGGGATGTCTTCAACATAGGAAATGGATAAGATCAACCAATACAATGTCTCAATATAAACTATGGTGAAAGATGCTATAACAAATGCCCCCTAATGTGTGAGTTCAAAGGAGCATACGATGGCCAAAATAAATTATAATGTTTCCATACAAAGTGCATAAAATAACTTGGGAGGAATCACACAATCATCATCCATAGGCAGCAACAACCATCAATCATTAAAATAACTCTTTATTATGAGGTGGGCACACCCATGATCAAAAGTAATAAAGCATGGTTGTAGATCAAGTACTGAGCAGAACCATAAAAAGACAATAATCATAGCCACATGGATACAAATTGGAGCCAAGTCATAAGTAACCAAAGCTACAAATGAGTTCTGTGTCTCAACAACAAATGAAGATATCTACAGGACATATCACCCTCCATCTAAGATTAGTTCCAAATAATTAAGTGGAAATCCAATGCAACCCAAGTCATAGCAAAACTCTAGATGTACTATATATTGAACCAATGGAAAAGGGTACAATTCAAAACTACGTGAATATATGTCTTGAAGTCGAACGTAGAAAGACATCGTGTGATTATCGGTCAATGATGAAAATCGTTAACACATGCAATCCAACTCACCAATACTGATAATGAGTGGTGAGGTACCTAGTACAATATAACAAATGTGAATAAAGGACTTGACATTGAACACTTGTAGATTCAAATGATCAGAATATATTGATGTATTCTCACTATCAAAAGAAAGGAACTTACTATTAAGGAATACAAGTTCCAAGGTACTAATAGAACTCTAGATTACAATCCCAGAATACGTGTTGAAATTGATGGAAGCAATAAGCTAGAAGGAGGGCATTAATGAATCCCCCATCATCCAACATGAAGTTGTAACAAGAGGCTGAATATTTGGTGCATCAACTGATGAGTGTGAGACATACTTGACATGGGAAGGATGACAAAGGGAAGTCAATAAATTTCTGAGGATGGTCGACATAAGTTAAAAAATTCCTTTGAACAACAACACGAAACAAAATATGACTAAGGAAACATAGACTCAAAAGAGAACATACCAAAAAATCAATGATGTACGAGACATCAGATACAACTCCATAATGACTAGAAGATTAACTAGTCGGGGGTGTAAACTACATATACAAGTCCAATTTCTAAAGTCATACTACAAACCTAAGTGCAAAGACAAGACTCAATAATGTAATGTGTTCAAAAGGCGATGCAAATTGTTTCCATATAAAGAGATGAACTTTTCCCATTCGTCTTTTTGTAATATTTCATTTGTTTTGTATTTTTCCTATTATAAAGCCTGAAAAGGAATAAAAGAATGCTATGACACATGGGAAGAAACGATCATTGAGACAAGATATCTAGTTCTAAGAAAGGAGCATGATCCAGATAAGGACACTCATTAGTTTCAACCTAGACACTATCATGTGGATGTTTCAATCCTAGGTCAGTTAACGCTTGGTTAGGTTCTCAATTTTATAAAGTCTGAGAACGTAAAATAAAACTCTATAGGTTTTTTTTTCGTAAATTTAGTTCCCAAAAAATAATAAAAGTATATAGGGAAGAAATATTCTTACCATATAGATTAAAGTATTCATTTTTCATAAATAATCCAAATGGTCCGAAAAAGAGGTAAACTAATACCAAAAGGATGAACTTTCAAACCATTTAACAAGTTAAAAAGTACATGTTGATTTAGTGATCTTTTCAATTTTAGAGAGCCTAAAAAGGGCTTAAAGAAAACTCTACAGATTTCTTCTTCTTAAATTTAGACTCCTGTGCCTGAAAAAGCATAAAATCATATGCAGAAGAACTCTTGATCTAGTCACGAAGTAACTAGAGTATGCCTTTTTCGTAAAATAGTCCACTTGGTTCGGAAAAGGGGTAAACTTATACCAAATGGGCGTCTTTTCAAGTACTTTTATGAGCATGAAAAGACAAGATCACTCAGTAAATGATTTTTATATTTAAAGAGGTTAAAACGATATTCAAAAAGACTATGAAAACAGGATCCTTATGGGGGAATCCAACAATATATGAGATAGAGAGACATGCAGATTCTTCACAATGTCATGGTAAAACTAAAAATCCTCTTGAATATGGGATATCAGATATCTCATAAAATTCTGAAGCAGCAGGAGAAGGAGTCACTCCAAGGAGACTTTCTTCGATTCAAATTGACTGTGTGGAAGATTCTACTTCTTCTTCATTTTCAACAATTTGCTTTGTTGTAGGAGAGGGAATGAAATCCTCATGATGGATTTTAACTGAACCTATCTCAACATCTAGGATTAAGGACTCATATCCCATATGAGTGCTAGGTCCTCCCGATAGAGTGAAAGTGGTGAAGGATTCCCTGGAGTCAACCATGTGGTTGGATGCTACAGAATCTATCAAGTAAGCCTTTGACGGAGTGAGGCATGCCTTCAAGGCATGGAATCTCTCAGGTTCTTCAGTATTCTCTCCATCATTAGACATATCTACACCTTGTGGAATGGAAATATTGTTCTGTACAAGGAGATTTTTCAATTGGTTGAGGGTCTTCTTCATGCACTGGCTTTCTGGATGAAAGCCTCTCTTACAGTATGAACATCTAGTGTTTTATTTTCTGGAACCCAAGGCTCCAGCTGATGTCTTTTGACTCTCTATAGGATTCAAATCATATTCTTTAGGCTCCTTCCCCTTATTCCTCCCTTTATCTTGCGCTTTGGTAGAGTATGTCACTAGGAGAGCTTGGTTTTTGGAAGTTTGGAGGACTCCCATCTAGACCAACTTCTCTTTCTCCTGTATTAAGGACTTGACAAAGCTATCAAGTGAGGGAATATTCCAACTGGGAATGGAATATATTTTGGAATGGAAGGTAGAGACAAATACATAATACTCAGAACCTATTTCGCTGAGTATGGAGAGCACATGTTGCTCATCCTTTCTTTCTATTCCGCACTATTTGCATTGAAGTTGAAGAGACTTGAATTTTGTAAAGAATTGTTGCATGGTATCGAAACTACTGGGATGTAAGGCTATCAACTCATTCTCCAAAATGTGTCCTTGAATCTCATCTTGCTTTCCAAACAAGACTTCAAGCTTCTCCCAAGCTTCTGTGGGAGTCCTCAAACATTCAAGGTGGAAGATGAAGTATCTGGAGATGTGAGAACATAGAAAGATAAAAGCTTCATTTAAGTGGTTCAAAAACTTGTTTTTCTCAGCTGGATGATGGGGGTCATCCTTCCTTCCCATTATCATCATGAAAAAGACCTTGTTGTGCAAGGAAACCTGCATATATGCCCTCCAATAAACATAGTTGAAGGGTGTTAGGATTCGGGGTGTGGAAGGTTGAGAATCCATCAATTATCCTTCTGATCAGACAATATCTTCAATCAAGCTACATAGCACCTATAAAAATTCACTGTAAAAACAAAATCAATTCACATTATGTCAGAATCAATCCTTTCCTATCGACATGTACACTTATTCAGGGTCTGTCACACCAGCACCGCCACTCTAAATGAATTCAGTGTAAGCAAGTCACTCTTTGCGGGAATTTTGTAGAAACCCAATTGGATCTGGTGTACAATGGAGAGTATAAAGACTTGAAGCTTGCTCGAGGAGGCTCTGGTACCATGTTAGAATCAATATACCATTGATCTTCAAGCAATGAGTGCTATTAGATTCTTAATTATTTGCAGTGAAAAGGAATGAATAATACCCACTGAAAAAAACAAATCTCACAAGAAACATACAAGAATTGCTCAGTATAATTACAGTATAAAATTTATTAATCCCAACAGTATACAATAGTGTTACATAAAGGAGAATTTGAATTATGAGAGATGAATTCAAATATTCCAACTCAAGACTAACTGCATGGCTAACTAGAAGTGTCTAAATCACCATCGGATTTCAACAGGATAACTCCAGATGTCTAATCTAGTCTCTCAATCAGTTACAATCAGTCAAACTAGTCTAACTCTAGTGGTAGGTGAGAACCAACGCCTTCCCACGCAACCATGCATTATTGGCGCTAAATGAATTAGAGGATATCAAACTGAAGCATAACTAATCTTGACTAGTCACCAACTGCCAAGAATTGAAGGAGGTTGATGCTGACACTCTCAGTGGCTCCTAAAATGTAGGGATTGATCTAGGAGGCACCTAAAATGATTCATGAAGGTGCATTCAGCTCCAGTTAGCCTCAAACAATTTTCTCCACACTCTAGTGACTGGTACATATGGCTCCATTAGGCCAAGTGGACCCAATGGTACTAGTGTACCCAATAACAACTAAATGGCTCCTAAGTTAGGAAAATATAATCTAATAAATAGTTTTGACAAGGGAGGATTATAAATCCTAACAAAAATGAGAATAGCGGCCACATCTATTATAGAGATAGATACCACCATTCTAGATACTTTACTTTACAATCTGTTATATTGCTGCTATTTAATAGAATATGTATTTATTGTATCTCTGTGTTCCTTTCAATATATCTATATTTATGGTTCAATATCTATTATTTCATTTTATTCTCACATAAATCCAAATCATTTTTTTTACATGACAATGGATTTTTTTATAATTCTCCCCATATGGGTCAAATTCCCCTGGTGATTCAATTGCTTTGGTGAAAAAACTAACCGGATTTGATGACCTGATAGAGCTTAACGTGATGTTGGTAGTTCCCTTCACTTGTGTATCCATGATCCAATCAACTGTAACTTGCTCCAAACAGTCAAGGTTGAGTTCTGATGATGCCAACTACTTGGCCACCCGACTATAATGCGCTTCCCAAATCAGCTTCACACACTCACCTGAATGAACACAAATATGACCCATATGGAATAACAATCCTTCTTGGAGATGAAATTATTGCATCAATGTGCCTTGACCTATTTCTCAATAGGTGGAAGAAAACTCATGATCGTTATCATATAGTTGAGACGATGTAAAGGTCTCATGGCCATAAGAGTTTATCACCTTAGGCGAGGTTACCACTAGAGGTCAGCTGAGGCAACCGATGACTCAATTGGTGTTTTCCTTATTATACTTGATACTTAGGTGGAATTGCTGCAAGAATGTGGAATAATTTTGGTGCCAGTCATTATGAAACTTACCTTATGTTTGCAAGAACTGCATGGGATTGTGTGGATGAGAATCTCTTTGTTGAGTTGGCAGCAGGCATGGACAATGGAATATGTTTCCTTTTCATAGGTGGGGTATTTACGAGCTCCATATGAGAGTGTCTTACTATGATATTCCAATGGAATTCCATGCTTAGTGATAACAATGCAATTAGCATAGTCTGAAGCATCTGTCTCAATCTCAAAGGTTGTAGATATGGTATCAAACCAATTGAGTGTTTGACCTAGCAATGTAATAACACCCTGAAAAGTGTGGTGAGGAGGTATCTATGTGCTTTTACGATCTTCACCACTTGTTTCTTCTATATGGATAGACCCTGTGTGAAGTGTGGATGTTGTTGTCATCTTTCATTCACCTTAAGAGAAAATCATGAAGATGACAAATTTCCCAATCTGGGAGATTAGCTTCCTACATTTCTTAGCTATGATGAGAGACACTGGAGTAAGGGGGGTTTCCTCTTGTATCATATAGAGTTAATGGACCAAAGTAATAATGACACTATGAGGTCTAGATTCATACACAACATGAAACTTCCACATATATGGTTTTCCTAAAGAACACCACAAACTTCAAGTGGGGCTACATCGCACATTAGATCATCTTCGAAAGGATTGATTATGTAGGGTAGGTGGCATTGTTGGATGATGCATATTTCTCATCCTTGGCTAAGCCACCCAATGTTATAGCTTTGTAGGTGTGGTGTTGTTGGAAAATTCAATCATTTTATGACCTCTGTATAAGGTTATTTTGGATTCTGCTGTCAACAATGAAATGTAGTGGAGCTCCCTTTACCCACATCTATGAGTGGAATATGTTCTCACCTTCCTCTGACTCCTTTGGATCATTGGGATGAATAATTATTGTAGTGATGGTGACAATAGGTTCTGCGTTAATGATTTGCTTCCCCTTGTCTTCAATTATGACACTGGTTTCTAAATTAGAGTAAAAATTGTGATCTAACTCTGAATCTTTAATCTTGGCCACCAATGACTTCTTTGAGTGAAATTCATTGGTGTTGTGCCAGGGGATCTTATATAAATCACACCATTTACTAATGTCCTTATTTTTTTTCACATTCCCCTTCTTTAATTATGGCTTGAAATGGTTGTACTTACTCTATCCTTTGTTCTGCGAACTAGGGGTTACCTTTGAATTTCTTCTGCAGCAGATTCGTAGGCCCAAACTCCCACTTGTTCTTTTGTTTGAATTTTTGCTTGATCTTGACAACATATCGATAAGCGGATCCTAGTAACAATATGTCTAGAAAATCCATTTTGGTTTTTATGTACCTATGTAGTCCCCATGCTATTTTATATCCAGGTGTTTCTTGGAGTCTTTGATACCCAACTTGGTGCGCAAGATATGGAAGGCATTTGTGAAATCTGACACTGTTTGGTCCCTCTCTTAACCAAGTGTGGTCCATCTTGTGTATTGGTTGTCATAGTTTTCCATAGGGTAGTATTTTTATTTAATGGAATCTATAAAAGAGGCCCAAGTGGGATTGGCCTCAAACATTCTAGACTCCTCTATTAAGTTTTGCTCATAATAAGTTTCCCACCAATTTTTGACAAGGGGGCCAACCTTAAGGAGCACAAAGGTGACATTTTCCTTATCGAAAAAATCATGGATAGAGAAATACCCTTCTAGATGACTCAACCATTTATTTAGGGCATCAACATCGATACAACCTTCAAATAAAGGGATATCAAAGTTAAAGTGTACCTCAAAGGTTGTAGCTCCTCTGAAGTGACTACTTTACGATCCCTTTGTTGCTACCAGCAACCATCAAAGTATTTCAGAAAATTTTTCCATCAACTCATTCCTTTGTCACACGAAGGCTTCCTCGAGCAATAGATTTATAGGATCTCCTACTCTGTCTTCTTTGTTTTCTTCAGACATGGGATCTTTCTTGGGCCCTCGGGGGTGAATTTTCTCAAGCTCAACTAGTTCAATACACAACTATCTATATACCAACCTCGTTGAGGGAATGCATAAAGAAATAACAAAAGAGCGGGCTGCTCTGATACCCTTGATGCAGATTTATGTGTAATGAAATGAAAGAGCATATATAGAGAGAAATACACAAATATATTACAAGGAACATAGTGATACAATAAACTGAGATTCTATTAACTGAATGGTGACAGAACATACTGTAAAATAAAAATAGCTAGAATGGTGGTAGCTTTATCTCTAAGAAGAGATTTGTTGGATACACTCATTCATGACAAGATGATTACAAAAGGAGGTCAAAGGGCCTTTCTACCATAGGAATGAGGGAAAAATACATAAACATCCAAAAACCTAACCCTAGGAGATGAATTATAAAATGGTATGTGGGTCATTTGGTGGTTAGTTGAGGTGTCAATTTCATGGGGGAATAATTTTTGCATACTATATCCTTTTAGGTAGCTCAATATCCCGCTAAAAAGGTCTAGTCATGAAGTACACATTTCACCCATCCATACTTTCCTTTGGAAATGTATGGACTGTTTGTCGCAAAAAATGTCATTTAGGGTCTCAAAACATGCTCAAAAATTTTGGGCACAAAATTACATACAAAAACTACCATACTGGAAAAAATATTTTGAGCAAATGGATAAGGTGGGTGGCCACCGAATCCATCTGATCATTTCCATCCTAGCTTGCACCAACAAATCCATGTACATCTCTTACTTTGTTTAGTACATGTATTCCTTGATAACAAATTGCATAATCTATGGTGGCACACAAATATTTGAATACCCTCTCTACAACTGTCCAATGCTCCTTTCTTAGTTTTAACGTATGTTTGCTAAAAAATACAACTACACGAGAAGTTTTTGATCTAGTTCATACCATTTCATAGATCAAACTACCAACGACACTAGCATAGGGAACTTGTGAAATGTCTTCTTCTTCTTGTATCTTGGGACACTAATCTATATATAGCTTTACACCTATAAGAATAGGGATATTTATTAGTTTACTTTCCGGCATGCTAAACCTATGCAAGATTGTCTCAACAAATTTTCTCTGAATCAACTAGAGTTTCATTTTTTCATGATCTCTTTTAATCTTCATTCCTAGTATGAAGTTAGCAACACAAATATCCTTCATGTCTAATTTGAAGGATATTTGTGATTTCATTTATGATATTCATGTTGTTTCCAATCAACAACATTTCATCAACATACAATAGTATATTAATAAAGTGACCACAAACCTCCTTGGAATATACATAGTGATCAACCATACTTCTCAGAAGCCCCAGACATTCAAGGACGTATGTGTCAAAATTTTAGTACCTGGCATCCATAAATATTGCTTTATACCATAAAAGGTCTTGTTTAGTTTGCATAACATCTCTTTCCTTCCCTTTAATATAGAAACTTTTAGTTGTTTCATGTAGATTTATTCTTCAAGATCCCCATGTAGGAATGGCTTCTTCGCATCCATATTCTCTACTTCAAGATCAGAAGAAACAATAACAAAAGAAAGGAATGTGATAGAAGTTAATTTGGAAACTAGAGAAAAAATTTCCCCAAAATATATTCCCTTTACTTGGGAATATCCCTTTGCTACTAAGTGGTATTTGTACTTCTCCACTTTACCTTTTGCATCTGACTTCTTCTTAAACAACCATTTTCTACCAAGTTCTTTTCTTCTAGTTGGTAACTCAACTAGATCCCAAGATTCATTTTTTTCCATGGCATCAATTTCTTCAACCATGGCCTTCTTCCAGAGCTCATTATCTTATGAATCAACTACTTCCTTCACATCTCTAGGATCATCATCAGTAATAGATTAAGCAATAAAGGACTAAAAAAAGGAGGGGAATAACTTTGTGGTTTCCTTCTCTCTCAATATGATCTCCTCAAAATTGGGGTATGAGGTTCTTCTTCTTCTTATTCAACTTCTTCTGTTGAGTCATATTCTTCATCCTCCAACTCACACTCTATTTTCTCTGATTCCTTTTCCATTCGAGTGACTTCATGTTTAGCAACATATTAACCTCTCCAAAAACAAAATATCGATTGTAAACAATATTCTTAGTTAATGGGTTCCAAAGTTTAAAAGCTTTTACACTATCCTTATAACTAATAAACATACATTTTCAGCTTTATTATCCACCTTAATCATTTTTTCTTTTGGAACTATACATAAGCATCGCACCCAAAAACTTTGCAATGTTTAATAGAGGATTTTCTTACCAACCCATACCTCATGTAGAGTGTTTCCAACCAATGTTGATGTGGGTGATCAATTTACCAAGTAACATGCAATATCCAGTGCCTCTTCCAAGATTTGTTTTTCTTATCCTGACACCATTGAGCATGATCCTTTTCCATTAGTGTCCTATTCATTCTTTCTGTAACTCCATTATGTTGAAGTGTGTATGGAATAGTATTCTTCCTTATTATTCCACACTTCTTAAAAAAATCCTTGCATTCATTCTTGTAGAACTCTGCACCATTATCTATCCTTAACACCTTTATTTGATTATTTGTATGATTCTCTACAAGAGCACTAAATTCCTTGAATTTTATCAAAGTTCTTTCAAAGGAAATACATCCACGTGTTCCTTAAGAAATAATTTATAAATAAAAAATAATACATAGATCTACCTAATGATGAAAGAGGCACATGTCCAAACACATGAATGTCTATTAACTCTAAAATTCTCTTTTCTCTTGTAGCACTAGACACAAATATTACCTTATTTTTTTTTCCACACATGCAATGTTCACAATAATTGAAATCTAGTGTGCAATCAAACATACCTTCAACCATAGCTTTACATTCTAGTTCACAAATACCCTTCTCTCTAACATGACCCAATATTTAATGTCATGACATTTTCTTTTCTCCATAGATTGTAGTGGTTCTATCTTATTTATCTCCACCCTCAAGATTAATAGAACGGTTACACCCATCGATGATGTTGGTGCTTCTCAAAAATTTGTATATATTTCCATTCCAAACTCCCTTCATCGAGACCATTGACCATCAAACCATTTTACATGTTTCTTTTGCAAAAATAGTTTGTATACATACATCACCTTCTTCCTAATGGATATCAATTTTATAGCTAGCTCTAAAATGTGCAAAACACCAGGGATAGTTCTAATACTTCCATCCTTGAGTAGCAACTTAACTCTTCCACATCCTATTATTCTATCCATTTATTCATCTCTCAAGAAAACATTGCCTCCATTGTACTTCTCATATTCACATAACCACTCCCTATGAGGAGTCATATGAAAAGACACACCTAAGTCAATCAACTATACATCATAATTTGAATGGGTACTTGTATAGGCTAGGTACACATCACCTCCTTCTTCTAGGGTGGTATTTGTTTTTGTGGAAGGGGACGTATCATCATATCCCTGCACTTTATCAACATTTTTATATCTACAATCATTTTATAGTTCCCAAATTTAACGCAGTTCCACCATTTCCTCAAAGCTTTCCTTGGATATTTAAATATACCTGGGATTTAATCCCCCCCATGAAGCCTTGTTTTTATTTCTATCTCAAAGAGGACCTCTCATGAAAAAGGAATCCATATTATGAATATCCATGTTTTTTTGCCTCATTTCCTCTGACAGTTGGGATCCCACTATTTTCTCAAACTTTAAAGTGGATTGATAAGTACTACCTATTTCTACAATCAAATTATCCCAGGAGTCTAGTAAATAACATAATAAAGCAATGTATTTATATTCTTCATACATTTTAATATCAATAAATATAAGTTCACTTACCATAGTATTACAGACATTTAGATGATCCATCATTGATTTGTTATCATCCATCTTGAGGTGAAACAACTTATTTTGAATAAACAACTTGTTTACTAGGGACATTGATTGATACAAATTCCCTAGCTTGTTCCATAGCTTCAATGCATTGTCTTATCCATATACATTCAACAACATTGAATCTGACAAGGAAAATCAAATTATACTCAGTTCCCTTATTTCCATTTTTTCCCAGTCTTCTTTTGTTGATCCAGTAGGTTTTGTGCATGGATTCATAGCAATCCATTGTTCTTGATCTATAAGGAGATATTCCATATTGAGCTTTCATAGCTCAAATTTACTAAAGTTCTCGATATTGATTCTAGAAATTCTCGCCATTCTCTTTCAACACATGCATCACCACCACAAATCTCCCACTAGACCTAAGTTTATCATAGACTCAAGGTCAACTTCTGCTATCAAATGAACTGAAGACTTAACAACAAATGCATCCCCTTGAAGCCAATAATCGAGCTATGATAATGCATGTAAGTTTTTAACTTTTGAAATGAAACAATTCATACATATTTTGAAGTAAAACAAATATTAAACAATGACACACAATACTACAAAGATATTTACCTTGGAAATCCTTAACGAGAAAAATGAGCAAAACTTAGAGCCACATCTATATCTTTCTCATTGTGTTTCTTAACCATTCAGAATACAATATTTAGGTATTTTGTATCATACAAACCCCTAATCCATTAAAACATATTAAATTTTGATCCCAAGCCCTTAACCTAGATCGTAGGGTGATGAAATCCACATCCAGATAATATAACATATACCCAACAAGAAGGACATCCTCGTTGGGCCTTGGCATCGATATTTGAATGGTTTCATTGATCCCTACAAGTCATGATGCTACTACTTTGAAGTTGGTGGTTTGTTTTGTAGGTGTTGATGGCACAAAGGATCCAACACACATTCTAGAGGAAAAAGGTAAGATTATTTCTCCCCGACAAAAGGGAAAATAAATATAATTATCCCTACCATAAGTACTCATAAGACCCAGAGGGACCTTTGGATTGGCAAGGGATTAAGCTACCCGAGGTCCTCCATATTGAGGCATCCATAGGAGAATGGTTTCTTAGTTTGTAATGTGGAATTATCAATGAAATCCTCTTTTTGGGAGGATTGAGGTTGAGGTAGATATGACATTTGACAAAACTGAGGCTATTTTAGGGGGGATAGGATCTAATGTTGTCAAGGACTTTGTTTCTACACAAATAGGGATAAAATATTTTATGTTCCATGTCAAAGAAAAGGATTTGAAAGATATTAAGTAAGGTTGTCAACATCCAATTATTTGGGTTCTTTGGGTGATCTAACCCATGAAAGGAGGTGACAAAGAAAGTTCTCTTAACCAATATTAGGGGCTCAATAACTAAACCCAAAAAACTGTCCCTAGCTAGGATAACAAAGATGGAAAATCCTAATATCTTGTTTCTTCAAGATACTATGTGCAGAGGAGTGACATTTTTTTATTACTTGAGGAAATCATATAAAGGATTGGGTTTCACTTATGTCAACTCTAGTGAGAACTCAAGTGGACCCATAACAAGATGTAATTCCAATTTGGTTTCAATGAGATATTGTTATGTTGTTTCATGATTATGTGCAAATTTGTTTCTACAAAATTTTGATTGAACTTTTCCAGTGCTCAACATTTATGGCCATATGGTGAGAAAATTCCTTTTTGGGAAAATTTATTCAGTTTATCGACAATTAAAAAAGTACAATATTATTATCGAAGCTATTTTGAATTTTTCCTTGAATTAGTTGGAGGTTTGGGGAAAAGTGCCATGGTGGATAAAGTGATGGATTTTATTATCCATTTTAGAGAATATGTTGACATGGTAGATGTTCAAACTATTGTCATTAAACCTACTTGGTTGAATAATTGAGCGTGAGGAAGGGAGAACAATATCCAAACATTTGGAAAAGTTTTTAGCATTTGATGTACTTATTTTAGAAATAGATAAATACCACTCACAGATAAAAGATGGAATATTATCATACTATTACCCAATTGTTCTTCAATTGGTGTTTATGGATATGAATCCAAGTAGTCCTTTTAAGTTCAATCATGAATGGTTTTACGAGGAGGTTTTTCTTGATATAGTAAAAAACACTAGTAAGAGCTATAATTTTGAGGTGGGAGAGACATCAAGCGAAGAGTTTGTTAAATATTTAAAGTAGGTGAAACAAAACGTGGTGGCTTTGGTAGGTGAGATATTTTGTAATAGGGATAAATCCATAAACGATATTGAATTTGACATTAAGGATATGCTTGTCAAGAACAATTTGGATATTTCCGAGGAAGCAGAGTTGTTAAGATTCAAGCAACTAGAAAAAAAAGTAAAATTATTGAGGGATCACATGGTGGACTAGAAGATGAAATGTTGGGTACTTTTACTAGATTTTGTGGATGAAAAATATTTGTTTTTCAAAATTGTGTGAATCATAGAAAGAGTATGAATACTATATAGAGCATACAAAAAGAAGACAGGTTATTTGAATTTATTTTTAGCTATTTAGTATATCTCAATGTGCAACATTTCAACAAAATTTACCAAGAACCAAGTAGAGACAACCTTGTTGACATTATTCAATTTTCCTCCTTTTCTCTCAACTTGGTATATACCAAGGAAAATAAGGAAATGTTTGAAAAGTGAAGGTTGGTTGAACTGTTGATTATTCTTTCTTCTTTTAAAAGGATAAGAGTCCTACCCACAATGGCTTGAGTATTGATTTATTTATGTTTTTTTTATCTTCTGGGGAATATTTTCTCCATGTGGTGCCAAGTAGGGGAGAAATTTATGGAATTTTTTGGGATCTTTCAATGGAACCTTCATTTCATTAACTCCAAAGGTCAACAATCCCACGTCCTTTGAATAATATTGGCCTATATCTTTGTGTAATTGCATATACAAAATCATCTCCAATATAGTGGCAACAAGACTTGAAAAGGTTTTGTCCTCTATTATATCACATGAAGAATTTAGATTCCTTGAAGGAATCCAAATTCATGAAGACATAGGCTTTACATAAGAGGATATTCATGCCATCATAACCAAACAATTCCTTCAAAGGTGGTTACACTAGATCTATCAGAAGCTTATGATCAAGATAGTTGGATTTACATAAGACTCTTACTTATTCATATTGGTTTTAGATGGGATGTGGTTAATTTGATCATGGGGTGCCATGTCCTCTATCTTTTTTGTTGTCCTCATAAATGTAATTTCTTCCCCTTTCTTCAATCCATCTAGGGAATTGAGACAAGGTTTCCCTCTTTCACCCTATTTATTCTTATTAGTCACTGAAGGACTTTGTTGAGTTATTAAGGAAACAAAGTGCAACAACAATATTGAGGGATACATATGAAAGGTGATGAATTCCTCACATATCTACCTTTTGTTGATGATGTTTTATGGTTTACTAACAACTCTTTGTTTGAGGGGAAAAATTGCAAGAATCCCTACATATATATTGGAGTGCTACCAGAATGGAAATAAATTACAATAACTCCTTAATTAATTTTAATGATTTGGGAGATGATTTACAACAAGTATGTAGGAGGTATTTATGGTTCCAACATGATTTTTGGATGAAGGCTTGAAATACTTGGGATTTTTTTTAAAACCCAATGGTTATGTAAAGTGGTACTATAAATGGTTGATTAGGAAGGTGGATAAGAATATCAACTTTTGGTGAAATTGATGACTAAACCTCGTAAATTTTGTTTTGGAAGCTATCCCAATATACTACAACAATTTATCTCATATTCCTAAAGGAATCTTGGAGTGAATCACATAATTATGTCTCAAGTTCTTGTGGAAGGGAGGCGCTTCTCAGGGGAGCTATCATCTCATCAATTGGTATAATTTTTCAATGTCAAAGGTTGAGAGAGGTCGAGGTTTGAAACATATCCATCTCTTTGGCACCACTTTAGCTGTTAAAAATGTTTGGAATATTATCTTGAAGGAGAGCTTATGGAAACACATAATCATTAAAAGTGTATTTCTCCAGAGTCACTTATGGATTTTATAAATATGACAACAAAGGTCACAAAATACATCAAATCACTGGAAATATTTGGTGTCAACCTATCTTGTCATAGGAAACCATCTCACTTTGAAGTTTGGTGATGGGTGCAACATTCACCTTGGCTTGAACGCGATCATGGGTTGTGGAGATAGGGTTTTCCTTTTGGATGACCTTATTTAAGAGTTACTTGAAAAAGGTTCTTCCACCTCCACTAGGTGGGTGGAAAGAAGCAAACCTATGGACTCAAGGGCAGCTAAGGAAAAAGGAAAATTGGGCTCATGAGAAATCAATCCACAACATGGACTAATTTTGTGGGGGTTTTGAGTAGAGTTCATGTTTGTCTTAAAGAATATTTGAATGAACTTGACTAATCTATAAATATAATAGGTGAGTATTACCAGAAAAATTGGGATATGATCTCATGAGAGTCTCAGATAATCAAGGAATTAAATGGTGGTGGTCCAAGATATTGATAGCTAAGGCTCCAGTAAAGGTTGTGTGACATATGGTTGGATCTTTGTTTCTAATTTTAACATTGGATTAGATGTAAAATAGATAGGTTCAAGGTCCTAGTTTGTGTTATCTATGGAAATATGCGAAGGAAACAATTATGCACTTGGATATTCATTGACCATACATAATTAGGTGTGTTCTCTCATTGCATAGTATTTTAAACTTGTAGTGTATAAAATTTTTTCTAGTGAAAATTGTATAACAATGTTCTCTCCCTTGGTTTCAATAACGGGAACTAAAAGTACTAAGATTGATTCTTGTTTTGTTTTTATGGGGTATATGAATATCTCGTAATGTGAGTTTGTTTGAATAGTACTTGTTCCATATGGCCTAAATATATACTTAGTTTTTTTATTTGTTCTTAACGTTACAAAAGGAGGTATTAATGAAATTGCCTAGGAAACCGGATCCATTACATATTGACAATCTCTTTCGTTGTCTTTTTTTTATGAGTCCTATCAATGATGGAAGGGAAATGTGGTGTTGGTGGCATATTGTTTTTAAATATGCACATTTTTATGTGCTTTATGTTGGTATTGGGACATGTTCCAACAACTATGTTGATCTCATGCCACTTCATGCTTTGATGAAGATGGAACTTTTCAAAGGAATTATCAAGATACAAGTTTATGGGGATTCAACATTGTTTATTAATTGGTTACTAGGATACATGTATATTCAATCTTAGTGTTAATTCCCTTAACATTTTTTTCCTAAGTGTGTCAAATCAATGACACAGTAATGATCTTGAAATAACCATCCCAAGATGATAAAATGTTGAAATCAAGTATGCGATATACACAATATGTGGACAACTGAAAATATCATATATATATATATATATATATATATATGCTCAATTAGTAAAATACATAAATACCATAGTCTCATCTCAAGGTTAAGACAAAATACAACAAACCAAGATTCCCTAGGTATGGTTAGTCAACAAACCCTAGCTCCTCTAAGTGCAAGAACCCTATCATGTCCCCTCCCCTCATCCTGACTATAGAGAGGACGCGACCTACTCACTGTTGTTGTTCATCAATATGGGAAATCTAGCCCCATGAACATAAGAATTTAAAAATTCAATGCAAATAAAATATATACAGAGGCATAACAAATGCAAATACAACAAAAGAAACACATTGCAAATGCATTGAACATAAAATACATACACATATGCATTAGTATACAATGGAAACAAAGTCATTCATTCAAGCATTCATCATGTTCATAAGATTTCATAAAACAATACGTTGTAGAGGGTAAACACAAGAAAATACTTATCTTGAGAAGAAGCTTCGTCACAACTAGCTATGTCGCTACAACTTTCCAACCAACCATAGGCCACTGTGCTCCTCAATCTCTTAGCACCACTGCCATCCTCAAACTGGGTATGATTTCCACAAGTAACTAGGGGACACAGAATCACACACATCAAGAACATACACCCACAGTCAATCCAATAACCATATCCAAACACAGTCAACCCACTAACAGATGGGTTCCTTGGACTTACTTAGCCAAGCCAACAAAAGGATGCACTTCACAACAAAATACAAGTTCTAGGTATGGACAAAAACGTCCTGGAAACCAAAATGGAAAATGGAAAAATGTGGAAAAATGATCCAAGTGATCAAAATGTTTTTAGAAATGTTTAATGGCTTCATAGAGGCAAAAACGTCTTATATTCACACCCAAATCGTGGGTCTACCTTCCCAGCCACTGAGATTTACAAAAATGAGTTTGCAACCACAAATAGACTGGTAAAATGGGGGGAAACACCCTATGAGAGAAGTACAATTTCACAAAATGATTTTGGGCATTGTAGGGGCTAAAATGACCTCCATACACACCCAAATCGTGGGTATCCTTTGCCCATTCACTACACAATACCAAAAACGAAATCCTGGGTATGGGAAAATGAGGATATGACAAAAAACATGGAGGTAAATGCACAACAAGATCTAGCTGCATGAGGAAGACAAAATGCTTCTAAAATACCCCCAAATCATGAATCCTTGCTACACATTCACTCAGAAAGACCAAAATAATTTCTAGCCATCGATAAAATGGAGAAAACTTCCAAAATCATGAAGGGAAACACACAAGAGCTCTAGCTGCGTGGGAGAGAAAAACACATGGATGAATAATGGGATGGGCATGCATTTCCAAGCATTTACTTTCCCAGGAAGTCAAAAACATGTTTCCCCAAAAATGGGTGGATTCCCAATTCGAATTTGAATCTCATTCTCTTCCCATCCCCATGCATTGACTAACTCAACCACTTCTAGATGACTAGGCACAAAAAACAATGGGTAGTCGACAGTTTTATGGTCTTCCCTTTGACATTTGGCTTCCCCCCATTGGCTCAAGCGTTTGAATATTCCACCCTCCCCTATTCCTTGTGAAATCATGCCCCCATCTCTTTAATATTGCATTGACATAGCTAGTTATGGGTATTTTTATTAATTGCATATTTACATGATGTCCGACATTATAATGTTCCTGGCTAGCACGAAATACCTTCGGTATCAATTTAAATTGTGGAAACATAAAACACTAAGTTGATGGTGGGGCCTTTTCCTTGAGCTCCACACCATGATCAAATAAAAACATTTACATCATGTGCAATTCAATACCATGGGGTCGAAACCGAGGTGTTACAAACCCCTCCAACACTATCTCCAAGGAAAGATATCCTCCTCGTTTCCTTTTCCAAATAAATCCAAGGGTTTCCTAACCCTAATCTATAGCCTTCAAGGGATGAAACTCAAACCCTATATTCCAAGATGATCCAAAAATACCAAGAAACCAGAGTGAGAGAGAGAGAGAGAAAGAAATCAAATGTACAAATAATAATATCAAGAGAGAGAAATAATCCACCTTCTCATCATATGCTCCCCTAGGGTTTCACATGAACCCTATAACATCACTAAGAGAGCACTCCAAAGAAGAAATACAAGTGAATGTGTGATGTGTTGTGTTCTTTGGAAACAATCTCTCCTTCCTTTCACTACAAGAATTTTGACATTTAGGGGCAGTTGTCTTTCGCCTCCAAAAGTCACTTTTAGAGGCAGTTTTGGATTTGGCTGTGGTCTTTACAAAACCGTCCCTAATAGCACTAACGTCAAATTTTTTGAATTTTAGGGGTGGTTCTAGATTAAATTAAAACCACCTCGAAAAGTGACTTTTAGGGGCGGTTCTAAACCTCCCCCCAAAGTGACTTTTGGGGGAAATTCTAAACCCCCTCCAAAAGCGACTCATGACCAGTGGTTATAAACCCCCCCGAGAGACACTTTTGGGGGTGGTTCTAACCCCCCCAAAAGGGAATTTTGGGGTGGTTTTGGCTTCAGAGGCAGTCTCTACAAAATCACCCCTAATAGCACTGGCACCAATTTTTTTTCCTTTTAGGGTCATTTTTGGAAGAGATCAGAATTACCCCTAAAAGTGTCTTTTAGGGGAGCTTTTGATCCACCCCAAAACGTGATTTAGGGGAGGTTTTGACTTCGGTGATGGTATTTACAAAACCACACCTAATAGCACGGATGCCAATTTTTTTCCTTTTAGCAGTGATTTTGGAAGAGGTCAGAACCGCTGCTAAAAGTGATGTTTAGGGGCGGTTCTAACCCCCCCCCCCCCAAAAAAAAAAAAAAAAGTGATTTGGGGGGATTTTTGGCTTTGGAGGCGATCATTTTGGATTTGGAGGTGGTCATTAGAAAAACACCCCAAATAGAATCGAAGATAAAAGTTTTTCATTTTATGGGCGGTCCTAGAAGAGATCAAAACCTCCCCAAAAAGTGACTTTTGGTGGCAGTTCTAAACCCCCCCAAAAGTCACTTTTAAGGGAGGATATAAACCCGCCTTGTAGGTACTTACAGGGGTAGTTAGAAATAGCCCTTAAAATATTCTATTATAAAACTATGGGGGGAATTTTAAACCCCCTCGTAGGTACCTACGGAGGCGGTTCAAAACCCCCCTCACTGGTACCGACGGAGGCGGTTCAAAACCCCCCTCGTAGGTACCGACAAAGGTGGTTCAAAACCCCCCTCGTAGGTACCTACGGATTTGGTTTAAAACCCCCCTTAAAACTATTTACAAACATTTTGGGGCGGTTATAAACCCCCCTCGTAGGTACCTACAGAGGCGGTTCGAAACCACCCCTAAAACTATTTACAAACCTTTGGGGGAGGTTATGAACCCCCCTTGTAGTGACATATGAAGTCAGTTTAGAACCCCCCTCGTAGCCATAATTTAAAATATTAATATTGCAATAACATTAAGGCACAAATGAATCGAACCTTCAACCTCCTGCTTGTAAAGTAGACGCTCTACCATTGAGCTAGAACCCTTTAAGAATTGGGGAAAGGGGCAATATTAACATCAAAATGGTATCATTTGTAATTCTAAGAAAAGAGTAATAATACCAACATTGTTTATGACTCAAGAGACCTAAGAAAGTAGTCTGGATGGATTTGACCTTATAATTTGGCTGAACTTGAAAGGTTTCATATGCATCATTGATTCAATGAAGAAAATGGTAATACATAAATGTTTTGCAGGACAAAGTTGGAATTCAAGTTCATACACACACTCTAGAAGTGAACATATAACTAGAATTTCAATTATTCATGGATAAGAATGAGCATATTTTCTAATGGTTGTTTGATAGATCCATATAAGAGTATCCTTATCTTAAAATTTATGTCAGTAGATCAATGGGTTCTACAATTATAACATATTTAGACCCAACTCAATCCAGTCTAGTGATATAAAAAGCATTCAACTACACTATGGAGAAATACAAAGATTAAAAATTGCATAGCACGGATAAATCTATAATCTTTTCTAAGATAAACAACTCATAATAATGCATTTATAGATATAGAATACCTGCAACTGATATAATCGTTAATGAACACCACCATCACTCAAAAGGCCAATGAGATGAAGTATGACATTTTCAAAGCACTCCTTAATGTATTTAAACCCTTCTCCCTCTTAGATTTCACCAGAGGCAAGAGCATAATCCACTAATTTTGTTATGCACCCAATGTCAAAATCAAAGTTAATATGTTTCCCATTCTTAAAGATGTAGCACAAATAAATAGTAGAAATATCCTTTTAGTTACCATTTATACAATTATAAAGTACATCTTATACAAATATCATATGACATCACCCCAATTTGTAAGTTGGTCAATAAATTAACTATTACACAACCGTGATGTCAACAAAATATTAATGATTACCAAATCTTAATGCAGGGAAAAATACCCAACGTATAGGATTCTTATAAGTCACTCTGAACGCATAAGTGATCCACATGCACGATATTCTTTCTTCACTCTAATCCTTGACAGTTTTCATCAATAATTTTCCAAAAGTAAAAAAACCAAAGCAAACAAAAATAAAGTGAGTTGCTTGTTACCTTACTGGAAAATAACATTTATCAAGCATAATAAGTCATAGAGGATAGTAGAGTTGAATAAGGACTTTGTTCCTTCTTTGAAGGATCTGGAAAAAAGAGTAAGAGTTTTATTTAATCCAGTTGAGTCATTTAGATGGATAACTTAGCTTTAGATTACATAGCTTGTTAGCTCCTAGAAGCTTTTAGGTAGCCTATTGGAGCTTAGTTACCTCGAGGAAGGTTCAATCAAGATGAACAAGCTCAGAGTTTATACTCTTAGAGCTTACATAGAGGGAGAGAGAGGTATCTGTTTGTAATGATCGATCCATTGTATTTAGGTTCAGATAAAGGACCATTGTGAAATAAGACCGTATGCCTGTATTTTTGGGTTAATTGAGTTTGGAAACAATTTCCCATTTGAATCATATCTTGTGACCACATTGATTGTATGGTTAGTTGAATGAAAAAAATGTCTTGAGTATTGGCATTTACACATAGTAAGTCACTTTTAGCTTTGCATTGTGTGGCAGATCCACGACGTAGGAGAGATTGGTTAACAAGTTGACAATGGTGATCAAGAGGTGAGTCGATCAACAACTAAAGAGGAATTCCAGTGACTAAATAGAAAGAAAGTTAAAGGTGAATCTATTGGGATGTTGGAACCTAATCGTTGCAAGGATGAAGAAGATCAAAGGTTAAGAATGATCTTGCTGCAGATAAATGACGAAGAACTATTTTGCTTGGAAAACTAGCACGATAGAAGAAATTCCTGAATGGTGCGATACTTTATAAAATCCTCCCTATAACAATTTAATTCCACCGTCGATCTAGATCTAATGGTTGTTATTCCATTTCATCGATGAGCTAGCAAGTGGGTTAATTGCAAAAGTTGGGCGTGAAATCACAGTGTAATCTAGTTCACCGACGGTAATATTTGGGCCACGCGTGAGCACATGTTGGGAAGTACGGTTGCAGATGAGGATCCTAGCCACGCCTAAGCGCATGGTGGGAAGTATGGTTTCAGGCCCTTAGGAATGAATAAGGGACATTTGCAACAAAATACAAATATGGTCTTTAAGGATCAGAGGACTCCAATCCAAGATGACGCCAGGATGACAAAGGTCGACCACAGAACCGTTATGATGGTGAGGTGGCCTCCAACCTTATATTTCGAAGTAGCTCTGCCCTCTGCTCAACTACCTCTGTGGAGTATCATAGTCTCTTTTGTGTCTTTTGTGTCGAAAGGGCTCGTGACTGTGTTTTTCTCTTTGAAGCGTTGGTGCTTGGTGAGGAGTCTATCTCCACCATGGCTCCCAAACGCTCTCATAGGGGAATATCGGGGTTGGGGGAAGTCTTGGCTGACAATATTGACAAGGGTTGTGTGACTAGATCCCCGATACAAGCGTAGGAGCATGATGTCTGCTTCGAAGACTTTGTTCCTCTGGCGGCACGCAATGAAATTGAATCAGTTGCAGATTGTTTATGGGATAACGCTAAGGCCATGCCCCGGGAGGAGTTGCGTCGTGAGGTTGAACCTCGAGTCGTAGACCCTGGAAATATAGTTGGGAGGGATGTGTCCAGCTATGATAGATTTCTTATTCTCTATTGGGTTAACATGAACTTGATAGCTCCCTCTTCACTTAGCATTGCTACAAAACGACAAGGTGAAGAAGAACCTGTGAGAGTTTGGAAGGATCACAAATCCGATTGCTGGTTAATGCACAGAAAGATAGACCTGATGGCCATAAATATGGGGATTCAATTATTCCATCTGAGTATGGAGTAGGATGAGGTCAGAGGGATGAGCATGGCCATGTCAATCGACATGACTGCCAGGGATCCCTCCAGCAAGATGAAGCAGACCAAATGCTCCAATCCGGGAGTGCCTGCCCAGGGCCAGGTTTGAGGCCCCTGTTTTTATGCTCTTGTTACTTCTTGTTCAGTTTACTGTTAGTGGTTCCACTAGTGATAGGCTTTATAGTCACTTGTGTATGTAATAGGGACATGGCATGGCATGAAAAATCTGGTTGTTTTGTTATGTCTTGTTCATTCGTCTGTTAGTGGTTCCTGTAGTGATTTCTTTATGGCCAACTTATATATGTAACCAGGATGGGGAATTCCATGAACAATCTGGCTGTTTTGTTTAGGGATGGGTGGTTCTATTTTGGGATGAATGTAAAGCTTGTCAGAACTGGGTAGTTGGTTTCTGGATATGTTATTCGGAATGTAATTAAATGAGCATGCAGTAATACAATCCTTTTATTTACAAAAAAAAATAATATATTGGAGAAATTTTGAAGTATTCTACAAGTTCTTCAATTTCTCACTTTTCAGAAAAAATGAATGATACAATTCATATATAGATTGATATTAATGTCTTAAAAGAAAAGGTATTTACCACCAATGGCCACAAACAACTAAAAAGTAGTCAATGGGATTTCTCACTACATTATGTAAAATCATTTAATAGTGGACAGGGCAGCTTCGGGAGACCTATAGGTGATACTCCCAATGCCTAAAAGGAAACCTATAGGTGATACTCGCAAAGAATGTTGAAATTGTATTGATAATAAGGATCTATAACTCAAAGTTTAGCTCTGATTCCAATAACGTCAGATGATCTTGGCGTCCTCTATGCTTTACACAAATATTTCACACAAATTAGTTGTTACACCATCAATCGGTTATACTTATGGTTGTAATAAATATGTTGTAATTAAATTTATTGTAATTAAATACTTTCAATATTGTTCATTAGACTACCTTCTCATGGTCAATAGCTATCCCTCAATCAACTTTTTTCCTTCAACAAATGTGCAATAAAATCAATTCATAAAATAGACAAGTACAACTGTATTTAAAATGAAGAAATCAACACGTTATATTCAATGAAGCGACAATAATATATCTAATTGAAAAATTCTTTATGGTGATAACTTACAAATATGCATTAGAGAACGATACAAATTGTCATTATATTCCTTTCCATTGCGAAGACCTGCATATGTCCTGTCAAAATGGTATGTTCATATAAGCAATTGATAGATATGTAAAAGAGGGATAACATATATGAAATTATAAAAAAAACAAAATCAAAATACCTGAATAAGCTTCTCTTGGTTTCAATATTATCTTATTCTCTACTAATTAGGGCCAACCACGTGAAGGTTGAAGCTCATAGGGCCCCTCCCCTCCCTCACATCACTCTCAATTCCCCACACCCAATCTGTCTACTGTAAAAATAAATGAAAGTTACACAATGAAATTGATCCATATTTATGCAGGAATGAAAAATAATACACAAATAACCATAGAAAAAAAATATGCAGTGGAAATAACACTTCATTTCATTAATCAATAACCGAAACTTGTTTACATACATAATGGAAATAAACTAGCTAGAGTGCTGGTAGCTTATCTCTGAGAAGAGATGTGGCGGCTACATGCCTATGAACTCTCTGTTACATTGAGGCTCGAAGGCCTATATATTATTGAGAAACAATGGAAACCCTACACATCCAAAAACCTAACCCTAGGAGGTGAAACGCCAGAATGTGGGCCCCGTTGGGTAACTTGGTACATCAATTTCCCAGGGTCATAACTTTAGCATACTACCTCCATTTGATGCGCATGATACATCATTAGAAAGATTTGTTTAAGGACTACATCCATAAATGAAAAATGTCAAGTCCAAAATAGAATCACATTAGCCCAACCATTCGATGCTAAAAAAACGTCGTTTAGGGCCTCAAAATGGCTCTGAAAGTTTAGGACCTGAAAACTGCCAAAAATAGTAAATTGTGCTACAATTAAGGAAATTGGAAAAATGAAAGAAACAATGGTGGGGGTCCAAGTGGAATAGGTGGGTGGCCACCAATATCCTCCTGGATCATTCCTCCCCCATTATGAAGCAATGGTCCCCATTGTGTTGAGTTCCTCCATGAGATGAGGAAACTTATGCTGAACTTGGTCCCTGGTGAGCCACTTTCCCTGGTGAAGGAGTTGGCCTGCTTTGAAAACTCGATATAGTTGGATCTTCTGCTGGCGGGTGTTCTTGATTTGTGTGTCCATAATCCAATCAGTTGTGGCTTGTTCTATGCAGTCGGGGTTTAACTCTGTTGGTGTGAGTTGTTCTGCCATAGCTGATGTGTCCAGTAGAGGTGAAAAGTAGGGCCGAAGGCGGTCCACATTGAAAACTGGGTGTAGACAAAGGAATGGTGGAATAGTGAGCTCGAAGGAATTATCCCTGACATCCTTGGTGATGGTGTATGGCCCATATCAGAGCGGGCAAAGCTTACGGTGGGGTCCAGTGAGGCGCTCCTTCTGTAAATGTAGCCACACTTTGTCGCCCACCTAGAAGTTGTGTTGCACCCGATGCTGATCATGTCACTGCTTGTACTTAATATTGGATCTGTCCAATATGTCATGAACCTATTGGTGAATGTGCTCAATGCGATCAATGAAGCTGTTCGCCTTGGAAACTTCAGACTAGATATGAGCTAAATCAACCTGAGTAGCTGCAAATGGCATGGCTACGTCAATGGGACATAGTGGTTGGAATCCCAAGCCCACCTGAAAAGGGATATGGTTGATTGAGTTGTGGAGGGCCCAGTTATAGCTTTGTTGTACATAGGGGAGGCTCTCATCCCATGTGCATGGATGCTTTGAGTTGTACATGCGCAAAATGTGTACGATCATCCTGTTGACGACCTTTGTCTGGCCATCAGTCCAGGGATGGAAAGCTGTGGACTTAGTGAGCTTGGTGTCTAGCATTGACCATAGGCTAGACTAGAATGTGCTAATGAATCTGCTATCCTGATCTGAGATTATAGACTGTGGGATCCCAAAGTGTACCCACACTCATTCAAAGAAGAGTTTAGCAGTGGCTTCTGCTGCGATATTCTTCTTGCAGGCTGCCATTATGGCCATCTTTGAGAATATGTCAATGAACACAAACACATAGTCATTTCCATGCTTTGTAGAAGGAAGTCCCGATATGTAATCCATGGAGATGGATTCCCAAGGTCGACTAGGGGTAGGAAACGGAGTATAGAGGCCTTGCTTCTTAATGGATGGTTTGGAAATGGCGCAGGCAATGTAGGATCAGATGTACTTCCCGACATCTTGTTGAAGGTTCAGCCAATAGAAATAATTTTGCAGTACTGCCACTATTTTCTCGATCCCAAAATGCCCAGCAAGCCAACTATAGTGCACTTCCCAAATCATCTTAGCATGCTCGCTTGAAGGAACACAAAGGTGTCCCATGTGACATAGTAGTACATCCTAGAGATGAAATTTTGGAACTTGGTTTCCCTCCAAGAGTGTTTGGTATGTGTAGCTGAATTTTGGATCACTCTTGTAGAGAAGCGACCAATCAAAAGCCTCGTTCCCACAAGAGTTGAGAACGGTGGTTATCACCACGATCGATGGTCGGCTGAGGCAGTCCACAACATTATTGGTGCTTCCCTTCTTGTACTTGATGTTCAAATGAAACTGTTGTAGATATGTGGACCACTTTTGATGGTGATTGTTCTGTAACTTCCCTTGTGTTTGTATGAATTGCAAGGGTCGATGGTCTGTGTGGATGATCCTTTCCTTCCCCAAAATGTAATGCTTCCATTGTCGGAAAGCCTGCATAATGGAATACATCTCTTTGTTATAAGTGGGATATTTGCGGACTATGTCAGACAGTGTCTCACTGTGATATGCAACTGGATTCCCTTGTTGAGTAAGGACTACCCCAATAGCATAGTCAGAGGCATCTGTCTCGATCTCAAATGGTTGTTGCAAGTCTGGTAATGTGAGCATTGGGGCACAATAGAGGCGATGTTTCAATTTTGCAAATGCTTTCTGTTGAGTTTCTAACCCAAAGAATTTTGTTTTTACTCCTCCCTTGGTGACTTGACTCAAGGTCCAAGTGATATGAGAGAATCCCAACATGAACCTGCAGTAGAAATTAGAAAGGCCCAGAAAGCTGTGAATCTCTTTTAGAGTAGTCAAGGCTGGCCAATCCTGAATGACTTGGATCTTGGTTGGATCCATGTGTACCCCACACTCATCAATAATGTATGCCATATACTGAACCTGGATCATGCCAAAAGTGCACTTGTCCAAATTGGCACACAACTTGTGTTGCCGCAGTGTTTGGAGGACCTGTCGGATGTGGTGGAGGTGCTCTTCCAAAGTCTGGCTAAGTATCAGGATTTCATCCAAGTACACTACTACAAATGAGTTGGTTAATGGCCGCAAGATGTCATCCATCAGTCTCATGAAGGTTGCAAGAGCATTCGTCAGCCTGAAAGGCATGACCAACCATTGGAAAAGTCCCTCCTTAGCTTTGAAGGCAGTCTTCCACACATTATTCGGTTTGATCGGTACCTGGTGATACCCGGACTTTAAGTCAATCTTGCTAAAATATTTCACCCCTTTAATCTGGTCCAAGAGGT
This sequence comes from Pseudotsuga menziesii, assembly GCA_001517045.1. Classification (NCBI taxonomy): domain Eukaryota; kingdom Viridiplantae; phylum Streptophyta; class Pinopsida; order Pinales; family Pinaceae; genus Pseudotsuga; species Pseudotsuga menziesii. Next base: position 116,854 of record LPNX010933701.1, read on the forward strand.
CATCAATCCTTGGGATCGGGTACCTAAACTGGACAGTGATCTTGTTTAGCAACCGATAGTCAATACATAGTCTCCAAGTCCCATCCTTCTTTTGTACCAACATGATCGGGCTTCCACAAGGCGATAAACTTGGCTGGATGTGACCCTTTTGCAATAGTTTCTGAATTTGCCTCTTGATTTCATCATTCTCCAAAACAAAGCATCGATAGATCGGTCCATTGGGAAGCAATGCACCTGGGGTTAGATCGATGGGGTGCTTGACCTAACAGTGGAGAGGCACCCCAGTGGGTGAGGTGAATATGTCCTGGTACTCCTGCACAACCTTGTCCATTTGTTGTTGTCGTGCAGAGGGGCCCTGTATGGAGGTCGTGGCCACGATATTCTTCTTTCCTTGAGGGTGGATCATAAAGAAAACAAACTTCCTGCTTTTGGAAATGAGCTTACGGCATTGTTTTGCAGTAACCAAAGAGATAGCAGCAGGAGGTGGTACCTCTGGTATCCTATACAAATTATTTCCCAACATAATAATAATAGCGCAAGGCCGGGCTCATACACAGCATGTCGCTTCCATAAGTATGGTTGACCTAATAATACATCACAAACATCAAGAGGATCAATATCACATAATGCCTCATCAATGAAGGGCTTGATGCTGTAGGGAAGGCGGCACTGCTGGCTGATGTGGAGATCCCGTCCTTGGTGAATCCACCCGATGGTGTACGACTGTGGGTGTGTTGTGGTCAAAAAACCCAACCGCTTCATGACCTATGCTGAAATCAGGTTCTTTTGGCTCCCACTGTCGACAATGAACTGTAGCGGGGAACCCTTTACCCGCATCTAGGAGTGGAACAAATGCTCCTCCTCCTCTGAATATTCTGGTTCTTCCTTTTGGATATTCGTGGTGGCAACAGTGGCGTTGGGATTTTCATCGATAATCTTCTTCCCTCTGTCATTCCCCTTCTCGGTTTCTGATTCAGTGTTAGAGTATGCATCTGATTCAGAAGCCTTTATCTCGGCCACCAGTGACTGCTTGGCCCGACACTCACTTGTGTTGTGAGTGGGGCTCTTATGGAACACGCACCACTTTCCTGCTTCCTTCTTCGTCTTTGCAGTGTTTCTCTTTGCTTGCAGCTTTGGAAATTTTTCTTGAGTCTCCATGGCTTGGCTGTGTCCTTGGTTCTACGGTTTGGGGGCACCTTTCCCTTTCTTTTGATTCGCAGATCCAAAGTCTCACTTTTTCTGTTTGAATTTTTGCTCAATTTTGGTAGCATACTGATATGTCATACCAAGCGAACAGATGTCAAGGAACTCCATTTCCTCCTTAATGTATCTGTGCAGACAACTGCGGTACTTCAACACCAAATTTTTCTCTGAATATTTGATACCCAACTTGCTACGCAGGGTGTGGAACAGATTCGTCAGCTCATGCACATCTTGATCTCTTTGTTGCCACAGTATAGTCCATTGTAGGTACTTCTCCTCCTAAATCCCCACCGGATAATATTGTCCCTTTATGGCATCTCAAAAAGAATTCCAAGTGGGTACGGTCGAGAAGAGAGAGGGTTCCTCCTTGTCCTTTCTCTCACAGTAGGTTTCCCACCAGTCCTTGACGTGGGGGGTGGCTTTGAGTAGAGAAAAAGTAATCTTTTCCCGGTCGAAAAAGTCATGAACTGAGAAATATCCTTCTAATTGATTCAATCATCTATCTACGACATCTGCATCTATTCGGCCATCAAATATGGGAATGTCAAAGTTTGCTTGTACCTTAAAAGCGGTTGCATCTCCAGAGTGGCTGCTAGATGCAGATGCGCCACCAGTGGGAAGTTGTTGAAAGATCTGGGTGAAGTTATCCATCATCACGTTCCTTTGTTTTTCAAGGGCCTCCTCGAGCAACATTTTGATAGGATCTTCTGTGCCCTCGTCTTTCTTTTACACAATGAAATAAAACAGATAAGATCCATGCATAAACAGTAGTAGAACAAAAAATATATGCATGAAAGGTAAATCCAAGTAATAATCTAAGATATAAATTTTCACAGATACAACTTAAATGAGAACTGATAAATAAATCATGCATGCTACTTACTGAACAACATCCAACCATGTGCCTTCACAATCTTGTCGAACATAATCCATGTCACCATCACCTATAGCTTCATCCTCTTTGCAATTCGTCCCTTCAAAATTTGCAATACTTGATAAACATACATACTCCAATTCATATCTATTACAATTTCTTGGTCCCTTCGGAGGGAATGTCAAAACCACACTCCAGTCATTCTCTACCGGATCTTGTACATAAAATACCTTCTTCGCTTGTGATGCTAGAATAAATGGATCATCTTGCACTCTATCCTTAATCAAGCATCTCTTCATATTCACCATGGTGAAACCAATTTCATCAACTTTCATTTCATTCTTCTTGTGTACATCTATCCATTCACATTTGAACAATGGATACTGCACCAGGAAAGAACTCTCGGAGAAAATATGTTGAACTGATGAAATACGAAATAGTAAACCATGAAAAATTTGAGGGTATGAATGGTGGGATAAAGGGAGAGGTAATCATCGATAAACTCAGTGAGGACTTTGAGCTGTTGGTTAAATTCATGACTGTCAAATAAGATTTCCCCGTTATTGGCCATAGCCCCCTGATTGGATTGGATGTTATCCTAAAGGATCTATTTGAGATGGCCACCCCTACATATCAACAGTGGAAAGATATACATAGAGTGAGAAATCATCATCCTGGAAGGCCCGCCAACAGTTGAGTCAGTCGTAGTATGTTAAAAATATGCTCGGAGTTGTCGTTTTCATCAAGTGAGACAGAAAGCCCTAGATGTCGAGATTTCCCTTTTTTATTGGTCATGTGCGACACACCATGCCTTCCTGAAATGTTTTGTGGGCATGATGCATCTGACACATCAGATTTTGTTAGGATTTAGGATGTACTTTTGGGTTTGATTCCAGCAATGTAACTAATTTTGATGCCCTATGTCGAGATACGTCTCAAGGGTAAATTGCACCATAAATGTAACCTATATGGAGGAGGAAGGGTTCGACTTTCATTTTTGAAGCCTCTGTTCTTGGATTGTAGCTCTTTAAACTTCTTGGAAGTGTTAATGAAAAGTATTTTTTTGAGTTTTTGAGATTCATCACAGTGTTGATATTCAGTTTGTGTTTCCTATTTGCGTCATTTTCATATGTGTAAATTATGCTAATGCTTTCTAGAGAAAACCATGACCTGTCTTGAGCATGCTAAGGGTTTTTGTGACATGTCTTAAGCCTGCTAGGAATTTCATGATTGGCTGAAAGTGCCTTGAGGACTGTGAAGGGTCCCAAGCCTGTGTATGAAGGTACCATAACCTACTATGGGTTACTGAGGGTGTTGTGAGGGTGTGTAAATTTCTTGGCAACCTAATTGAGTACTACTTGACTAGGCCGTGATCTGTTAGTATGGATGGAATTCTGTGTGAGGTCTTGTATGTGGATCACTACCCTTTATTGGACTAGTTATGCAATTAATGAAACCCCTAAGTTGATGCCTCTCACCCATGTGCTGGATACCAAGCTTGGAGCAAAGCTCATAGAGGTCAGAAAGAATGGAACCTACTCTTGGTTGAGGCCTGATGGAAAAACACAAGGAACCATTGAGTACAAAAATGAGAGTGGTTCATGGTTCCTTTGCGCATTCACATAGTTCTCACCTCCACTCAACATGATGAGACAGTGACCAATGAACATGCTTTATATAAAGGAAGTGAGAGGGTTCTATTTTTATACAAGGGGGATATTCTTTTAATAGTAAACTGTAATGAACCCCATCAGATCCTGCCGATTTTTATGCCTTATTTTCTTATGTAATTTGGTAAAGGGATTTCGTAAAAACACTTGTCAAAAATACCACTGAGCTGTGCCAAATAGTATTAGTTGGTTTTTGTATTCAGTGTACTACTGGTATGTTTACGTAGGAGCATAGGCTCAAGAGGGCGAAGTCATTCATGACTTCACAAGGTTAATGGAACTATTAAGAGACCTAGGGTCTCATACATTTGTAATTTGCTTTATTTTTTAAAACATGAATAAAATGGATAAGGAATCTAGATTCTTTTCCACATGTAATAGTTAGGATTGAGTTAGTTGTGAGTCATAGGGTTAGCAGAGATCAATAAGAACTATACTCCTTTGTTATAGGATTTGGAAACAAAATCCTCTTGTATTTAAATCAGTTAGAGTTATTTTCTTAGCAACTTAGTTAGCTTACAGAGCTTATTGGATCGCAGAATCTTAGGTTAGCTCATAGACCTTAGGACAGGTCATAGAGGTTTGCGTATAGCTCAAAGAAGTTTTTATTAGCTCATAGAGCTTGAGAGGGAGAAAAATTCCACATAGCACGAATGGAGGAATGAGAGGTGCACAAAAGAGTGAGTGAGGAGTGAACAAGTAGAATTATGTGTGTGTATTTGAATTTCTGGTTCATTGAATAAAGAATAGAGGATTAGACTCTGTGTGTGGTTTTGATGGATTTCATGTCTTCATATAGTTATGTAGAAGTATGAATTCATCCTGCATTCACTCCATATAACCCTGTATATAAACTCTATGGCTTTGGATTGCCATAGTTTCCGAATTGCAGAGAATAATTGATCCTATCAATGATCAATTAAGTGAAGCTTTGTAGAGGGTTAAACCTTAACCAATAGCTCAAATAAAACAAGATCATAGATTTGGGATCAATCGTGGGGAAGATCGACGGTTTATAGCGATATCGCCGGGAGAAGTTGCAAGCTTTGAAAAACTTTTCATGTGCATGATATTCTATGGAATGCGCTTAACAAATTTTGGAATCCTCCATTGATTTGGTGGGGATACAATGTCCTCAAATACATGCTACAATGAACAATGAATAAACACAAAACCAATTGGCACTGCATGGTGTTTTTTGTAGTATGGGCATATCATACATCTATCAAAACTACCATAGGGTTCACGCCTTTTCACCTCGTTCATGGGGTAAAAGCAATGTACCCATCGAATGTGATATACCAACCTTTTGGATGGAAATTGAACTACTCCCTAACAGTATGACATTAGAGCAATGACTAATAACATTAAAGAAAACATACGAGGATTGGAGGGCCTCATTGCAAAATAATGAAGCTATACAAAATTGATCAAAAAACCATTACAACTGTGAGGATAAAATGCATATAGCATATGAAACAACCAACAAAAACCATAGTCCTATGAAAATCAGAAACTCTATGGTGAGGTCCATTTATCATTGAGCACTATTTGACCAAAGAGGCACTATTTGAAGATATTCTACCCAAAATCACTCTTATAGGCCAATCAACCATGTAAATGAGCGGTAAATGATTCATGTTTTACATTCTTTTTTCTTCTAAAGAAAGACAAAAAAATCTTGATGAGGCATATTTTTATGTTTTAGATGATTTGGCCATCAACATACCACATCATATTTACTGATGATGTTAGTTGATGGATGCATAATCTTGCCTCAGAAACCTAGGCTATATGGTCTCCATCACATACACTAATCCACTCATTCAAGTGGTGTGTGTATTGGATCAACCACCAATAATCAAGATGAGTATGTAGTTGTCATTGGTTTGCTCATAAATGTGACACACATACTATTATCGTTGATTTTACCACACATGGTTGATCACATGTTTATGGCCTTCCCTGTCCCTATGCAGACTCTTTAGACCCCATGGACTGATATTATACTTTGATGTTTCCAAGTTCATCCCTAAAAAAAATATATTTATTGCTGTACACAACTTTTAATCCCATACTCGTGTGTGCATGTGACTTTTGACCTCAAACCTCCGTACATTGGGATGTGTGCATAAATCCAAATATTTTTGGAGTTTTCCTTCATGTGTATCTGAACCACTTGACTCTTGGCCTTCCATATGACTCGAGATCGCTTGGATTTGACCCTCCATTACCCCTTTGGAGTGCTATATAAGGAACCCCTTGGTATAATTAGTGTTTCTCAGGACGCTCCTCTTACACGGGAGTTAAGCACAAGGCAATGCACGCAATTGTGATTGGGATGACCCCTTGTCACTTTCTGCGAGTACTAGAGATATTTCTAGGATTGTATTCATATCTAGGGACCTTTGAAGTATTGACTGGTGCACCCATGGGGTACCAGTTGTGCTTTCAGGATTCAAGCTTTGCTACCCTACCCATACGGTCGATCCTGCCTGCGACTGTCTGCCTGAGCATTGGTTATATTGAGGTGACCTTAGTTTCCTTATCTAGGTTATCGAGGAGGTATTTGCAGAGGTTATTCTACAGGTGTCCCAGCCAGGTAGGGGTCGGACAACATAGTCGCTATATGCATTGAAGCTGAGGGCCACTATAATTGGTTCCGAAACTTCGCTTGTTGTGTATGGGAGTCTCAATCCTCTCCTAGGCGAGACGTACCTGCTTCATTTGGGAGATCACTTATCCTACCCTTGGTTTGCTTGTTGTTTGGATTTAGATTTTCTTAGGTATATTCTCTATGCATGCTAGTCTACTTACGGTTGCATAGATAGATCAAGTCTTTTATTTTTGTTGAGTCATTGTGGATCCAGGTGCCGCTCCCCATCGCTCTCGTCGTTTAGCAGGTCTTCCACCTTCTACATCTCCTCCTCCCTTGGGAGAGAGAACCAGACAATCTAGGTGGACTAGTCATCACTTTGATTCACACAGAGATCTCACCATGAGTCATCATGGGTCTAAGGTCCTGGAGCTTCCCCCTTCCCCGCCTTCGGTGATGGAAGTTGAACATTCAAGCACATATGGAACTCTGCATGAGTCTGGTCCTTATGGGACTAGATCGTCACAAGATGATTTATCACAGTTTCCTGATTACATTAGCTTCGACCCCCGGTATTGGTTATATTATCCAGGTGAAGAGACTCGCCATGCACCTACCAACATTGGCCACATTAGATATGGAATGCTTGATATTCCCAATCCTAGTTCGGTACCTCATGTCGAACCGGTTGGTGACCCTGGTATTGCGCCTGGGGGCACTTCCATTCCTTTCCATGCGGAGAGGTTTGGTGATAGTAGTCACATTGTACTCTTATGTATCTGGGACTGCTATATGTATTTGCAGTCATATGCATAGATTGATTATTGTACTATACTGATGGATGGCTGGTTCTTCCACCTGGTTATTCATCACTCCACTTCTAGGATGGATTTTATAATGTATTTCGGCCATCATGTTACCCCTCTGACCTCAGACATTAGGAGGCATTTGTTATAGCTGGTTTACCACACATGGTTGATCACATGTTTATGGCCTTCCCTATCCCTCTGTAGACTCTTTAGACCCCATGGACTGATATTATACTTTGATGTTTTCAAGTTCATCCCTAAAAAACACCTGTTTATTGTTGTACGCAACTTTTAATCCCATACTCGCATGTACACATGACTTTTGACCTCAAACATATGTACATCTGGATGTGTGCATAAATCCAAATATTTTTGGATTTTTCCTTCATGTGTGTCCAAACCACTTGAATCTTGGCCTTCCATATCCCTTGATATCGCTCGGATTTGACCCTCCATTACCCCTTTGGAGTGCTATATAAGGAACCCCTTGGATACATTTAGAGGGAGGAATTGAAGAGCAATGAAACTATAGTCCATTGTTGCCATAGCTTGCATACACTTGAGTTTTCATCCCTTTGTCCCTTTGGAGCACTTTGTGTTCTTCCCAAGATTTCTTTTTCTTGTGAGCTTGCTATCGAGAGATGGAGGATTGAGGTGGTGGAGGACTCGGTTTCTCCAGTTCACAGATGTGCCGACAGAGGTTGTCACTTGTGTAATTTCTAATTTGATTAATAGAAATATCTTTTCCTGTCCAATAATGTGCATTTGAATGAATATTGAATCCATGGATATGTTTAATTGCTTATACATTGTTGATTATATATGCTAGAGTAGATCTAACACCATATTATATAGCATGCTTTTATTGTCTGTTGTTGTTGAGAGAAAATTGCTAACACAAGCAGGATTGGGAAAATCTCAACGGGGATCTACTTCAACCATCCGGAATAAGGTATGATTAGAGTTACCCCAGTCTTAGATGTTTGGTTTCTCTTGCATATTGGGAAGGGATTGATTTCTCATGTCTAGCTGTCTGTTGTGGTACACCCCAAGCCATAGGAAGTTTCTCTCCGTAACACATGCAAATCAACCATTAGCATTTATTTGGACCCTCATCTCCTGGTGGACGCCAAATTGCTTTCAAAATTGCATCTCCTTTCCAAGACTTGCTCACATGGTGGCTCTTCTTTAATTAACCAGCAGCTAACTCCTCTCTCTCTCTCTCTCTCTCTCTCTCCTCTATAGCTAGATCTCCACATAGTGATTCCTTCAAATGCAATCTTCTCCTTCAATTTGGGGTGCATATTCTCCTTTTATGTAATGGAAGTCATACTATTCACACAAATCAAGGAGACAACGAACATAAAAAAATCACACATAGGTGAGATCACACTTTCATAATTTTGAGCTCTCTCATGGGGGAGTTAAGCCCAGTTCTTCTCTAATAAGAAAATAAAATATGAGAGATGAGACATTGTTTCACACACATAAAACTCTATTGAATAACTTAGTATTTACAATAGATCGTGACTCCATTATATAGAATTCACAAGTTGTTATAAGATCTAACGTATTCCCAACATAGAAATAGAGGTTAAGAGAATATCTCAACCACACACCCAAGTAAGAAACTTAGTTGGAGAGATTCTCTCACAACTAATTGCGCCGAGAGGCACTCTACAGCCCAGTATGGGGGAGATCTTGTAAATTTATGTAGCGTTACATAACGTTACATAAATGTCAGCCACAAAAACAACCTAATATGAGGGAGATGTTGTAATGTTCCTACCTAACAAAACAATAAAAAAAAAATTACAAAGATATGATTAACTTAGAATCGACCTAAAAGAAGTGCATTATCACCGATCGATTCAGGGTTTTTGTTAGTGGTGGTCATCGATCCCAAGGGTTTTAGTTATTACAATGGCAGGGAATACTGTGTAGATTGTAGCATGAATGTAAGGCTTCTTATCAACAAGAAAGATCGATGGGTCATCTATGTAGAGGCAGGAAAGGACTTCGTGGATCTCCTCTTGACTTTTCTTCTGCTTCCCACCAATTCCATCTTCAAAATTATGCCAAAACATGTCCCTGCGTCTTCAAATTCTCGACAAGTTGGATGCAACCTATAAATCCATTTTGCTGAAACCTGACGTAGAATCCACCCCCTTCAACAATTTTCCATTACTCCAATATTCTAATACTCCTCGTTACTACTATGCATGCTGCAACACATCAAGTTATGGAAGTTGCACACAACACCAATTAGTACCCAAGCAGGGAGGACATGAAGACTCGTCTCTAGTTAGCTAATAATGTCTTGTCAGGTTCTTCTTCTTCTACGAATTAAGGGAGCTTTCCGGGGTACATGAAAGATGCCACTTAATATATAATAATAGATGACTTGAATATCCTTCCAATTTCCACTATTACTAGCATCACTGAACTGAATAAAGTGCAAGTAAAAGACATAAGCGAATTGCAGGAAGAGATTGTAACAGTTAATTCTGAGAAGGTAAGAAATATTCAGTTACTCGTCAGTGTTTAATTAGTGTTGCATGCATTTATATTGAATTTGTAGGCTTGAATTTACCAAGTTTAATACTGATTGCAGGTTTTGGAGTTGCTGCGAGCATCTCTGGATTCCTAGACATCCTTAAACGATGATTTCTCTGCGAGATCCCCATCCGTCTAAGGGTGAAGGAGAAGGAGAAGGAGAGGTGGAGTAGGTCTGAATCGATGATTCATCTTTCCTAAGCTAGTGTTTGGGTCGATTCATAGTTAGGGTTTGGGTTTAATTGAGTGGATGTTATTTTGAAACGTTTTTAATTTATGGTTTTATCCAATGACTCAATGCTAACTATGAGTTAAAATGAAGAAGCTTTGTTGGTGGTAAGATAATCTTAGTTCATGTTATGAACATTGTTGGAATGGAGAAGTTTTGTTGGTTGTAAGATAACTGTAGTTCATTGTATTGAGAGGCCCTTTACATCTCAGTATGGGGGAGATCTTGTAATGTTTCTACCTAACAAAACAATAAAAAAATAAAAATTTAATTATCCGCAAAACAAATGTGGGTAAGAAAAAAAACACAATATGGGGGAGATGTTGTAATGTTCCTACCTAAGAAAATAATAAAAAATAAAATAAAAAATTGAATTATCCGCAAAAAAATGTTGGCCTTGCACATGGTTTTAAAGCCATGTGCAAGGCCTTCTAAACAACCCATGGTTTTGGAGGGCCTTGCACATGGTTTTAAAACCATGTGCAAGGCCTCCTAAAGAACCCTTGGTTTTATTGTACATGGTTTAGGAGGGCCTTGCAAATGGTTTAAGACCATGTGCAAGGCCTCCTAAATAACCATGGTTGTAGGAGGGCCTTGCATATGGTTTTAAAACCATGTATGGGGAAATGTTGTAATGTTCGTTCCTAACAAAATAAAAAGAAATAATAAATAATATATGTTCGCCATAAATAATATTAAATATTAATAATAAAAATATTATATGTGGACTTTAAATAAAAAGATGTGTCTTTTGGTTTGAATCAAATGAATGGCTATATATAGGACACACCAAAGTTGATAGTTCATTGAGTGCAATACCTAAGAAGAGGTTTGCACCTAGAATTTTTTTTAAAACATGAGATCATGTAGAGTTTGTATGAATTTAATGGTTTTTTTAATGGCTTTGAAATAATTTATAACAATTTTTTATTTAATTTTATATGGATAATATTAATTTATAATTATAATTAATTTGTAAATTTATATAAATAAATAAATGTTGTTTTTAAGAATTTTTTTATTTGAATAATATTAATATCTCTTAACATTAATATTTTGGGTGGTTGAAAGGAATGAATGTTATCCTCCACACCTAAATTCGATTTTTATAAGTAATATGTATATTCTTGTTCAATCACTATAAATATATAATTTATGAATGAATATAATCTTCATTCTTATATATAAAATTGGCAAAAATAAAAAATTAAAGTATAACTATAAATACATCCATCGATACATAGTTTTGACAAAACAAATAACTACAAAATCAAATTTAAAATACAAATAAAACTAATAGCAATATTCCTCCACACCATTTACTAACTATAAATACATCCATCGATACACAGATACATAGTTTTGACAAAACAAATACATCCATCTAATAAATATAACTATAAATACATCCATCTAATAAATTAAATTTTGACAAAAAAATACAAATACATCCATCCATCCATCGATACACAGATACATAGTTTTGACAAAAAAATTAAAATATAACTATAAATACATCCATCTAATAAATACATAGTTTTGACAAAACAAATAACTACAAAATCAAATTTAAAATACAAATAAAACTAATAGCAATATTCCTCCACACCATTTACTCCACTCAATTAACTAAAATACAACCTTTGTTATTTGTTTTGTTTAGTCAATACAGCAAAAGCAATCCAAATCCATCTAGAAACGTTTGATTAATGATTTCAAAAAAACCAAACAAACAACATATTGTACCTCTTTGGTCGGTGCATCAAATTTTTTTTGAAGTTTTGATATTTTATATTGCCGTTTATGAAAAGTTTTGTTTAAAATTTTACAAATCAATAATGAAGGTTTCTTAAACAAATTTACCTTTTAATAATGAAAGTTTGATAAAATTTTTACCTTTCAATAATTAATTTTACTGAAGGGAAAGGAGAAATAGTCTAGTTCATGCCATCCAAAGAATAAGAAATTGAATAAAAAATTGTCACATCAAAGCTATTACCTAAAATTTAAATAAATTACATATCTCACAGAAAAGTGCACTTGCAATAAGACGTGTTTGGTGGTAGCCTTTAATATTTGGTGGTAGCCTTTAATAGGAAAGACAAGGTAGTTGGTCTTAAACGACAAAGATTAAAAAAAAAAAAAAAAGGTAGGAGAGGGTCTCTCCATGCCCAACTATCACACATTGTTGTCACAAGAATGATCACATACAAACCAACCACTAAGCCCCTTTCTATGGACATGCAGAGAAAGACTCTGTAACTAATACAATCTAAAAATGACTATAGCATGTAATTATAAAAGAAACTTGGAACATATCGGCTGAGCTTATCTAGCATGTACGTTCATGCTAGTTAAGTCAGCTGGCGTGGGTCCCTGAGTTCATCGACTACCGTCTCTCTCTGATTTTTTGAAATTTTCCGGTTGCACTGTATCTCACTGCTTTTTAAATTTAATGTGGGTTGTACCCTTCCGCCGTTCCGAGCAGCCGCATATGACAGGTACGGGATCACAAGGATCGAGTCGACATGAAAGAGCTTGTTAAATAACTCAACCGAGCTTCTCACGACCTGCACAGATTCAGCGACGAGAGCGTTTTCATCCCAGCCAGATCCAACAAAATATCACCCTCCAGATAATTTAGACTGAGGTCCAAGGTCTCCAGGTTTCTACATCCAGTTAGAAACAGAGGAAATTCTCCTTCCAGCGAATTAAGGTACACACTCAAGTCCTTTAGCGACTGCATATTGCCGAATTCAGGCGGAATGGAATCGAGAAAATTGTTACCCAAGAGAATAACGGAGAGATTTCTACAATTCGCAAGCTGGGAGGTTATGGAACCGTTCAAGTTATTAGAAAAGAGAGACAGAGATGTCAACTGGGTAAGATTTCCAAGCTCGGCCGGTATTGTGCCGAATAAAGCATTAGTGTCCAATTTAAGCTCTTGCAGGTTCCTGAGATTGCCGAGAGAAAGAGGGATATTACCTGTGAACACATTGCTGCTGAGATCGAGCCTCCTTAGAGAAACCAGAGACGAGATATTGGAATGGATTGTTCCTTCCAAGCCGAGAGAAGGCAAATCCACGGCTTTGACGCGTTGGAATCTGTCACAGCTGATTCCAGCCCAGGCACAGGGCGATTGCTCTGAAGTATTCCATGAGCCGAGCAGAGTCTGTGAATCTGGGGTGAGATTTCTCTTGAATAGTAGCAATGCTTTCCCATCTTCAGACAAACACACGGCCCATGGAAATCCATTTACCATGAACAATAGAAAGAAGAAGAGTGTTTTCATCTCCTTTTTCCTCTCTGTCAATGGCTCTGAGGAAATGACAACATACCATCAATGAGCTATGAAAGCTATCCATTTTTTATTTAAGATTACTGTTCAATTTTACTTTCATTCCAACTGCACAGATTACGAAGTTGTTATTTGTCATATAGATATGGGTTGGCAACTTGGCGTTATTGACCAGCTTGAGAATGGCGATCAATAGCTGCAGGATGAATTTGAAATCGATCGTGATTTTTTTTTCTCCATAGGAAGCAGGTCTATCATCAAGAAAAGTTACTTTTCTTGAAAGTTTTCGCGGTAGTAAGCTCATCAATTTCCTTATTAAGAAAAGTTACTTTTCTTGAAAGTTTTCACGGTAGTAAGCTCATCAATTTTTTTATTAATATTTATGATTAGGGTTTGGTTTGTTGTAGGTTTGTGTATTTTGTTTTATTTTTTTTTAATTCTTTATTTTCTTATTGGTGAATGTTTTTTAATTATTGAATTACTATTTATTTATTAATTAATTATTATTAGTGTTGAGTGTGAATTTATGAAAATTTTCACGGTAGTAAGCTGATCAATTTCCTTATTAATATTTATGATTAGGGTTTGGTTTGTTGTAGGTTTGTCTATTTTGTTTTATTTTTTTTAATTCTTTATTTTCTTATTGGTGAATGTTTTTTAATTATTGAATTACTATTTATTTATTAATTAATTATTATTAGTGTTGAGTGTGAATTTATTATGAGCTGTTTTAATGTTTTATTTTGTTTGAGTATTATTAATGTTCTTTATTTTCTTAATGGCAAATAAATTTTCTTTATTTTCTTAATTGTAAAGAAATGTAGTGTGAATTTATTATGAGGGGTTTTAATGTTTTTTTTTTAAGTATTATTAATGTTTTTATTTTTTTAATTGCAATTTCTTTGCAATTAAAAAAATAAAGAACATTAATAATATTGCAATTAAAAAAAATAAAGAACACTAATAATACTCAAACAAAATAAATAAATAAAACATTAAAACACATCATAATAAATTTAAAAAAAACATTAAAACACATCATAATAAATTCACACTAAACATTAATAATAATTAATAAGTACTAATTCAATAATTTAAAAAACACTAACAAATAAGAAAATAAAGAATTAAAACAAAATTTAAAACAAAACCCACAAACCTGTGACAAACCAAACCCTAATCATAAATATTAATAAGAAAATTGAGGCGGTGAAAGCTTTCAAGAAGCTTCCCATGATGATAGACTTGTTTCATGGTATGAAACTATCCAGAAACAAAAAACTACAACTATTGAATAATGAATAAAAAACACAACATTTTGAAAACATATACAACAACATCAAAACATATCAGTTGTATAGAAATATACAGTATACATTACAACCAACACGTCAATAAGGAAAAACTATAGCCCAAAACAAATACACAACACTAATATATATTGAGGAACTGAAGGTATCATGGTTGTAAAACTCAACATAAACATTCATGTCTTATGAGAAGTTATACTCAGGAACTGAAGGTATCATGGTTGTAAAACTCAACATAAACATTTCATGTCTTATGAGAAGTTTCAATTGTCTAAAAAGACAGAATGATAAAAAATCCGAAAACATAAAAGATTACCACTTCCATAGAGTTTATGGTGTTTTCACCATCACCTTTGTATCATACTAAAAAAATAGTAGACATTTACAATATTGATAAAAACATTGTATAACATTGTATCACCATCAACTCACTCAGCCTAGTGGAAGATGTCGTGGCAACTTCATTTTTGCCCAATTTTCATAAATTGCATTCCAATCTACATCATGCAACTCTTAAGGCGTTGATAGACAAAAAAATTAAAGTG
>LPNX010933800.1:11581-83513 GCA_001517045.1 Pseudotsuga menziesii
TGAAAAAAAACTTGGTTTTTTTTTATATTTTTTGTTTTATTGTGTGGACTAGGTTAAATGAACAATGAATCAGGTAATTAGTAATGTCTGGTAGAGAGGTGGGATGTGGGACTAGGTAAATACTATGGGGCAGGTAGTAATCCTATGTGTATGGTATACTTGTTGTAATGGTTGGTCTTCTAGTAGTATGGTATACTGGGTAAAGCCAATTGGTATGGGGTAGACTGCCCAACCAATTATTACAATCTACTATCCCATTCCTAGTTGGGTGCAAGCCATGCATATCAAATCTATATTCTAATTCTATTTAATTGGAGGTTTCTTTCACTCCTTCCATGTATTATTGTACCATAGTGTCCCAATGAGTTCCCTCAACATCTGTACTCCTCGACCTCCAGTTGTACTCCCCAATTCCTCTAGTTTAATGGTTCACTCTGAGCAATCAATCTACTAGCACCATCTTGCTAAAGAGACTGGCTATTCCTCGTAGCATAACTTACTTTCTATCGTGAACCAACTAGCTCTTGGCTGCCCTACCTTCTAAATCTACCCATCAAGGAATGTCATTTGAAAGCGAAACCAGGAAACAAGGAAAAATGGGACCTATATTAACTGACTCATTATCTCCTTCTCAAAGAAAGTAATATATAAGGAAAGAGGTCGAACAATAAAAAATGGTAAGGAAAGTTACTAGTATAAATAATATGTATAAAGGCAAGTTCCCCATTTGAAATAGGCACCCGAAGATAAAACTGATCACGGCACCAAGGTTTGTAAGAATCGCCCTCAATAAAAATATTCTAACGAATATTTCCTTTCATAAGAAGGCATCAACTCCTGTATCAACTCTAGGATCGACTGCATGGAGTAGCATAATGAGAATCGACATCGACTCTTTAAACATACTTGGATTGATTAACAACATCGCCACATGATCACATCGACTACATGAAGTACAAACATCGAGTGTATCAACTCTTGGGATCGAAAAACACTTGTGAGCACTGTTGAAAAATGGATGTAGGTTTCTGGATATACAAGGTTTGATTTTAAGCTTACTGCAATGGGCCCTTACAATATAGTATGCTCATAATACAAATATTTGGTATTGATTCAAAAGATAAATATGATAAATTTATATGAGAAAAATATTTAAATACTATACTTAAAACAGAGTTCAATACTCAGGAAATCAGATCTGAATATTACATAAACATTTGACCTGTACAAGGGAAAAATCTATAGCACCTTCAGTCAGTAAATAGTCTCCTTTAGTGGTCATTATTTGACTTTGAGAGTGAGATGGTAACGTGTGGCTTTGAAATGACTACACCCAACTCTTTTTGTGTCCCTTTGCAAGCATATAACAACAATAAAACAATGTTGTGCACCCTCTTAGTACCCACGCTACCTCTAGTTGGAGTACAGCTAGTTTCAGCTCTAGTTGGAGTACTAGTTTCCTCTCTGTTACTAACTAATCGAATCATGTGATGACATATTGATTATATCAATAGTGATACAATTGTACATCGACCACACCCAATGTACATTGATCTTCCTTAAAAAAAACAGAGATGATTGCAATGCAGAAACTCCCTTTGAGTTCATTTTCATGAAAGATCAGCAACGAATTTAAAATATATGCTTCTAACTATGATTTTCAATATTTAATTGTATATTGTATCAGTTTCATGATCAAACCTTTACTGCGACATTTCTCATAAAAAATTGTCTCTACAGATCCATCG
Source organism: Pseudotsuga menziesii (assembly GCA_001517045.1). Classification (NCBI taxonomy): domain Eukaryota; kingdom Viridiplantae; phylum Streptophyta; class Pinopsida; order Pinales; family Pinaceae; genus Pseudotsuga; species Pseudotsuga menziesii. The sequence continues at coordinate 13,330 of LPNX010933800.1, forward strand.
AATATGTGGCAAATGGCTAAAACCCTTTTTCATATTCTCAACACAATAATGCATATAGTATAAATTGTGGGGTTTTACTTGGTGAACTTGCTTGGATGGGAACTTTATTTAATCTGCACCCGAAATCTTCTATTCGAGCTCCAATATTTGGATATGGAATGGAATAATATGTTAGGCATGGCTAATAAAATGGAACATCAAACTTCTGGATCCATGTTCGGCCTCCATGAATATCTGATCGCCTCTCTTCTCTACTGGAATCTATTCCCGGCTTGCCGCTACGTCTAGGTTATCTTCCATGCCTTGACCTGTCATACCGGTATGATTCACAAGCGCTACCCCTTAATGATTTCTCATTTTCAGATTGATAGTTTCCCCTTAAAGATTGTGTCTGTCCATAAGCATTGGGATGTATGCGTGCATTGTCTCTATCCCTTCATCATGTCCCTACCCTTGCCCATGGCTTTCACGCTTCCTTTGAATAATAATAGCGGGCTTGGACATGAAACCCTACTTCACTTTGAGGGGGCCTTGGAAAAAATATTTACCTGTTGGTCAAATATGAATAGCAACAAGCTCAAGAGGATGCATGGACGTATCACTTCCAATTCATGGGTGCAGGAAGCACATTGTCATATTGATCCAAGAGTTGTTCTTATCGAACATGTCGAGCCGACCAACTCGATATCAAATGTCGTCTAAACAAGTTGTCGAAAGTAAGCAAAACCTGATTTGGCTTGTGGTTTGGCCCTTGAAATGACTTGCAAATGGTATGGGAATAGCGCATGATGATGATCAGGGTTGGAATTTCATTTCGTCTTGGGTTGGAATTTCAGACTAATTTTTGTTTTTTTACGTTTTGGGTTTTTATTTTTCAAAACATATAAATTTTTATTAAAAACAAAAGTTAGTGTAATTTTTTTTCATTAATAGGTTTTTATTTTTGAAAACATATAAAGTTTTATTAAAAAAAAGGTTAGTGTAAATTTTTTTCTTTAATAATTTTTTATTAAAAATTTTAAGCAATAAAAAGATTATTTTTTATTATATACTAAAAAAAATCTAATAAAAATATTTACCAAATATAACACAAATCATAAATGACACCCTCTAACATTATGCAATATACACCCACCATATCCATATTACTTGCCATTAAAATGTGGGTTTAGTAACCATTTTCATTAAAGTTCAACCTCTAGAAAAATTAAGAAAAAATTAACAGTGACTTATAGAAATAGCTAAACATAAAAAAATACGTCATTAATTTTTTACCAAAATTAAAACATCACTTCCTCTCACATATGGAAAATTAGTATGCATTTAGGAGGTACTCACATCTCTCACACCTTGCAAATTAGTATGCATTTTGGAGGTTATACACATCGCTTGGAAAGGTGCATTTAAAACTGAAAACCATGGTTTTGTTTTTAACTTGGACGAATAACTATGAAAATCAACCCCAATTCTAATGTAAGAAATGATTATAACTCAATGGTTATATATAAAGGTTTCAATTATATCTAAATAAATTTTAATACCAATGAAATTAATTATAGTTAAATAAATTTTAACAATACTCAATATAATTTAAAGCATAATATATATAACCATATTGATTTTTATATTTAAAGGGACTTTTATATTTAAATGGATTGTGTGGCAATGAAAGGGCTTTTTGTTGGCTTTTATATTTAAAGGGATTGCGAAATGTGTCTCTATGAAATTTTTTTTAGAAGTCCTTGTAAGATTAAGTAATAAACTTTAAAAATAATGCAAGGGACTGCATACTCTTATGAAATGTATAGAAGTAAGAAGAGTCAAATAGAAGAAACTATAAAGTAAACCACCTTATAAAACAAATCTATTACATCATAATCAAATATGATTGGGTATATTTTAGGACCCTCTCTCTTACATCTTAGTGCAGCCTTTGGTACCTTAAAACATTATTCAGCTAGCCCAATTAGGGTTAATAAATGGCTAAGGCTCTACTTTGACTACCTCTTCTCCCAAGTAAGAAACACAATGAAATTTATGGTAGGGGAAGTAATATGAGATTAAAAAATAAATTTAATTTCTCAAGCTAATAGAGGTAGAGGTTTTCAGCCACGTCCCAATATGTTAAAACAAATAATATCCACAGAAACCCCCCCTATAAACAACATCTATGTTGCTCCCATGTCTTTTAGGTATAATACCTCCTGTATAACTACCATAGTCATATTCAATGGTTATATATTTGGCATTATTAAGGGATAATGACTAAAAATTAGAAAATGAGAAATTAATAACTTAAAAAAATGACTAAAATCAGGCTATAAACGACTATTTTTGAGTCGGTGACTAATAGTAGCAAATTTCCACTATCTTATAGCTAGTCGTATTTCACTAGTCATTAATAACTTGACTTAGTAGTCATTGATTTAGTCATTGATAGACAATGATTTAGTCATTGATAGTTAATGATTTAGTCATTGATTTAGTCATGGATTTAGTCATTGATTTAGTCACTGAGTTAGTCATTGATTTAGTTGTTGATTTAGTCACTAATTTAGTCACTGATTGCAACCATTAATGACCAAATATACAACTAAATAAACTACTAGATGTGAACATATTAATGACTAAGCTAAATATGACTAAGATACATGAAATTAGCTACTAATAGTCGTATATATGCAAATTTAGTCATTTTTTAGTCACAAATTTATGATAGGGCACGGAAGAATTGAACCACCAACCTCCTGCCTATAATTAGGCAGCCACTCTACCATTGAGATAACACCCTTTAAGAAGTTGTTATTGCTTGACAATGATGATATTCAAACAAATTTATGATAGATATCAATCTACAAACTACATAATTATTACTATTAGAACTTACCAGTAACTAGTATTTATGATAAACTAATCCCTGAGAGCTATGTACAATTTTCCTGTAACTAAAGCTAATAAAAATACTACAAATACTCTTACCAAAGAGATTTAGTGATGAGTAGCTCTTCCCATTCTTCATCACTATGATCCAATCTAACTATTAAAATTCTGCTAAATCAAAATCATTGTCTTTTGTAAATCACTAATTCTCCTTTATGGAAAACCAGACCATGATCCAATAAAACCTGCCATTATATCTCTTTCTAAATTAGGCCATAAAAAAACAAATTACAATTCCAAATGAATCTTATTGCAAGCCCTGGAATATGAAGATATATCCTAGATTTCATTTTTCATTATCAGTGGGAGACACTAGTAAATTTCATATACATGTTTTACAGGCATCTTAAGACATGTCAAATTCCAAATTCATTAATATAGAGAAACAATATAGGCTTTCTGGTGAAAAATAGGAAACAAATACTCAATCATAATAATGTCTATCAAAGTCAGGGACAAAGTCCATACTATTTAAATATCCAGAGGCTATCCTTGACCACTAACATGATCTTCAGTGAAAAGAGACCAGTAGCCCAGTGATGGAGCATCTACAAAGCAGACACAAAGCTTATGTGCAGAATTCAAGAAGACTATCCAAGAAGTAACTCAGCAAAATCAAGAATTATCAAAGAGAGTTGAAGACCTAGAAGCTGAGCAGCAGGGAACCAAAAGAAAAACTCAAGCTTTAGAGGGAATAGCCCTTTTGGCTGAAGCTACCAAAGATCTTTAAAAGGCTATTGATGACAAGTGTCTTTTAGTTAACTTTTGTAAAGATATTAGTTTGTTTTAGAAAACTTTTACTTTACTAATGTTCGGTAGTCTGACCTAGAAGGTAGTTATACAATTAGATAACTTTATTTGGGATGTAACCAACATAAAAGCAAGATATTAGAATGAATGGGGGTTCGAATTTTTGTACAAGGGGAGGCTATCAAGCTACTGTATACAGAGCTAAGTTTATAAACTCTTATGTATTTTTGATAACTGATTATGACATATATGCAAGCTATAAGCCCATTTTACTCTATTTGCAGGTTTTATTTATGGTTTGTGCAATCACTCAGTTGACAGATTCATTTCTTGTTTGAGGTTATTATTCATGAAATGCTTTTGAACTGTGGATGAAATTCAGTATTGTGCTTATATTGTTTCTGGTTTATGTTTCATATATTATGCATCTTAGTCCTTCACTGTTACATGATTTAGTGTTTTTCTTAGCCTGATGAGATTTTACCCTCTTATTATCAAACTGTAAAACCAAAACCCTAAAACCCTATTTTACTTAGTTTTGTTTTATGAGATTGTGTTGGCTTGTTATTTAGTAGTCTGAGAACAATTTATGGCACTAACACGTTGTTTTATTGGAGCCAATGGAATTTTGTTTCGGGCATGCGGAGTTAAGTCCTACCTACCGCATTTGGTGTTTTTACCCGTTGTTTTTTATATATATGCCGTAGAAAGGGTAATTACCTTAGTTGTTGTCGATTGTGAGCACGTAAAAGATGGAATTTGTGATTTTATCCCTTTTTGGGGAATCTTCTTGTGAGTCGGTGGAACCGACATCTAGATCTCACACGGTGCGCTGGACGCTGCATATACGACCATTGTCGATCCCAGCATTCCAGATAGGTTTTTTTCTATTTATGTTCTTTTGATTAGTAGGTTGGTAGAGATTGCATACCTGTCGGTTTTCAATACACCGTGCAGGGGTTTTGGTTGTCAGGTTTTTTGGTCATTAGAGGTAATCTGGGGTCTAAAATAGGCCTTATAAGAAAACACACCAACAATAAATTTTGTGAGTTGGAATTCAAGAACCAATAGAATTTCAATAAAATGAGTCAACCATAATGGTTGTATTGACATATTTGTCATAAAAGAAAACTACTTTTTTTGTTCGTATTTTCGACATATCTCCTTGTGTTTTTAGTCAAATTTCAAGTGGGAGAGCTCGTTGGATGCGGAATTTAATTCCACGTCCAATGAGTACCCACACTGCATACTTTTGACAGACCTCGCTACCCCAAAAATAACAAATTATTGAAAAAACGTGATGATGATGTCATCATCACGTTTTTCAGGTCTTTCTTGCTTTTGAGGTAGCGAGGTCCATCAAAAGTATGTTGTGTGGGTACTCATTGGATGTGGAATTAATTTGAGTAAAAAAACAGGGAGATATGTTGAAAATAAGAACAAAACAAGCATATTTTTTCATTCTTCCTCCAAAATTAATAACTATTATTTTATTATTTTAACTACTATTTTATTATTTTCCTTAGGAGCCCCATTTTAGACCTCAAATTTCCTCTATTGTTTAAAAGAAATCTCTCCTTTACTTTTGTTGATTTAGCAGCTTTCCTTCTAAGTCCTTGTTATCACATATATAGTAGTCGGGATACCATATTCTATTTTTCAGATTCCATACATTTTTCAGCCAGATCTCCTACATATGAGATGTTGAGATGAACATTTATGATGGATCGTTATTTATTGGATGGACTATAGTACTCTCCCATGCCAGGACTGAGTCTTAGGACACTCATATTTGAGGACTGATGTAGCTATTTAGCCATGTGCAAAGCAGTTAGCAGTGCCCAGATTTGCATTAGTGTTTTCTCATTGGACAGATATTGATGGATTATTTACATGGTTATGACTCATCTTATATTATATTGTGTCGTGGTTATAATTTATCTTATACTCATTTTTGTGACATGTGTTAGCATTTAGTATCATGATCTAGCAGTCATATAAATATGTGGTCTTGGATGTATCTATATTATGTATTTATGTCCCTACTCCTTGGTTTTACCCTCCTTAGGGAGAATAGAGGTAGTCATTCCCACCATACTTTGGCTTGCTAGTGTTGGTTTCATTATGCATTGTCTCCACCCACCCATTACCTTCCAGTTGTGTTTCATCCTGACTTACTACTGGACTTGTGGGATGGAGGACCTTTCCCCACTAGAGACTTTGTTGGACAAGCTTCCATGTTTATTTGTGTCTCGGGTCTGAGTTGCCTAGGATGTGTTTTCTTACCTAAAACAAGTAGCAATTCCATCAATACAATGTATTTGGAAACAAAATGAATATCAATGAAAAATCCCATTCATGAAAAGTAGTGTTTTTAAACATACATGAATGCAAGGCTAGCCTAATAAAATTGGCTCTGAAAAAATATTGCATTAAAATATCTTAAACATTCATGAAAAGTAAGTAGTCGTTTTCAACATACATGAGTGCATAAATCCTATGTGATAAAACTCCATATAAAAATACATGGACAAAGGCTATGGAAAATCAAATTCCCAAAAAGAAATGGTTTCTAAAAGTTATATCTAAAGATTGATGGCCTTACTTGTATTGAGTTAGATTGTGAGCATTTGTCAAGGTGAGTAAGCACCTTTGAAGTAGTTCACCCATTTGCGAGGCACTGCCATCCCCTTTGTTGTTATTTTTCCGACATATGGCTATAGTGAGTATCCCCTTTCCATATCCAAAGTGACACAGTGTTGATTGGGAAGCCATCATTTGGCCTAACCTTATGAATTTTAGCCTTCACCCAACTAGCAAATTGACTACAACTATGAAGTGAGTATAGTCTTGAAAGTCTGGCCTGAGTTATAATAAATAAGACCCTATATATGTATTTAGTTGATGTACTGGCAATGAAGTGATTGTTTCTTTTTATGATGGTTACTTAAATGATTTGTAGATAATGTATTAGCCTTTTAACACTTGCAGCAGATGGATGTCAGCCTGAGTTATATTATTGGTATTTGGTCATTTACAGGTTATTACTTTTGTCTATTTTATATTTTAGATGACCAGGAAGAGACCTTGAGAGGGTATTAGTATATACCTTATATGTATTTAGACTTTCTGAGTCCAGTGAGACAACTTTTTTTTAGTTCCGAGCACTTACAGACTCATTTTAATCTTAGCCACTCATTTGAAAAGTGGTTAGGATTTTGGTTCTCTCGTTCCTATTTAAACAAGAGAGTTTCTAATTTGTAAGGGATCTTTGGGTCTTGGATCTAGATAATAGAAAAAAAAATCTTGTGTATATTTTTGGATCTCCTTTGCATCTAGTGTTCTTCGATGGTGATTGGAAAATATTTTCTTCCTATAATTTGGGTATTTGTTGTGAGATCTATATATTTTTTCAGGAATCATTGTCTTGTCTACAGGAGGGCAACTTCAACTTAGGCATTTTTGCAGGGCTTTATCAACTCGCTTGGCTTGGATACGTTTTGTAGAAGGAGGTTTTCATTAACATCAATGCGATCTATGATTTCATCTTGCTATTTTTCTGTAGCATTTATGGTTAATGTTTGTTGTGCAGGAGAGAGGGCATAGTGGCTTCTTGGGGAAAAAAGTTGGGCATAGAACTCACTCAAATCTTCTCAAATTGATCGGTATAGTAGGGATCATCATCATCAAGGAATCTACAAGTTTTTCTAGGTAAGATCTATAGGTTAGCGCTTTTCTTCCAAGATCTCAATCCGTTGCTATTTGTACTTCCATTTTATTCTCAAAATGCTACATACAAAAAACCAAAAAATATTATGGCTCAATTCGTTTGAGTTCTCAGCAAACCATTTTTGGGTTTTGTAGATCAGGTCATGCCCTAAGTGGGCCTTCCTCAACCCTGAGATAGACATGAATCTGTTTCCCTAGATCTAAAAAACACTGATCTTCAAACCCTAGCGCTACCTTCCACGTTGCCCTCTTTTCTCAAAATTTGATATTTTCCAGCAAAACCACTTTTTGGGTTTGCAGATCGGGTCTATACCTAGGTGGGTCTCCTTCAAATATGGGTAGAAAATGATTCCATTGACCTATATTTGAAAGGCATTGATCTCCAACCCTAGAGCTACCCCTTCTTTTTCTTTTTTCGCTTGTGTTTTGATCTTTTTTTGCTGGCTCGGGTGCCTTGACAGTGTCATACCCTCTTTCGAGTCTATCCCTTGGTACTAGACAGCCCCAAATCCTTTCTCACTTGTTCTGCATTGGTCACGTTTCCCAAGGCACTGGATATCTTACCTCTTTCTAGTACCTTAAACCCCATATCCTGTATTTACCTCATATTAAGTAATTGGTGTCCCAACTTGGATCAAATCTCATATCTCCTAAACCCTGATCCAAGGCCTTAGTTCACCTAGTGATGTCATCCATAGATCTGGGGTTTCCATCACCTTGCACCTTACGTACCTCAAGTCCATTTGATATGATCTAGTGTCTAGGTCTAGTCTCTCCGGTTGGGAGTAGATCTGGGTCTCCCCCATTGTTTCCTTGGGCTAAGATAACATAAAATGAAGACTACCTCAATTGGCGTGACAACCATCCATTTCAGAGTCGAGGAAATCTTGGTTCCACCTCCTTAGATTCTTGTCCCTCTACCATCCATCCTGGATCCATCTCACATAGGAAACTACAAGGTTGATGATAACATTTTAGCCATTTCCGGGGAGGTAGAGGCCTACCTTGGTTCAACATACCTCACCTTTCCCTATGACATATCTCTTTTCAGTGAAATACTTGATTGGTTCACCTGGAGAATCCATAACACGACTCCACTAAGAAGTGAACCCATCCCATAAATCATAATGAATTCAGATATATTTATCAGAAACATGAAGGAATTAAGTGAAAGTATAAATTAAAGTGTAAATGAAACTAGAAGGCAAATAAACGAAGGGATAGATGGAGGTCAGACTATGGGTATGAGGATGATCTCGAACATAATTATGGGTATGAATCTAGTTATCACAATCTTTACAATAACTACCAATTTACTCACCCATGCAACAAATATTTCCCAACCATCTCAAGTGGACTTGTAAGTCGACATGAACCTAGATGTCAGTCCTAGTCAAAGCCTTATAGCCAATTAACCAGAGCTATTAAAAAACATGACAAGTAGTCCCCTTTTGACTTTTCTAAAATACAGAGGGCACCTCATCCTATGCCAAATGATTATAGTAGGAGGTTGCCCCAGTTTAATGGAAATAAGGATGTATCTATTGAAAGTCATTTGGATATTCTTTGGGATTACATGGAAATTAGAGGTGTGGACAATGAAGATGTTTATATGAGAGACTTAGGATAATCCTTGCAAGGGGATGTTCAGCTATGGTTCAATCAATTAGTACCAAAATCCATCACTATGTATGACATGTTCACAAATGTGTTAATAGATGAGTGGGGTAGAAACACTGAAAATTCATTAGAGTATAAATCTAGCAATGATTGTGTAGTTGATAATCATTATATTGAAAATTTGCTTTCTCAATTGGATCATTCCTCTCCTGAAATGTTCTAAATTATGAGCATGCCTGCAATCCATAAGAATGTTACAGAGTACTTTGTGAATAACGATTCAAAACCTCATGCTCAAACTAAGAGGGATATCAATCAAATCATACGAGATACTCTGTTATTATTACCTAATTCAGTCACAGAGAAAATCTTGGATTTAATTCATGGAAGGGAACCTAACAATCACTATCAAGAAATATATATATTTGAGCCTTCAATTTGTGAGTCCATTATAGAGCCTTTAAAATATCAATTCTGTAGTCATTTCCTAATTGATGATAACTTGAGCCAGTATTCAAGCTATCCAAATCTGGATTTAGACTTTGTCTCTACAGAAGAAGAAAAGGTTGAGATTAATCAAATTTCCGTTCAAGAGCAATTATGTGGTCACATTGTCATTGTAGACCAAGTTTCTAAGGATTACAAGGAAGTTAGAAATGAACATATCGATATTTTTCTTTCTCAAATGAATGATGATGATCATTTATACTCAGTTGAATGTAATGAACAATCCAAAGAAGAACAACCACATGATGATGATATACTAGTGAGTAAGCTTGATCTAGAGCGTTCTTTGTCACATCTTTCGAACTGGAATATTTATCCAAATAATCATCAAGAGCCTCCAAGAAATGATTCTTGTAATGTTGTTGCTATTCCCCGTCATACATTTGGTCAAGTTGATTTGGTTGAGGGGATTAATCATAGTGAGTCTAGTTCTTGGGAGGTTAGTTTTAATGTTTCCAATTTCTCTAGAAAATGTCCCATATCGCATGCTAGATTGGTGTTAGCACCTTTAGGTGATGCAAATAAAGCTTTAATTTTTCAATCCACCCTCCCATCCCAACTTTTGAAGTCCTTCTCTATGGTGTCATGCGAAATTTTTGGTATAGAGTCTCAAAAGTGCCAAGTGGTCAATGGTAAAACATTTAATATCCTTTTGTATTTGGTGCATAATGCTTTCAATTTTGCTAAGTTCATTGATTGGGTGGATGAAAATATCTATAAATAACAATTCCATATTTTATCATTTTTAAACAACAAATGGGGTTAATCTCAATTTGTGGTTTAATGATCTCTAAATTGTCCCTATTTTGTGTCGTAATTGATCACAATGTGAGTATGATTGAGTATGCTAACCAGAAAGATGATGGAAACCATGATGGCCTAGGAGGGATGAATAATATATCATATTCTTTTCTTTCATCAAATTTAAATTTGCATAAACTTTATGATCCTATCGATGTATGGGTGGAAGAAGTTTGCAACAATCAACCTCATCCCTGGCATGATTTCATTTCTCTTTATCCATATCTTTGTTTGATTTTTAAACAACAATTTATAATGGATTCAATTTTCATTCACATTACTTACAAGCCATATTTGCTTTGTTGTATCATTAACTGTAAAGAAAGCTCAATAGATTAGTTCAGCAAGTGGTTGCATTGGATTTATGATTTTACCTAACACTTGTCTAAATTTGTTAGAGTAGGGTAGGTAGGATGAAATCAGACTTTTAGGAAGTAGTGTAGCTTTTATTCTTGTACCTTTTGTCTTTTCCTGAAGCTTGCTTTTCAAATCTCTTAGTGTAGTTTTTAGTCTTAGCATTTTGTTTCCTGCACAATAAAAATCAAAATTTTCTTAAAAGTTATGGTTATAGATTAGATTTATTTTTTGCTTTTCCATTTCATGCATTTTTTATTTTCAATGCTTTATTTTATCCACATGTTGTTCTGATGACCAGTCTGTGAGTTTGGTATAGCTATGGACATCTTGCAGGTAATTGGTGACATTTTGGAAGCAGTTGCAGATCTAGAATGATTGATCGAGGATACTAGTAGCAGAGTGCGAGGACCAGAGATTCTGAGGTTCTTAAGCATTCTATTCAACAGAGCACTTGTCCTAGCTGGAGCCAGATGCTATCACATATATAGTAGTCGAGCTACCATATTCTATTTTTTAGATTTAGTACATTTTTTATCCAGATCCCCTACATATGACATGTTGAGATGAGAATTTATGATGGATCATTATTTATTAGATGGACCATAGTACTCTCTCATGCTAGGACCAAGTCTTAGGACACTCATATTTGAGGAATGATGTAGCCATTTAGCCATTTGTAGAGCAGTTAGCAGTGCCTAGATTTGCATCAGTGTTTTCTCATTGGACATATATTGATGGATTATTTGCATGATTATGACTCAGCTTATATTATATAGTGTTGTGGTTAGCATTGCGCTTATACTCATTTTTGTGACATGTGTTACCATTAAGTATCATGATCTGGCAGTCATATAAATATGTGGAATTAGATGTATCTATATTATGTATTGATGTCCCTACTCAAAATTAGAAGTTCTTGATCTATACTCATTGGTTTTACCCTCCTTAGGTAGAATAGAGGTAGTCATTCCCACCATACTTTGGATTGCTAGTGTTGGTTTCATTATTCATTGTCTCCACCCATCCATTACCCACCAGTTTTGCTTCATCCCAACTTACTACTTGACTTGTGGCATGGAGGAACCCTCCCCAGTAGAGCCTTTGTTGGACAAGCTTCCCTATTTATTTGTGTCTCAACTCTGAGTTGCCTAGGATGTGTTTGCTTACCTGAAACAAGTAGCGCTACCATCAATACAATGTATTTGGAAATAAAATGAATATCTCTGAAAAAGCCCATTCATGAAAAGTAGTGTTTTTAAACATACATGAATGCAAGGCTAGCCTAATAAAATTGGCTCTGAAAATATATTGCATTGAAATATCTTAAACATTCATGATAAGTAGTGTTTTTCAACATACATGAAGGCATAAATCCTAAATGATAAAACTACGCATAAAAATACATGGACAAAGGCTATGGAAAATCAAAGGCCCAAAAAGAAATGGTTCCTAAAAGTTATATCTAAAGATTGCTGGCCTTACTTGTATTGAGTTGGATTGTGAGAATTTGTCAAGGTGAGTAAGCACCTCTGAAGTAGTTCACCCATTTGAGAGGAACTTCCATCCCCTTTGTTGGTGTTTGTCCAACATATGGCTATAGTGAGTATCCCCTTTCCATATCCAAAGTGTCACAGTGTTGAGTGGGCAGACATCCTTTGGCCCAACCTTATGAATTTTAGCCTTCACTTTTCACTAGAAAATTGACTACAACTATGAAGTGAGTATAGTCTTGAAAGTCTCGTCTGAGTTATAATAAATAAGACCCTATATATGTATTTGGTGGATGTGCCACCAGTGAAGTGATTGCTTCTTGTTATGATGGTTACTTAAATGATTTGTAGATCATTTCTTAGCCATTTAACAGTTGCAATAGATGTATGTCAGCCTGAGTTATATTATTGGCATCTGGTCATTTACAAGTTATTATTTTGTCTATTTGATATTTTAGATGATTAGGCAAAGACCTTGAGAGGGTATGAGGATATAACTTAGATGGATTTGGAATTTTTGAGTCCAGTGAGACAACTTGTTTTCAGTTTTGGGAACTTACAAAGATGGTCGGGCTCATTTTACCCTTCTGGTGTAGTTTTGTTTCACTGGATGGCATGTATGAGCAGGGAGATGATTTTGATAGATCTCCTAGGGTGCTATATGGGGCATGGGGGGTCCAGCCACTTTTTTCTACCATATTACCCCCCTCCCAAAGAGCCTGTTCATCTTAGTTGAACAACTAAGGCACCCTAGGAGTTTGTTCTAGGCCTATCATGTTTCCCGAGGCAGATTAAAAAATAATTAAATGGCTACTGAAGAAATAGATTTGGGCTACTGAGACAAGGAAATGGCATGGGATGAGGTCTAATGATGAGAGTAATGTATTCCACACCTTCTCCAGCAGTTGTAGTACCTGGATAACCCCACATCTATTTTTTGGGCATTTATATTATTTTATGGAGCTTTTGGAGGCTCACGATTTCCTCAAGGAGGTACAATTTCACTATTTAGGAATTATATTATTTTTTATTGTTCCATAGGGAAAACTTAGGGGAGTTATTTAATTACACTCCCTGGACCCATCATGTGCTTCATTTATTTTTTGTTGAGTGGGATCCCCTCTCCTAGGGTGATTTAGTCCACTTTTATATTATATTATGGTATCAATCCATGTATTGTATGTTGAGCTCATCTCAACCCTTGATTAAAACATTTCTATATTTTAATGTTAGCCATTCATTTGAAAAGTGGTTAGGATTTTGGTTCTCTCGGTCCTAATTAAAGGAGAGAGCTTCTCATTTGTAAGGGGTCTTTGGGTCTTGGATATGGATAATAGAAAAATTTTTATTGTGGATATTTTTGGATCTCCTTTGCATCTGGTTTTCTTTGATGGTGTTTCAAAAATATTTCACTTCCTAGAATTTGGGAATTTGTTTTGAGATTTATATATTTTTTCGGGAAACATTGTCTTGTCTATAGGATGGCGAATTTAACTTAGGCATTTTTGTAGGTCTTCCTCAACTCGCTTGGCTTGGATGTGTTTTGTATTAGGGGTTTTCATTAGCATCAATGCGATCTATGATTTCATCTTGCTATTTTTCTGTAGCATTTGTTTTTTTCTCATGATGCAACAAATCTGATATGGTTGATGTTTGTTGTGTAGGAGAGAGGGCGCAGTGACTTCTTGGGGCAAAAAATTGGGCATAGAACTCACTCAAATATTCTCAAATTGATCAGGCTAGTAGGGATCATCATCATCAAGGAATATACAAGGTTTTCTAGGTAAGATCTACAGGTTAGTGATTTTTTTCCAAGATCTCAATCCATTGGAATTTGTACTTCCATTTTTATTCTCAAAACCCTAAATATATAAAACCAAAAAATATTATGGCTCAATCCACTTGGGTTCTCAGCAAACCATTTCTGGGTTTCGTAGATCAGGTCATGCTCTAAGTGGATCTTCCTCAATGCCGATCCCACTTATAAATTTGGATGGATCCCACTTATCTACCATGTATACAAGAAGGGGACAGTTTTCAATTGGGCTGACATAGTAGCCAATAGTCTATCTTCCTACATAAATGCAGCCCAAGAAGGATTTCATGAACAAAAATCCAAGTTCTATATGGGATCTTTTTTGGTTGACTGCATACATTGTTTTCATCCTTTTGATAATCTCAACTACAAATGGAAAGGAGGAAAAGCCCCTATTTATGCAGCATATCAGATATTGTGGGTTCACAAATACCACAGTCATTACAAGATAATATGTGAAGTGTTCTTGATGCCCCTATACCAGCTAGTTTCCTAGAGGAGTGTAAGTGCTTGTATGAAGGTGCTTTAGAATATATACAGGATTTGGAGATTACTTCTTCTCTGAAGAGGGCACATATTTGAGGATGTATGGAGGGACTAAAGCACCCTCATTGCTATCTAAATATGCCACATATTGCATAGTACATAAGGAAGCTGTGAGACATCTTTTTTTGGATGGCTTTGGGAGTTTTTGTTCGACCTGAAAAAAGTTGTTTTTCCACAACTACCTTTATATGTGAGAAGCTATAAGTTTTCTAAATTCAAGAGTTCACCTGAGTTCGTGAAGGAACTAGAAATATTTGATTTTGGTGAAAAAATATTTCACATGAATGTTTCTCAAGGTAAGGTTGCATCCCATTGGGCACTCCTAAAGGTGAATTTCGAGTATGTTGATCATATGGATAAGGATGAAGAGGTATATCAAAATATTTGCAACATGGTTTCTTTGATCAAGTGGCTCAAAAGGAAGATCACAATATCTAGAGTTAAAGGAAGTAGCAACAACAATCCAGAACCAAAGGGACAGGAGGAAGAAGTTGCACAGAAAGAAAAAGAAGAGACTGCATGAAGACTAGCAGGAGGTGCAAGGAAAATTTTAGCTGAAGAAGCGTAATGAGAAAAGGAGGAAGAAGAAGATGGCAGAAAAGAGAAGGAAGAAGAATAGAGAAAGAAAGAAGAATCTATCAAGGAGAAGATTGCAGAGTTAGAAAGATCAATAGCTCAAGAAGCTCAAAATCAAGAACAAGAAGCACAAAATCAAGAAGGGGTCATAAAAGAACAAAGGAAGAAAGATCAAGAAGAGCTAGATAATGAGAATCAGGGAAAATATCCTGCTTAGGTAAACACTAATAACCTCCCTTCCACTTCAGGCAATATACTTACTGGAGGGCATATCCCTATGGTTGAACTAGGGTTGGTACCATTTACCCCGTCAAAGCAACATCAAGTTGAAAAATTAGAAGATGTATTTTTTGATCCCAAGAGAAAATTAATTGTTTGGAGGACCGAGAAAATTTTGAAGATGGGAACTCAGTGTGAAATCACCACAGTGACCGAGAGAATAGTTGTAAAGGATGTAAAAGAAGATCCAATGCAGATGGCCTCATGGGGTGTTGCAACTACACAGGTGAACTTCCATAATATTAGTAAGCTTAAGGAAATCATTGATTAGTATAAAGGTAGAATGGAAGAGATAAAATAAGTCTTAAGGAAGGAGGAGAGAGTGGGACGGGGCTCAAAGAGAAAATATGATGCCACTCTTTCATACTTTGAGAAGCTTCAACATGACTATTAGATTCTAGAAGAGGAAAGAGATGCTTTGAAACTATCAAACACGATACTTGATGAGGAAAATAAGAATGTAGAAAGCAAGATGGCAGAAATGGAAGTACAAAAGTCCATAGCTGACCAACAAATAAAGTAGTATAAAGTTTGAATTACAGAAGTAGAAGCCCAAAATAGTTCCTTAGAAGTATTATTGAAGGTATCTAATGAACCAAAGATAGACATAACACCTCTGAGAGATCATGCTCTCTTACTTAGAGGTAAAATATATCAAGTGCAGGTTAAGCTAGCAGAGAAGGTTTTCAAAATCAAGCAAGTGGAAGCTCGACTGTAGGAGATCTCAGTAGTAGCTACCGAATTCAAATCCAAGACATAAGATATTGCAGAGACTATACAAGGTCAAATGACCAGGTTGGAGACAAATAAAGAGACCCCAAAAAAAACACTTGTGAAGAATCTAGAGAGGTTTCAGATTGAGTATGGTCTCATGAATTTCAATAGTAAAGCTACTGAGAGACTGATAGATGCAGCCGAGAAGGAAACATACAAATGCATTGAATTCTATAAGAAGGTGCTTACAGCTCACAATAAATGCCAGAAATCTTCAGCATAAAGGCTGCAAGAGTTTCTAGCCCATGAAAAACACTTGAAGCACCTGCATGATAGGTTGCAGGAAGATGAAATTAGTATGCAGCTGATTAAAGGCTTGAATGAAAACATGATAAAAGATGTGGTGGATCAAGCTACAGTAAGTAATTTTATTTTGGAAGACTAGATTCGAGTAACTCCACCAAGGGTAGCTGACATAAAAACTTAGCTATCCAAGCACGAGGTCATAGCCAGATTCTTAGAACCAACAAATTTTGAGATCATTGCTTCAGATGCTATGGCATGGAAACAGTTCATTAATGAGTTGACTGGGACCTCTTGAGTGGTTTTTTCCTATCTACACATGGAAATGTAATTGTAATATTTTGTATTTATCTATTTTACTAGTGAGCATACTAGAATACAAACATTTTGTAACCGAAAGTTGAGGAAGACCAATAGTCATTTTTGCAAATGTATAAATATAGGTAGAGTCAAATAGAAGAGGGACTTTTCTAGCTCACATATGCTAATGATTTTTGTAAGAAGTACTATTTCTTGTTATAATAAAGAAGACTGAAGTTTTGTTGGAGAAGGGGTTTCCTGACTTTCAAATGCATGATGTGTAGATTCTTGAATAAAGAACTATGTCTATTTTAGCTTGCTATACAAATTTGTGATATCGTTCTAACTGTTGAGATGCCACAACTAGATTAAAAATAAAACAGTTGTAGACACAATATACCTGGAATAATCATCGATAACATTATGTGCTCCCTCTTTATTGACAACCATGGAGGAATGTTATTGTTGATAAAAAAAAATAGCCCACGCCATGTAAATGGATCTAATATGTGCAAATAGATTAACACCCTCTGTTGCCAAATAAATCCTAATATTAAGGGGTTCTTCTTTAAAGTGAGGCCACCTTTTATCCATATCTCTAAATGCAGAACCATGTGCATGCATTCAAATAACATCATCTTGAGTTTTGTTAATGGCATGGTAATCCATAAATTGATTTATGTTATTGCACCTGAAAAGTTGTTGCAAACATGGAATGGTGGGAATATAATGAAGAACCTCATGAGGAATATTTTTTGTTACTTGATCTATTCGATATCTACTTATATGACACTCCGAAAATTCTGTTGCAAATTCATGCTGAATGTTTGTGCCAGAAATTGTTCCTAAGGCTAGGGGAACAAGCCAACACAATCTCAAGAGTAAAACTCAATAAATAAAACAAAGTTTAGGGCTTTTTGGTATGATTTAAATGGTTGTAAGCTTCAAGAACAGTCAGGGAATACATTCAGAAGAAAAGCAACAACTAAATCATAAACATAAACTGATAAAGATGCATAACATATATAATAAGATCCAATCATAAACAACATTAAGGTTCATACATAAACAACAGGCACTACCACCAAACACACATTAACCAGCAATGAATCTGTCAATTTAAGCAACTAGACAAGAAGAAAAATGAAGCTAATACAAACAACTGAAGGATAAAGGTCATGTATATCTCATTATTTTATCAGTAAATGCCTATAAGAGCTACAGTACTTATCTCTGAACAAGTTTGTAGACAAAACAGTCTTGTAAACCTCCTGATGCTCCCAAAAATCAGAACCCTAACAATTTCTTTCTAACTCATCTAAATAGGAACATTCTCCCAAAATCAGTTAGGTCTCACATCCTAACTGTCTCCTTCGAATCACTAAGGTAAAGTAAAGAGTACTTTTTTACAAAATTACAAAATTGCTAAAAATAGCAAATCATTAACAAAAACTGTTTGTCAAACTGATTCATTAATTAAAGCATAACCAATTCAAAGCTCCTTCGCTGCTTCAGCAAGTAGGTCTAAACCATCTAGGTTTTGAGACCTCCTCTTTGCTCTTTTATGTTTTCTTTTCATATCAGCTATCTTTTCCTGAAGGTCTTCATTCTCCTGCTGTAAGCTTTCAACTGTCTTCTCTAGCTTTGTAGAATACCTGTCAGTGGCTGCCTTCCTTTTTAACACTTCTTTAGACACTTCTGATAGCTGTAAGAAATGATGATGTACATCTTGCAGCTCCTATATAAGCCCCTTGTTGACTTTAAACAAACTGTCATTAGTCTCCTATAATTGTTTTACCTGTTGCTTGTATTTCTGAACTTTTTCCTGCAAGATTTCATCATCAAAATTAGGGTTTTCCAATACATTTGCATCCTGCATTAAAAGATCTGAGAAATCAACATGAACAATAGACTCTTCTATAATTCCTGCTTGCTTGAGTATAGCTTCATCCTCTTCATCCCATTCCTGATTTTCAAGAGTACATGCTTTTGCTTTTTCTTCTTCCTGCTGTTTGATGAGTCTATCTCTTATCTCAACAATTATTTCAGATAATTTAGAAACAGGCTGACTTGTTTCTTTTGCAGACTGTGACAATTTTTCCAACACAGCAGGTTGAGAAGAAGAAGAAGGCTTGGCAGTTGACTTTCCCTTGCTTTTGCTGCCCTGTTTAACAATTTCTGCTTCTTCATTAGAGGAAGAATCAATCACAACAGCTTCTTGTCTGAAATTTAGTTTGGGATTAAGTAGCTTTTTCATATTCCACCTGAGTTTATTAGTTGGCCTAGTTTTAGGCATTCTGTATGAAGCTACAGTCCTCTTTTTCTTCTTCTTCGGTCTAGCTGATTTAACCTCTGAGGTGAGGAATTCTCCACATTCTTCAGCACTTAGCTCTGCTTCATCAATTGGTTGTTCATCCTCTAATAAATATCCTTCATCCTCAGACAAAATGGTGAGGGGGCTTCTTTGTTTAGTTTTCACTTCATCTTCAAGTACAGCAGTCTTCTCTTCATCAATAGTCCTGGTTTCTTGAGTATCTGCTGCTGGTTGCAATTGCAAACTAGGCTGCACTTTTTCTCCTGCAAACAATGAGTACCTGCTTTTAGGGAAATCTGAAGTCATTTTGAACTGATTGACAACCTTTACCTGCTCTTCTATCTTCTTAGCTTTAACATCATCTTTATCTACAGGTTTGGCTGTGTGACCTAACTTTTTCATCATCACTTTTCCCTTATCAGTCTCTTTCTTGGGTTGCTGGTCTTCTTGCTGGGGATGAACATCTGACCAGAATAAAAAGAAGTCCCATGTCCTACCCTCATGTTGTAATACAGTGGTGATGATCAGTTTGATTAGACCATGGTGAAAAATTGATTGAGAGGTGTGATCTTCATGTTGCTTTACCCTGCTGGACATCTTTTGCAAGCTCTTCAAAAAGAAGAATGGTAGATTCATCTTGGAGACTCCTACCATGTGTTGGAGGAATCTAAAGTGATATTTATACACATAGCCATACCCGCCTTCACAAGTCACATAACTCTGTAGTATCCTAATGGGCTCAATCCACTCTTTCCTGAAATTTTGAATAGGAATACCCTTGTTCCAGTCAGGAGTCACATTAGGTAACAAGTACCTCTGAGGTTCAAAATCAAAAGGTAACTTTTTGAACCAATGCTCACCCTCATTACTGATTCCAGTTGCTTCTACAATTATTTCCACAGTCAATTTGAATTTTAGAGCATCCACGATGACCATGTCTTCTTTCAGCCCCTGAGCAAACTTACAAGAGACTTGTGCATTGTAGCCATTGATCCTTCTGAAGAAATTGAGCCAACCTGCTTGTTGAAACAATTCAGCACGGTCTGGGAGTTTCTCAATCCATGCTAGGTCAGTGGGCTCAGCCCTATTGATTTTTCCACTTTTGCCACTCTTTCCCATCTTCTTCTTTCAGGAACTAGAAACAGTCTGGCTTTAGGCTTCAAATAGGTTTTACAGACTGATTTTCTGTTCTTTGAACTCCTTCACAATCGACAATACACTCCTAGACAAGCCTGTTTATTTAAAAGATGAAGTAAAAACTTCCCAACAGGGGGTCAAATTCACCTGAACCAAGGCTTCAATGTTCCTTTATTACAACAGTACAAACTAGGTCTATATATAGGTAAACTGTGAGAGCTTCATGAAACAGTCATAAGAACACAATAACATTGCTCATTCTTCAAAAATGCACCATCTAACATAATGTCAAACTGTTTCAGACTATATGCCATCCAAGCTCCTCATTTTAGGGTTAAGGAAACAAGCACTATGATATGCATTCAGATATGATCTCTTCCTTTAGGACAAACTAATCCAAATCACAGAAAATAGCACTTTGATTAATTTCAGTGTCCAGGTTGTTCAATGTAATTGAAGGCTGTCGGTGAATGTGGCTGTTCTATCTTCCATATTGTATTTCTATTTCTGTGTATCAACCAGCCTCGATCTTCAAACCATAAAATTCTCACAGCTTCAGATTTTGCAAGAGTAACATCAACCACAGGATTATTATACCGACTGGAGACTATTTGTATGAAAAGGGAGAAAAACACCACTATCTGCAATATATTCACCTTAGCCAAAAGACTATCTTCAAAACCTGTATATAAAAGCCAACATGTTCTCCAAACAATTGATTTTACAAACTATGACAATTATCAACAGTTTCACAAGTAAACTGAACACTTTCTATGTAAAGGATGAGCATAATAAAACAATCTATAAGTCATCTCAATGCTGATTCATGTAGATTTTGATTCATATGAGCATTAAGTCTGAGAGAAATCCTTTTCAGTTAGCTCATTGTAGCCAATATGCATCAAAATCAGAGTTTTTCTTTTAGTATATTGGTGAGCAAACATAAACAACCTTCCTTCAAATTGTCATCGAAATTCCAAAAACTGAATGCTTTAAACTTAAGGTCATTTTGATGCTCTGTTCAGTAAACTTCTTCAGAATAGCTCCAGGCAGTTATTTCTGTGGTGAACAATTCATTTTGTACCCTATTCTATCCTCTGCAGCAACCAATTTCTCCAGAATAACCTTCAGCGAGAAAAACCCAATTTTTTCAATTATAGGGGTTTGTATTGAAATACCTACCAATTGTTTAACTGCCACGGCTTAAACCTTCGTTTTGGGCTGTCAACTGTTCCTCCTTGTGTGTACAGGTGTTTTCATATTATTACTTTGACTGCAGGTGAGTAGATTAAAAAGCCCTAACTTTCGCTATCATTCATAACACTGTCTCTTCTCCACAGCAACACAATTCACCTTTTGAGCAGTTAACTTTACTTCACGAGCAGTCTTCTCCTCTGATAATGCGTGTAAAAAGAGAATTATGCCAGCTTAGACCGAGATTTACTGATATCTGTCCAACTGATTCCGCATTATAAGCAATGATGAGCCTGATTTGTTTTAAGACTGATAACCACCTGAAAACGTGCTGAAACTGCAGCCTACACGTGCTAAATCACTCATCCAATGCGATTAGTCACTCACAAACTGAAATCATGATAGAAATTGATTTGAAAATCAAAAAAACAAAGGGCCGCGATATTCTTGTAGCGCGCCCTTTGTTAAATTTTTGTCCAGCGATACAAGAATATGTCCAGTGTTAAAATTTCGCTATTTTTCAACTTTCTGCTAATTTGTCGGAGGTTTAAAAAGCTGCTAAAGTGATAATCATGTCTAGATAAGTTCTGAATAAACATTCATGAATCAAATATTTGATATAATGACCTTTCTTTAACCCCTTTAAAATACAAAGGACCAAAACTAAAACAAATCTATAAAAAGCAAGCTCATCAAACCATTTAATCCACTAAAAAGTTCTTAAAGAAAACTAAAAATAAGACTTAAAACAAAATCTTAATTGAAATAAAATGGAAAAAACCAACCAAAAATGGAGGAGACAAACCAAAATTGAAGAGAAAATTTACTGACTTAACATCTGGCTCCAGCTGCGGGATGAAGTCCTCCCTGTGAGGCTTCAAGAACCTGTAGACCAGTGCCTTCTGTCCTTTATTCACCTATCTGAAAGCTTCTATTGGGCTATGGAGTATCTATTCTATTTTACTCACACCAGTATGTACAATGATCAGTGAAAAAATACCCTCATAAACTGTAAAAGTGTTTGAGGAATCACCCATTAACAGGGCTGGGTAATTCCCCACCTTCCAAGGACTGTAAGATAAATGTATTATTTTCCAAAATTTTTGATATCAGAAAAGGGCCAAACCAAATATTATCAAATTTTCCATGCTTACCCTTCTGTTCCTTTCTTGCATCCCATCTTAAAACCAACTCACCTTCTGAAAAAATATGCTCTTTAATTTTTCTGTCAAACCTATTTTTTACCTGAGCTCTGTATAGTTGAACTTCTTTGTCCACCTTTTCTCTATGCTGCTGTAACTCTATCATTTCAAAAATCCTCCTTTGCATATCATCTGGTTCTTCTTGAGAATTCTGAAGGAATTTCATCACGGGAATTCCCAGCTAAACAGGAAATACCGCTTCTGTTCCATAAACCAGCTGAAAAGGAGAAGTGCCAATGGCCTGCTTAACAATGATTCTATCTGCCCACAATGCATATTTCAGCATTGAATCCCAAGACCTTTTATTATGCTTCGGCAATTTCTTGATACTTTGAATGATATTCTTGTTAGATGATTCAGCTTGGCCATTTCCCTGAGGATAATAGGGAGTTGAGTGCTTCAGAATGATGCCATTTTTCTCACAGAAGGCCACCATTGCCTTGGATTTGAATGCCTTGGCATTATCAGTTATTAATCTCTGTGGACAGCCAAATATACTCAGGATATTGTCTTCAATGAACTCCATAATCACCTTATCTGTAGTATTCCTTGTAGGAATGGCTTCCACCCATTTTGTGAAGAAATCTGTGGCAGTCAGAATCCAATGATGCTGTCCTGAAGATGCTAGATTGATCTCTCCAATAAAATCTAGACCCCATTGCTGAAAAGGGGCATTGACTGCAATAGGTTTTAAGGGCAAAGACAACAACTTCTGTTTACCTGCAAATTTCTGACAGGGTATGCAAGCTCTTACCTGCTGGTAAACATCTGTGAATAGGGATGGCCAATAGTATCCAGCTTGTAAAATTTTATACGCTGTAGCTTTCCAATACTTATGCCCTCCACAGGCTCCTTCATGAGATTCTGAAATTACTTCCCCTATTTCAGCTTGATCCAAACACCTTAACAAGATACCTCCTGGGTCTTTCCAAAACAATTGATCCTCTACCAAACAGTACTTTCTAGCTTTCAGCTTCAGAGATCTGGCAGCCTTCCTATCCAAGTGTTCAGGGCATTGCAAAAATAATAGGAAATAAACAATATCAGCATACCAAACTGAAGATGAATAAAATTCCATGATCTTTTCCTTTTCAAGTGCTACTTGATCTTCTTCATGAGCAATATCTTCAGCCATGATATGTAATCCTAATGCCTGACAATTCGAATCAGCCAGTAGCTTAGCCAAACCTTGTCCCTTGACAAGCTTAGTAGGTCTGATTTCCACATCGTACTCCATGATCTTTGCAATCCATTTTCCTCTCTTTCGTTCACTGTCGAGCTGTGTCAAGACATCTTTCACTGCAGCATTTGGAACAAATGAAACAACCTTTGAATGCAATACATAAATTCTGAAAAATTTCAAAGCCTTTACCAGAGCATAGGCTTGTTTTTCCAGAATGCTGTACTTCAGTTCAGAATCCCTGAGAGTTTTACTAAAAAAGGCAATGGGCTGCTCCAATCCTTCTTTATTCTTCTGGAGTAGGACAGCAGCAATGGTATCTTCTAAAGCAAATGAAAAAGTAAGGAATTCTTTGGTAAAATCAGGACTTACCAAAACTGGTGCTTCAGTGAGAGCTACCTTAATCTTCTCAAATGCAACTTTTGCATCAACAGTCCACCTGACTTCTTGGTCCTTCTTTAACATAGCTGTAATCTGTTTGATGGTTTCAGCAAAATTTGGAATAAACCATCACAAAAAATTTATCTTACCAATGAATGATTGCACATCTTTCTTACTCCTGGGAAAACTAATCTTCAGTATTGCTTGGACTCTCTCTGGATCTATTCTGATGCCATCAACAGACACCAAGTGGCCCAACAATCTACCTTCTTGCACAGCAAAATGAGATTTCTTGGGATTCAGAGACAGGCCAAATTTTCTGCATTTCTGGAAAGTCTGCCTCAAATGTTTTAAGTGCTCATCATCAGACTGTGAGAACACAGTGATGTCATCTAAATAGATGACAACAAATCTATCTTTTTCTCCCACGAATGCAATGTCCATTGCCCTCTGAAAAGTTGCCTCAGCATTCATCAGACCAAAGGGCATTTTGTCATACATGAAAGTCCCCCAAGGAGTGGTAAAGGCTGTCTTTTCTTTGTCATCAGGGTGCATGGAAATCTGATTGTACCCTGAAAATCCATCCACCATGGAAATCCTCTGAGCTCCAACCACCTGCTGTAATACTTGTTCAATCTTTGGCAAAGGATAATTGTCTTTTAATGAAGATCTGTTAAGATTCCTGAAATCAACACACAATCTAATCTCCCCATTCTTTTTCCTGACAGGTACAAGATTTGCAACCCAGGAAGAGTACCTGAGAGGCACTATTATCTTCGCATCCAACAACTTCTTTATTTCCTTTTCAATCACAGGAAATAAGGATGGATTTATCCTTCTTAATTTCTGTCGAAAAGGCTTGACATTGGGCTTCAAGGGAACCTTATGCTGAATGATTGCTGTGTCATAGGTTCTTAATTCTTCATAGGACCATGCAAATACATCCACATATTCTTTCAAAAGCTTGATATATCTGCTCCTTTGCTCAGTTGTCAGAGATTTAAATTTTTTTACCATTCTTGGGTTTTCTGCAGTA
Organism: Pseudotsuga menziesii; assembly: GCA_001517045.1. Taxonomy (NCBI): domain Eukaryota; kingdom Viridiplantae; phylum Streptophyta; class Pinopsida; order Pinales; family Pinaceae; genus Pseudotsuga; species Pseudotsuga menziesii. Next base: position 38,502 of record LPNX010933800.1, read on the forward strand.
CCAATATTGCAGTCCACTACATTGTCTTCTGAAGATTGAACCACTAGATTTGAAGGAGTGTCATCCTTGGTAAAAATCCTTTCTAAAGGCACTAAACCTTTAGGGATAAAGTTACTCTTCAACTCAATGATCTTATGGCCTGCTATCTCTTGTGCAGCAAACTCATTTTCAGCAGACTCATCATCCTGTTCTTCTCCTTCATCTTGATCAATTTGAGCATTGGAAAAATCATCTGTAAGCTCAAGAAATTTCTTAATTTCAATATCATCTTCGAAAACCCTCCAGTGTTTCACATTGTCAAGGACACATGGTCTGTATCTCACCTCTATAGGATACCTTAGCTGAGTAGTTTTAGGAATTCTGAAGTATGAGGCAGCCAAAGCTAAAGAGTCTGTAGTCTCATTGTGATTTCTTGGAATATGAGTGATATTAAATGCTATGAAATAATTTTCAAGCATATCACATACCTCATTCCTATAGACCTTCAACAAATCCTGCTTTACTTGATAGTTGTTCTTCACCTGTCGAACAACCAACTCGGAGTCACCATATCCCGTAATTTGCTGAATGCCTAAGTCTTTAGCAGCTTTCAGTCCTAATATCAGAGCTTCATACTCAGCAGTATTGTTAGTGGTAACAAACTCCAGCTTATACATGAGTTTCACTGTTTCACCTCCAGGAGAAATGAGTAAGACCCCAGCTCCAGCACCCTCTTTGCACGAGGATCCATCAAAATACAATTCCCACAGCTGATATTCTTCTTCTCTGCAATGTCTGACTGGTTTTTCTTTTTCAACTTGTAAGAGGCCAACAGAATTATCTTCATCACTGAAATTCAACATGCAAGTCCCTAGATCTTTGTCAACAGAGTACAATGGATGATTAGTGGGGTTTTTATCATCTGTGACAATGTAGGAAAACTGTTGTTCTCTGTAAAGTCTCCTATTTTCTCCACCAAAAACAGGAATGGTGGCATATGATAGATCCATCTGTAATGTTCCTCCAACCTTCTTTGCCCAGGATCTTGAAAGAAGCATACCAAACTTGGGTGTGATATCAGCTACAACAACATCCATTATGACACTCTTCATGGGCAGCTGAGTAAGGTTAACAACCATATCTTTAATTACTCCTAAACACTTGACAGCTCGGGAGTCAAAGGCATATAAGTCATGATAAGGTTTGGTGATACTAAGACCAAGGGCTTCCATCACAGCTTTGGGCATTAGGTTATGGGATGCACCCGAATCTAACAGACAATTGTGGATCATTTGATCATAGACAGTTAAGGTAACATAGAAGGGAGGAGAAGCACCAGCTTCATTTTCTGTTTTCTCAGCTAAAGCAGACCCAATGAATATCTTTGGGCTTTCTTCTTGTAAATTTACAGTATCAGAAACAGGCTGACTGCTAGCAGAATTCATTACTTTCAAAACTGTTTGTTTATAAGAGGGATTTTTTATTAATTCAGTCAATGGAACAGGAATTTTCATCTTTCCTAATTCAAATTCCAAATTGAAATTCTGAGAAGCTTTGTTTACCTCTTCAATTTTAGCATTCTTCCTGGACTTTTCTGCAGGCTGCTTCTTTTTTGTGACAGGATCAGCAACTTGTTTATCAGGAACAGCTGCAGTGGGAACAATAGCTTTCTTCTTGGGAGCTTGGACTACTTGTTTTGGACTAGATCTGAGATTAATAACCTTATTAATTCCATTTGGATTAGCAGCAGCATTTACAGCAATTTTCTCAAACTCCAAATCATCTTCAACTTCATACAAATCAGCATCATAGTACTCAAAGTTCAAAAAATCTTCTTCTGTTACGAAACCTCCAGATAAACCATCTCCAAAGTGGTTCATATCCTGATCTGTTTCAGTCTCTTCAAAGAGAAACTGTTCATCAACCTCTTCTTCATAAGCTACATTATTCTGGAAAGGTGGAGGTACTCTCTGCTCCTCATTCTCTTTCCTTTCTTGCTGGATGTCATTATTCCTTCGCTCCCTTGGCATGAATCTAGGAGCAAACTGCCTTCTAAATTGATTTTGGTTATTTGGGTTCCTCTGAGCTTCTTGAGCAGTTTTAGTTGAATTCTTTTCAAGCTCTAGTTTGTTTAACTTGGCAGTAAGAATTTTCACAAGTTTAGCCATTTCATCAATTTTAGCTTCAGCAGACTGAGGGGCAGCACTTGTCGAAACAGCTTCCTTCTTTCCCTTTCTTTCATACTGCTGCTAAGGTGTTTCTTTTTTAAGCTTGTTAGAAGCCAGCAAATTAGACTCTACCTCCAATGCGGCATCTTGCATGTTCAACAGAGTGATAGGTCTTCTTTCTCTGATTAATAACGAAAATTCATGGTCAAATGCATTTTCATAAGTCAGCTTGGCTGATGTTTCAGTAGGTTTGATCTCTGCTGGAATCCTACTATACATCTTGTTAAATATTTTGGAGAAATCAGCAACAGTCTCATCTTTCTTTCTTCTGAGAGCACCAAACTCAGTGATATAATAGGTATGATCCTTGGTGTCTCCCCACTGCCTCAGAAATAGGTCTCGGAGTTCTTCAATTATGGTGATAGAGTTGGCAGGCAACTCTCTAAACCACTTTCTCACATCTTCATCCAGACTTTGAACAAATACCCTCATCCATATATCTTTAATTTCAATGTTCTGATTGTCTGCATAACTCAGGAAAGCCTCCCAATGTTCTTCTGCAGTTATTTCACCCTGTCCATTGAATCTGGGCATGTACTTCTGATAATCTCCTCCAGGCAAAGCATGTAAAGGTGCAGGTAAGGCTAATGGTGCATACCTGGCTGCTACCATTCTGTCCATCATATCCATGGGTGGGTTTTGACCTGCCATTGTGGACTGAGGTTTAGACTGAGGTTTTGAAGAGGAAGAAACTTGACTGGAACTTGCTTGAAAAGGGTTCTTTCCTATTTTCAGCTGAAAGAGAGGGATTTTTCAAGGAGAAGTAGTCTTGGCTTTCAAAAAGGTTTCAGGATTGGTAAAAACTTGAAAGGTACTTTCAGGAATGATAGGTTTTATCCAAGGTGAGTCTTCAGCTAGGTCTAATGAATCACCCAACTGGTCAGGGTCACAAAAGGCTAGTAAAGATTGGGACCTTCTGAGTTTTCTTGCTATTTTTAAAATCTATTCTGGGTCTGAAACCCCTGAATGCAATGGTGAAATAGGTCTACTCTGGGTTCCCACTCCTCTAGAAGCCAGTGTGTCAAAATTTGGTGAAAATAACCTTCAAAAGATGCTGGTTTAAGTCCACCTCTTAAACCAGGAAAAATGATAATTATCCCAGGGAAGATATGCTTCAGCTTCGTCCCCGGCAACGGCGCCAAAGATGTTTGTGCTAGAAATTGTTCCTAAGGCTAGGGGAACAAGCCAACACAATCTCAAGAGTAAAACTCAATAAATAAAACAAAGTTTAGGGTTTTTTGGCATGATTTAAATGGTTGTAAGCTTCAAGAACAGTCAGGGAATACATTCAGAAGAAAAGCAACAAATAAATCATAAACATAAACTGATAAAGATGCATAACATATATAACAAGATCCAATCAGAAACAACATTAAGGTTCATACATAAACAAGAGGAACTACCAGCAAACACACATTAACCAGCAATGAATCTGTCAATTTAAGCAACTAGACAAGAAGAAAAATGAAGCTAATACAAACAACTGAAGGATAAAGGTCATGTATATCTCATTATTTTATCAGTAAATGTCTATAAGAGCTACAGTACCTATCTCTGAACAAGTTTGCAGACAAAACAGTCTTGTAAACCTCCTAATGCTCCCAAAAATCAGAACCCTAACAATGTCTTGCTAACTCATATAAATAGGAACATTCTCCCAAAATCAGTTAGGTCTCACATCCTAACTGTCTCCATCGAATCACTAAGGTAAAGTAAAAAGTACTTTTTTACAAAATTACAAAATTTCTAAAAATAGCAAATCATTAACAAAAACTATTTGTCAAATTGATTCATTAATTAACGCATAACCAATTCAAAGCTCCTTCGCTGCTTCAGCAAGTAGGTCTAAACCATCTAGGTTTTGAGACCTCCTCTTTGCTCTTTTATGTTTTCTTTTCATATCAGCTATCTTTTCCTGAAGGTCTTCATTCTCCTGCTGTAAGCTTTCAACTGTCTTCTCTAGCTTTGTAGAATACCTATCAGTGGCTGCCTTCCTTTTCAACACTTCTTTAGACACTTCTGATAGCTGTAAGAAATGATGATGTACATCTTGCAGCTCCTCTATAAGCCCCTTGTTGACTTTAAACAAACTGTCATTAGTCTCCTGTAATTGTTTTACCTGTTGCTTGTATTTCTGAACTTTTTCCTGCAAGCTTTCATCATCAAAATTAGGGTTTTCCAATACATTTGCATCCTGCATTAAAAGATCTGAGAAATCAACATGAACAATAGACTCTTCTATAATTCCTGCTTGCTTGAGTATAGCTTCATCCTCTTCATCCCATTCCTGATTTTCAAGAGTACATGCTTTTGCTTTTTCTTCTTCCTGCTGTTTGATGAGTCTATCTCTTATCTCAACAATTATTTCAGATAATTTAGAAACAGGCTGAATTGTTTCTTTTGCAGACTGTGACAATTTTTCCAACACAGCAGGTTGAGAAGAAGAAGAAGGCTTGGCAGTTGACTTTCCCTTGCTTTTGCTGCCCTGTTTAACAATTTCTGCTTCTTCATTAGAGGAAGAATCAATCACAACAGCTTCTTGTCTGAAATTTAGTTTGGGATTAAGTAGCTTTTTCATATTCCACCTGAGTTTATTAGTTGGCCTAGTTTTAGGCATTCTGTATGAAGCTACAGTCCTCTTTTTCTTCTTCTTAGGTCTAGCTGATTTAACCTCTGAGGTGAGGAATTCTCCACATTCTTCAGCACTTAGCTCTGCTTCATCAATTGGTTGTTCATCCTCTAATAAATATCCTTCATCCTCAGACAAAATGGTGAGGGGGCTTCTTTGTTTAGTTTTCACTTCATCTTCAAGTACAGCAGTCTTCTCTTCATCAATAGTCCTGGTTTCTTGAGTATCTGCTGCTGGTTGCAATTGCAAACTAGGCTGCACTTTTTCTCCTGCAAACAATGAGTACCTGCTTTTAGGGCAATCTGAAGTCATTTTGAACTGATTGACAACCTTTACCTGCTCTTCTATCTTCTTAGCTTTAACATCATCTTTATCTACAGGTTTGGCTGTGTGACCTAACTTTTTCATCATCACTTTTCCCTTATCAGTCTATTTCTTGGGTTGCTGGTCTTCTTGCTGGGGATGAACATCTGACCAGAATAAAAAGAAGTCCCATGTCCTACCCTCATGTTGTAATACAGTGGTGATGATCAGTTTGATTAGACCATGGTGAAAAATTGATTGAGAGGTGTGATCTTCATGTTGCTTTACCCTGTTGGACATCTTTTGCAAGCTCTTCAAAAAGACGAAGGGTAGATTCATCTTGGAGACTCCTACCATGTGTTGGAGGAATCTAAAGTGATATTTATACACATAGCCATACCTGCCTTCACAAGTCACATAACTCTGTAGTATCCTAATGGGCTCAATCCACTCTTTCCTGAAATTTTGAATAGGAATACCCTTGTTCTAGTCAGGAGTCACATTAGGTAACAAGTACCTCTGAGGTTCAAAATCAAAAGGTAAATTTTTGAACGAATGCTCACCCTCATTACTGATTCCAGTTGCTTCTACAATTATTTCCACAGTCAATTTGAATTTTAGAGCATCCAGGATGACCATGTCTTCTTTCAGCCCCTGAGAAAACTTACAAGAGACTTGTGCATTGTAGCCATTGATCCTTCTGAAGAAATTGAGCCAACCTGGTTGTTGAAACAATTCAGCACAGTCTGGGAGTTTCTCAATCCATGCTAGGTCAGTGGGCTCAACCCTATTGATTTTTCCACTTTTGCCACTCTTTCCCATCTTCTTCTTTCAGGAACTAGAAACAGTCTGGCTTTAGGCTTCAAATAGGTTTTACAGACTGATTTTCTGTTCTTTGAACTCCTTCACAATCGGCAATACACTCCTGGACAGGCCTGTTTATTTAAAATATGAAGTAAAAACTTCCCAACAGGGGGTCAAATTCACCTGAACCAAGGCTTCAATGTTCCTTTATTACAACAGTACAAACTAGGTCTGTATATAGGTAAACTGTGAGAGCTTCATGAAACAGTCATAAGAACACAATAACATTGCTCATTCTTCAAAAATGCACCATCTAACATAATGTCAAACTGTTTCAGACTATATGCCATCCAAGCTCCTCATTTTAGGGTTAAGGAAACAAGCACTATGATATGCATTCAGATATGATCTCTTCCTTTAGGACAAACTGATCCAAATCACAGAAAACAACACTTTGATTAATTTCAGTGTCCAGGCTGTTCAATGTAATTGAAGGCTGTCGGTGAATGTGGTTGTTCTATCTTCAATATTGTATTTCTATTTCTGTGTATCAACCAGCCTCGATCTTCAAACCATAAAATTCTCACAGCTTCAGATTTTGCAAGAGTAACATCAACCACAGGATTATTAGACCGACTGGAGACTATCTGTATGAAAAGGGAGAAAAACACCACTGTCTGCAATATATTCACCTTAGCCAAAAGACTGTCTTCAAAACCTGTATATAAAATCCAACATGTTCTCCAAACAATTGATTTTACAAATTATGACAATTATCAACAGTTTCACAAGTAAACTGAACACTTTCTGTGTAAAGGATGAGCATAATAAAACAATCTATAAGTCATCTCAATGCTGATTCATGTAGATTTTGCTTCATATGAGCATTAAGTCTGAGAGAAATCCTTTTCAGTTAGCTCATTGTAGCCAATATGCATCAAAATCAGAGTTTTTCTTTTAGTATATTGGTGAGCAAACATAAAAAACCTTCCTTCAAATTGTCATCGAAATTCCAAAAACTAAATGCTTTAAACTTAAGGTCATTTTGATGCTCTGTTCAGTAAACTTCTTCAGAACAGCTCCAGGCAGTTATTTCTGTGGTGAACAATTCATTTTGTACCCTATTCTATCCTCTGCAGCAACCAATTTCTCCAGAATAACCTTCAGCGAGAAAAACCCAATTTTTTCAATTATAGGGGTTTGTATTGAAATACCTACCAATTGTTTAATTGCCACGGCTTAAACCTTCGTTTTGGGCTGTCAACTGCTCCTCCTTGTGCGTACAGGTGTTTTCATATTATTACTTTGACTGTAGGTGAGTAGATTAAAATCCCCTAACTTTTGCTATCATTCATAACACTGTCTCTTCTCCACAGCAACACAATTCACCTTTTGAGGAGTTAACTTTACTTCATGAGCAGTCTTCTCCTCTGATAATGGGTGTAAAAAGAGAATTATGCCAGCTTAGACCGAGATTTATTGATATCTGTCCAACTGATTCCGCATTATAAGCAATGATGAGCCTGATTTGTTTTAAGACTGATAACCACCTGAAAACGTGCTGAAACTGCAGCCTACATGTGCTAAATCACTCATCCAATGCGATTAGTCACTCACAAACTGAAATCATGATAGAAATTGATTTGAAAATCGAAAAAACAAAGGGCCGCGATATTCTTGTAGCGCGCCCTTTGTTAAATTTTTGTCCAGCGCTACAAGAATATGTCCAGTGTTAAAATTTCGCTATTTTTCAACTTTCTGCTAATTTGTCGGAGGTTGAAAAAGCTGCTAAAGTGATAATCATGTCTAGATAAGTTCCAAATAAACATTCATGAATCAAATATTTGATATAATGACCTTTCTTTAACCCCTTTAAAATACAAAGGACCAAAACTAAAACAAATCTATAAAAAGCAAGCTCATCAAACCATTTAATCCACTAAAAAGTTCTTAAAGAAAACTAAAAATAAGACTTAAAACAAAATCTTAATTGAAATAAAATGGAAAAAACCAACCAAAAATGGAGGAGACAAACCAAAATTGAAGAGAAAATTTACTGACTTAACACTGATTATAATATATAACATGGTCATCGGGGCGTTCTTGAATTGCTTCATATTAATGCATTCCAATCTCTTTCATGATGGAAGATAAATCTTGATATGTGCAAGGTAAAATATTTGATAGTGGTAACAAAAATTCAGCTATCAAGCTACATCAAATAAAAATAAAAATAGAGTTAATATAATATATAAATAATATTAACTAAACACACTTCATATGTATAAATTTGATTTATGAATTAACAATACAAATAATAGAGGAATAAAGAAAAAATATATCACGATCGTATAAATGTGATGAATTATTTTACATACCTTAACATCCATGTGATTGATATGTTTGAAACACCATTCATAACCTTCAAGTTCATTATCAACAATATAGCAGAGAGAATATTTGTTTTCGAGCATTCATAAAGGGGTTTGTATGCCTTCTCAAGAAGAGGTATATTGTGAACATCATCAAAGTCATCATTATTTTCATTGTCATCGTGATAATCATCACCCATTCTAACATTAAATGAATCATGGATTAATGTGTTTGTACCATCATCTTCAATTATGTTGTCAGTATGATCATCTTCTTCAATATGATCATTCACTTGTTCTTCATTAAGCATAGGCGCTCCATGTTCCTCTGGTACTTGTTCTAAAAGCACTTCCTCTTGATGATATGCAGTAGAATGTCTTTCCTTTATAATTACATGAATACATCAATAGATATAAGTTAATATAGGAAATATTAAAATAATACATACATTCCAAAACAAAAAATACAAAACATTGTGTATGTATAATGCTAAACTTACAAATGGACGATATCCATTCCCCCCCTCGATGTCTCCATGTTGCCTACAATGTTCTATGTATGTTTTGATCAATATTCTTCTCCTCTTAAATCCCCTGCATTGACTACATGGACAATAACATTTCCCATCACCCCTTCTTTTCGCTGCATCCCATAGTCTAGCAAGCAATTGTCGATTTTGTTCATTTGGATCATGAATTTTTCTATTTGACATTTTGTCACAAACTTTGTGAATAAATACTATAGACAATCTTAAAAAATTAAGGTCCACACATCACTATTTTCACAAATGGTGGTTTGTCGAAGAGTAAAAAAAATTTTGCAAACCTTTTATCGAATAAAAAATTAATTGCACAAACCATTCGTTGAAGAATAAAACAATTCCTCAAATCGTCCATCGAGGAATACATAATTTTCTGAAACCATCCAAGCCTTCTATATAAAACATGTCACAATGTTTCTGAAATTTATATATATTCAAATTAAACTATCGTTGGAATAACCGACGATAATAACCTAGTTACTGTTGCAAAAAACGCTTAATAATATTGCAAAAAATAGGATGAATGTATATCGCAAATCTGATGAAAGTTTGGTCACTTATAGGGCGACATGAATCATTTAAAAATCGAACTTCATAGGTGTTGGAGTTCCGACAATGCTTCAAGACGACAAAAATGGATTCGACAAACACAACAGAATTTGAGATCAAAATCTGATGGCGACCATGTCTGAAATTCGACACTAACATGTTGGGTATTCGACACCCTCAATTTGTTTTGTCATCAGTGGCGTAACGTCGGATAGTCGACAGCCAAGCCATGGCCGTCGGATTTCCTACGACACGACCGTCATATTTCCTACGGCCAGGGCGTCGGATTTCCTACGGCAATGCCATCGGATTTCCTACGGCAAGGCTGTTGGATTTCCTACGACAAGGCCATCGAATTTCCTATGCCACTCTACCGTCAGATCCACAGTATATTCGTCGGATTGACATGAAATCTGACAACATCTGTTAGGCATTGAATGCTGGATAACCGACTGGATACTGTATATTAATAAATAAAAAATTGTATTCGGTGGCAAGTTTACTTTGAGATATGCTATAGATATCATTGTCTTTTGATATATTTTGGTGGATGTGTTTAAGTTTTAATACATCATCAGGACCAAAGATATGTAGGTCTCTTCATTTGAAAGAGGATTCAACACAAATGGAATCTATTTAACAAAGGTGCTAATAATATAACTCAGAATCTTCTCATCATATCTTTATTCCAACATACAATTGATCCAGGAGGAAAAGATTACAAGAGATTTATCACATGAGATAAATTAGGAAGAGAATTTAATAGGGGAAAGCAATCAACTTTAGATAAAATTTTGAGGAAAACAAAGGTTGTCAAGCATGCCAAGAAAATACCACGAATGGTGGGGGGAAAGAAGTATTGATGAAAGAGAAAAACAATTTTGAAAAATTTAGCCTTAGTTGGTAAGTTTCATGGATGATACATATCAAAAATCTCATTAAGGAAGTGGATGGTGACAAAATACAACAAAATGCTAAGTTACGAGTCATTCCACATCCTTGCCAAAGGATGGGTCTCCTTCTTACTTTGAGGAAGGTGATCAAAACAAAATTGTAGGCAGGCATTGGTTTTGGTCAAATATTCATCTAGCATTAAAATCTTGGGAACCATGTTTTGATCCAAGTAAAGAGTTGGTGAAGTCACATGCCCTATTGGTGAATCTCACAGGCTTCCTCTAGAGACATGGAAGGAATCCATCCAAGAATAAGTCATGAGAGCAATTGTTAAGTGCATCTGTCTATACCCTAGTCACTGTTACAGCTCAGACATAATCATAGAAAAAATTATGTGATGAATTTGACCTAAGGAAAGAGCTACCTAAGTTGAAGGAAAGCATATATGGAAATTGGAGTTACATTCAATAGTTGGGTTAACAGAGTGCCCCTTTTCATTGCCACTTTTGACGAGAATATCAACACATAAAACTTGAATGACCTTGATTCAAAGAAGAGTCCAACTCTAGATAGAAAAAAAGTTCAAGAAAATACAAATTGTTCTCTCCAAACTATGGGTATTCTTGAAAATTTGTAGCAACGAGAGGATCATTCTCAAAAGGGAAAGAAATAGAACTCTAGTGAGAAATAAGCATATCGGTCTAAGACCTGTGAGCATGTAGAAGGTCGAACTAAGACAATTAATCTTTTTGAAGGAAGTGGTGATGTTTTTCCCTCAAGTGGTTTCAAGGTTAAAAGGAGAAGCCAGTGCAAATCAACATTTTTGAGGAAGAAGAGGTCAAGGATACCTCAATGGACTCCAGTCAAAAACTGGATTTTAGTTAAAAGGCTTCTTTGATCAAAGATTTAATTGGACTAGTCCCATACACCACAACTTACATGAAGACCTTAAATAGGATCAGACAAAGCAAAACAAAATACAAGCTGAGTTTTCACCATCGTTGAGTCAAAATAAGGTATTTGTGGGGGATGTACCTAAAGAGAAGAGAACCCTAAATGGCCATGTCAAGAAGAAACTGTAGTATAGATATCATCTAGTTTCAATAAAGTTATGTGGACAATGCCCAAACTCTAAAGTAATGTGAGGAATTCAATTGGACAGAATAGATATTATTATAAGTCATCTGGTTCGAGTTCGTGTTCAAATTTGGCATGAAAAAAAATTGGCATTAAGTTCGAATATATATAAACTTAAATTTTATTTTCAATAATATAATTAAAAATGTTAATTGTATAACTTCTACCTAAGATGATAAAAATATTTTATATATATGGTATAATTTTATATCATTTATATTAATATATATTTTCAATCAGTATATTAATATATATTTTATATAATATATTAATATAGATTTTTCTATTATAACACAAAGTTAGCTTTACAAAGTTATAACACATTTTATGTAATATTTATTATTATGCTAACAAACAAAAAAAATCTTGGAAAATATACGCTCAACTACAACAAGGGTCGAGAGTCGAGACTACGATGAAGACCGAAGCTTGAACCCATCTGCAACTTTGAAGTTTGCACCCAGTGTCTATGACTTTATTTGCATGAAATGAAGGTAGCAAGAAATGAAGCCATTGGATCCATGAAAGGGGTTTTAAAGGGTTGGAAATTTGTGGATTTAGACTCTGAGGACATATATAAGGGTTTGTTAATTAGATGGAACAAAATGTGAGTGTCAAACTTGAGACTCTTACACTCGAGTATCAGGTTGAAAATGCAATTGCTTTGTTGAAAGAAGACCTTTCCAATCTTCAAAGTGTGTGGCCCACACATAAATAGGAAGGAATTTTGGGAAATTTCATTTGAGTAGGATACTATTTGGAGAGGGAATGTAATAGTCAAGAAGTTTAAAATTTTATCATGAAATGAGGAGAGGTCTAGGGTAATAATGTTAGGCCAAACCCACCTGCTAATTATTTTATTAATAAGTTAGGTGAAGCTAACATGTGTGATGTTGAACATAACCACTGCAAGGATGAGGGTATTCTAAAGAAAATCGATTGGTTCTTTGTATACATTTTTGCATAAGTTAAAAAGATAAAAGACCTCAGTGAGTGTCAATGTCAGATCCAAATATTCACCTATCTTCCTTCAAATGGGAGGTGATGACCTAAAGCCCCAAACCCCTTTCAAATTCAATAACACTTGGATTGAGAATGATAATAACAAGGAGGTGGTGTGTCGAGAGTGGGATACTGAAAATACACTCACAACAACGAATATATTTGGCAATTTGCAAATTTTTATTGCCTATAACAGTAGTACAAATAGGTGTTTTAAAATAGATTTCAGGTGTACCTTCATGTTTGAGTTTAATTTTCTATTACAGTTGCATGGTACAATGATTTATGAAATTTTATGTAACTTTCAGTCTTCCAATTAATATCCACTGAGTCTAATGATTTATCAAATTTTATGTTTCAAATTTTTAATTTGAATGTTCATTGTTCAAATAATCATCTAATTTATAATTATGAATCATGATTCATAATTTATGCAAAAATCTATATGCATGTATGATGTGACTGACATATATATATATATACAATACCCCTGAGATACCCAAGTACCCCTTTTCAAAAATGGCGTCCCCGTACTCATACCTGTCCCCGTACCCAAGTTTCCTGGCAACTTAGAAACAACCTTTTGAGGCTTATAGCAACTCAGCAACTACAGAGTCCTAATCAGCTCAGTCTTAAACTAGTCACAGATCATGATTTGCAAATGCGTGACTCCCAGGATCACGAACTCAAATTAAACATCCCATAATTACTTTATAAACATACCACATGCAACTAGGAGTCTATTCTATCATCTATCATGTCATTATTTTATGAGTTGTCTTGTTCATCTAACTATTGAAACATCCACAGAAAGTGATGTACCACCATGACTGCTGTGTATAATTGTATTTCAGTTGTTAATGTTTGAAGCATTCAATTGTCAATATGCATTGCATTGTTGTTTTTCTTGTCAATATCCTAAATCTTAGACAATTACCATGCAAGTCCCTATGACATCAAATTGGTAGAATCATATTCACATAAGAAAACTAACAACTCTTCGAACTGACATTGAAAATTTGAAAGGAATAAACACCCAGTAACTTCTCATGAAAACATACAAAACAGATAGACTTCTCAAGAAGAAAAACAGAACAGATAGAAGGATGAATAATACTGGGAAACATTCTACTTACAAGAAAAACTGAAAGCAATATATTTAACAATAGACTATGTTTTGTTCAGACTCATACCCAGAATATTGGAAGGATGGTGTTAGAGGTGAACGATCATTAGCACGTTGTTGCTCAGAAATCAAGATATCATTTCCAACATCATGCACCTTAGCCTTCTCCTCTAAAGAATCCTTGTCCCATCCTTCAATTGGAACTTCATTTTCTTCTATGTCATCTGATCCTCCTACAGAAGTAATAACAATGAAAATTAGCATCATACACAATCAAACAAGATTAAATAGGTATTCAACTGTAAATAAATTTGTTGCTTACCTTCTTTCTTGCCATACACATTTTTGCAACCTTCACATCTGCAACCGTTTGAGCAACCAACACCAGCCTATAATACACATATGAAAAGGTACTAAGAACAATGCGCAACATTCCTCCCAATTTCACATCTGCATTACCTTACAAAATGAGATTATTGCACCTGATAACATTCACAGTATTTTTTCAGGCACACTGATTTCTTGCAAAAATCTCCAACCATTTTCTCACCCCATTAGTTGGTGGAGAATCAGCACCATGAACAATCTTAGGAGCAAAAGCAAGGGGATTATGAGATTCTATCTGCTGGCAGGTACCAAGAACCATGTCCTCGTATTTAGGTTTATTAAAGCATTCTTGGCATGTGCAAGGTTCAACACAGTATACTCCAGCTGTAAAACACTCACAGTATCTAGGAAATGTGCAAGTTAGCATGTTAGTTTAAAACAATATAATGTTAACCAGGGTAAGCATATATTAAAAAGAAAAATCTTTAAGAGCATATTGACTAACCTTGTTTACTGTTTGTTGAAGTAGTATATTTGGTCCATAAACTGATCCAACTTAGTTTCTATAAATTTTCTAAACCTTTGAGTTAAATGATGAAGCTCACATTCTCAATAAAAACAAGAAAAGGGATAGGGAATATATTTCAATTTACAAAAACTTACTGTTTCAGGCATTTTGATTTTTTACAATTGCAACGCTTGCAGCCATCTTTATCCCCAATTGTGGTAGAATTTCTTCTGGGCATAAATGCAAAAAGAATAGGTAGAGTAAATAACACAACTAAATTCAACAATTTCCACACCACAAAAGCATTGGAAATGGTGAGTAAACCATCAAAAATAATTTAGAACTATCTATTGTTACCTCTTCTTCTTGGGACTACTTTGACTGAATTCCTCCCCTGTACTGAATGGAGATTGTTGAGAAATATCTAGAAGTTCCAGCCTCTTCTTTCCAAGAGGACTCAAGTTTCTCTCTTCATATTTGAAAGGTAACCGACTTTGCAATGGCTTTATTCCAACAGTTACAGATCGAAAACAGGTTGTAGATCTTGTCACTCCAATCTGTGACATTCCAAATGACTGCAACTCTTGATGATCTATTCTAGTCTTCTCTACCATTGACACAACCATCCCAGATGCAATGTTTGAGTTTGATCCTACTGGTATATTTCCTCCTGAGTTTACAACAGGTAGAGAACTTCCTACAAGTTCAGATGATGCCTCCTTTACACCAGATGAAGGAGACATCCCTTGTGTGCTAGCAGATCCCTTTGCTGATGTTAGCATGTTGACTCCACAATTTAGTGGCATGGGAGTAGCAAGGCTATTTCAATGTAAACCGATGCCAGAGGGAATACCAACTGATATGGGAGTATTTACATTATTTCGAACATTACTGTCAGATTTATCTGAGGTAAGTTCATTAGTTTTGAACAAGAAAGTGGAGAACCGTACGTTAGATGAATATTGGGAATTTATTCCACTGTCTACACCCGTTTCCCTCTTTAAACAGACAATTTGCATACAGTCAGAAGTCACACCTTTTTCACATGAAACTGATGGTGAAGTATTTGTCTCTGAATCATGAGTTGAATTTACCAAAGCACCTGTTTTAGGCATTTGACTTGGAGACTTCCAGGAACTGTTACTCATGGTTTTCTTTTGAGCTTTTGAGGCCTCAAAATCTAGGCAACGCCTGCGTATGCCTCGTTGGATCTGTTAAGCAAGTGCCGAAATTTTTATGTGGATGGCCTAAAACATATTGGGAATTCTGAACAGCTGCAAACACCTCTATCTTGAACTAAACATTAATATCTGGAGTTTACTTTGGGGATATGAAATTTTTCGAAGGTAGAGATGATAGGTTTATGGTTTGAATCTAATATTTCCACAGAGCAGCCAAAGTAATACTTCTCAACTTATCCACATATTGATCACTTATTTTGGTAGCCACTTTTCTACATTTGATGTTCTATTTTTTTTTGTCAAGGTAAATGTCAATGTGCACAAATATGTGGTCTCCTTGGTGCTATGTTATCTGCCATTCAGTCACGGTGGTGCTTCTTGATAACATGCATACATTAACATTCACTATCTCCTTCCTTGACATGATTTCTCATGGAGATGACTATATTCAAAATACAAATGCAAGATACATTACAACTGCAGAGACAATAACTCAAATCAAAAAATCTTTAAGTGCTTATTGACCTACAACTACTATTGCTGGAAAGCCCCATATAAAGTCATAGCCCCATCTAAAAATCTAGAATGTGGTTTGAACCATGATATTTTTACTTAATCTATCCTAATATGGCAGCACTATAAACAAGGAAATATTCTGGATGCTGAGGCTACACGCAGAAATGTTGAAAAATGCTATGGTAGCTAATGCTATAGTGTTCTAATCAATGCACTTAAAAAATGGACAGTTGGAATTGGCATGCACGTTTTCTGGGGAATTTGTTAAAGTCAAATATACAAGGTAAAGCATGTTCATTACTCAAGGGGATTTATGTGTGATTCAACTAAAGTTTCTTATGAGTGGAGGCTACTGTTAACACACATTTTTTAGAATGGGTTTGTAATAAATGCCAAGTACTATGCTTATCTGGAAAAATTCTGTTGAATGAGTGAAGACCAAAAGTCGTAACATGGCCAAATCAGCTGGTCTCACAGCGAGATTAATATCCCTCACCCCGGCTGAGGAAGCCCGATCGAAGAAGAGCATTACTATCAAATCCAGACTACCATTGTCCGTTTACCCTATGCGGTTACTAAATGTACAAAAACTTCATTTGTTATATTTCATACCGGGTATTTAAGCGATTATTAAAATCTATTACATAAAAGCCTAGAGATTGAAGTGGAAAATTCCCTAGAATGAGTGAAGACCCAAAGGCGTAGTAGGGAAAAATCAACTGGTCTCACAGCAAGATTAATGAATGTTGAAGTGGAAACTTCCCTGGAATGAGTGAAAACCCAAAGGTGTAGCATGTTACAATGTTACCTCTACCTCTGCAAACCTTGACAGCTACAAACCCTCCTTTGTGAAAAGACACTTGACCTCCGATAGCACCTCCAGCAACCTCCTCTGTGTGACCTCCGACAAACCTCCTCTGTGTGACCTATGAATGTGGAGGTATATTGTGTTGGCTCCCCCATGAAATTATTGATTGGGTTCTTTGTTTCGCGAAGAAATATTGTATCCGGACGGTTGTGGTTTTATATATATTTTTTCTTTTTTTTGGCCCTAGTGTCGAAAATCTAACGACATAGCCCTAGTGTCGGAAATCCTACACCCAAGTGTCGGAAATCCTATGCCCTAGTGTACGAAATCCTACACCCGAGTGTCAGAAATCCTACGCCCTAGTGTTGAAATAGCCCTAGTGTAGGAATAGACCTAATGTCGAAAATCCTATGCCATAGTGTTGGAAATCCTACGCCCCAGTGTCAGAAATTCGACGACGCTAAAATAATTTTAAAGGCTCAGTACTTTTCATCATTACTGTCCGACACATTTTTACGATACGTCGAATGTCGTCGGATTTTGTTGTCGGATTTCGGGTTCAAATCCTGTTGTGAAAATAGTACTTGCCATCAATGTAATTCGAAAAAAAAGTACTTTTTGTCAGATGTCGTCTGGTTTTTTTGTTAGATTTTGGGTTCAAATCCTATTGTAGTCCTTCCCGTCACCATGGATAGTACTAGTTTCATTAGGCTTCGGCACAATAGAGGGAGGGGAAGATGGGAACTAAAATCCGAGACACGAGATGAGGAAATACACTTTAGATTCCACTCGTTGGACGGACATCGAGATGGAGAGCCTCCAAGGATCCTAAACGTTTCCTTCCACAGCTACATTCTTCATGTGCCAATCAGCACATCCAACCAAATTCTTCATTATAAACCACCTCTGTCATCTCATACTGGCTCACATGACCAACCGTGTGTCCTGGGTCGAGGATATATTCCTCGACCTTTTTGCACTCCTCACATAGCTTTTGATGATCCATTTCTTTCTAGAGATTCTTCTCTATTTTCTCTATGCAGTTCTGAATATCCAGGGACAGTTCTAATTCATAAATATGAGATTCCCAAAGAGCCATTTTTTCATCCCTAGAGACCCGCTCTGGAACCTCCTGCTGATCAGAAATCCTTTTGCCTCGACTCTTACTGGATTCCATTTTAATCACACCACCACAATTCATAAAAATACAGACTATTACACAGGAGACAGAAGGGAAATGAGACAACATGATCATATTTCTCACTTTTCCATCCTGCTTCCAACTAAATAGTAGCTTCCTACCATTAGTCATCATTTTCACACACCACACCATTATGCTTCCTTTCCCATCCACTATCATTAAGAGAATATTTCCCTTCCAGCATTTAACATTACTACTTACAGTATTCATGTCACTTTGTACCTCAAACCGTCCTCTGAGAATATTATTAGGGACACGAAGGATGTTATTAAGGAGGTGCTTTGTCGTCACTTAAGGTAAGCGATCCTCACCACGCGAAGCCACGTGCTCACATGATCTTCCACATGCAGGGTGTACTATCTCTGAAGCCAATTGAATATTTTCCATGTCCTAGGCTATAATAACCCTACACCTATCCTACTCCATCAAATTAGGGATCATGTCTTGTCTATGTTATCCTTCTCCGGATATCAAATCCCTAGCCCACCTTGGTATTTGGGAGAATAGACTATGTCCCATTTAACCAGAGCCCATTTCTATGGTTCTTGGGGTCCACTCCATAGAAATTTTCTTTTCATATTCCACAGATCCTTCAAAATGGATTTTGAAGCCATCCTGGAAGAAAATAAGTCAGTCAGCATAGCTTGTAAAACATATTTTACTAGAACCAGTTAGCTTAGCAAGTTTAAAGGTCTCACCATCCAATTCTCCAGACGCTTCTTCATAATGTCAAGCAGATCACACCAAGATCCCTTTTTGGAAAAGAACTTGAATAGATGGGTTCCAAGGTATTTGGATGGAAGGGAGATTTCCTTTTAAACCCTAGGATTCGGCAAATATTTTTTTGAGTAACCCTAGGGGTGTTGAAGAAGAAAACTTATGATTTTTTATCATTCACCTCTAAACCAGACACTCTGCCAAAAATATCCAGACATTGTTTAAAACTGCCAGCCTCCTAAATGGAGGGGTGACCCATTAGCATGGTGTCATCAACAAATTGTTGGTGGGTTTGTTTCTCCCCTCTTATGGTCACCCTTAAACCTCTTATGGTGTTGCGTTCAATCTTGGTCTGCACCTTTTTATTGTTTGTTTTGTTTATGTTAGGATATCTAGACACTTAGGAGTTAGTTAAGATCAACTTGTGTAATATATCCGTTAGGTAAAAGGTATTTCTTTAGTATGCATTAGTATGCATTTGTAAATATTATAATCTGACGGTCACGATATGTTCTAGACATAGAGTGATCCGACGATTCAACTTCTCTCAGATCATGCCTACCATTGATCTGTGACTTAACACCCGATTGGTCTATGATCTCTATTTAAAGAGCATAGAGGTTCCTTGGCTAGTTGATTGATTATGAGAAGCTCATGTAACTTTCTTTCTTTTTCATAATAAATTGCTCCAAGTAACTGTTTGGCTGGGGCCGTGGACTGTTTCCCTCTCGAGGGTTTTAACCACGTGACAAACATTGGTGTTTTGATCTATGATCTATTTGTGTGAAGTGGTTGCTCAAGGTGTTCAGTCTTTTGGGAGTACCCTGTGTAGCTGAACATGGTATCAGAGCATTTATGAAGAGCCACTTTCGGTTTTAATCAAGATTTGGAACCGGTGTTGCCAAAAATTTGAAAGGGTTTCTGGTTATGAATTTTATATGCATTTGTAGCCTCTGGGAGATGTTCCATTGTGTCCGGAGCACCTTTTCCATTGGGAAATAGTTTTTGTTTCATTGAAAAACGTTTCCGGTTATTCCAGAAACACCCATTTCGACAAATCTGAAGGTATAATGTTATAGTGACAGATTTGTTTTATTTTTTTTTAAATCTCTCATATTTTATTAGTTTTATTATTAGATCTTTACTGTTTTAGTTTCGGACTATTGCTAACCAAGATCTAACCCCATTGTGTGGATTTTTTTTGTTTTGTTTTTGTTTTTCGTTTTTTTTTGTGATTTGTAGAAAAAAAGGCAAGCACAGAGAACGAGAGAGAAGAGTAGAAAAAAAAAGCCCCCTTCCTCTTTCCATTCTTTTACGTACCTTTTAAACTTAGCTCACTTGGTCCAAAGTTTCTTTATTCCTTAATAGGTCTTGAGTTAAGTCTTATTAAGCTACTTTTTAGTGCATGCAATTTCTATTTTCAAGTTACTTTATTGTAAAAGTGCATCTCACATAAATAAAATAAAATAAAAAGTGAGTCACTTAAGTCTTTTAATTTATTGCTGCACTATTTAAAAGTAACATTATTGTAAAAGTGAACATCACTTATTCTACAAAAGTGATTCACTTAAAAAAAAATTAATTGTAAAGTGATTGTCAAAGGTTGATCCGGGGAAGAGGGGGGTTCTTTTTTTTAGTTGGTCAAGTTAATATCTGTTGTTGATGTAATTGTAACTTTGGAATGTATTCACTTGTATTTCTTATGTATTGTAATCCGATGTTTATTCCAGGATGTATTTGTAATGTACTTGAGTCATGTCATGCCCCGAGGTTCCTATCGGGAGTTTCTATAATGTAAACAAGTCATGTCAAGTCAAGGTGGGAAACCCCCCTATTGTCTAAGGGTTAAAGTCCCCGTAGCTCCGGGGCACTAGGATTATTAGACTCACCTAGTGAAGTCGGCCCCAGTTGGGTTTATTCAAGTCAGGAATTAGTATAAATAGAGAGCTAGCCTCTCTATTTATCACACACTCACTCACACTCAGTTGTAGCGCATAGCTGAGGAAGGGAAAGACACTAGGGCAAGGAAGAAAGAGGTTACTGCTGTAGGGAGACCATCTTATTGTTTTTGGGTTTCACTTTTGGTGCTGATTCTATCTCTGAGGAATTTGTGGGGTTTTCTTCATTTATGGTTTTCTCGAAGAAAAACACTGTGTTCATTGTCTCTTGTGTTTGATTGCTATTCTTGTTGTTCTCTCAGTTAAAGATCCTAATGTTATGCTAGCTTAATGATAAAATTCTAACATGGTATTAGAGCTAGCCTGAGAAGAAGACACTGTGCAGCTGTGGGAACTAGGGCTTCCTACTTTATGGATCTCTCTCCACATATTTTCAGCAAAATAAGGTTGGAATAACTCTCCTCCTTAGGGGGCATCTTTCTGTTGAAGCAGAATCCAATTCTAAGGTTTTTCAGTTTTGGACACGACACTGCTGTCGGAAATTAGGGATTTTCCAGAAGTGGAATTTTTCAGTGAGCTCAGGCCTGTATTGATCTCCTCCTCAAAATAGAAGTTAGGGATCAAAATCAAAGCATTTGGTTGGACAAAACTCTAGAAAAGAAAAACCCTAGTCTGCTCCTAAACAACCACTACATGATTTCAGCTCCAAATCCAGATCCGACATCTTGACCTGGTAAGATCTAAATATTTTGTATTTCTATTTGAGGTTCTCAATTAAGATGTCTCATCATACCAAGCTTGATGAAAAGCTTGAGGGAGCTGATAACTTCCGAGCCTGGAAGTATAGGATCTCCCTGGTCCTGGAAGAAAATGAGTTGGACTCCTATATCAGTGAGGAGGTTCCAGTTCCAGAGGGAGATGAGGCCAAGGCCTTACATAAGAAGAAGTTGGTTATGGCAAAGATGATCATTGTTGATTCTATCAAGGATCACCTCATACCACAAATGTCCTCCCTCAAGACACCTAAAGCCATGTTTGATGCCCTAACCAAACTGTTTGAAGGGAAGAACATCAATCGGAAGATGAATCTAAGGAACCAGTTGAAGAATGTAAAGATCCAGGATGAGAAGACCATCCATTCATACTTCAAAAGGGTCTCCCAGATCAAAGAACAACTGGAAGCAGTAGATGAAGAAGTGAAGAATGCAGAAATTGTGATGACAACCTTGAATGGCCTCCCTAGGTCATGGGACTCTTTCATCCAAGGAATCTATGCTAGGAAGAAGTTAGTCAAGTTCAGAGGACTGTGGGAAGAATGGTCACAAGAAGAAGCTCGAATAGCAGCTCGAGAAGAAAATATGGGAAGTGAAGATCAATCTCTCACAGTACACTCCAGGAAAGGAAGAAGGGAAAATCATTATCACCAAGGTAAGCATTCTCATCAGAAAGAAAATCCTGTAAGAAGGGATCCATCCAAACTCATATTTTATACATGCGATGAAATAGGACACTTTTCTAGAAATTGTCCCATAAATAAGAATAGATCCAAGAAGAAGAAGAACTCCAAAAGAAGACATCATGCTCACACTGCTGAGGATGATGATCCTCCCAGGAAGAGAGTAAAACAAGAAAGTGAAGACTCTTCAAGTGAGGATGAATATGTTCTGATCTCCGCTCTCACGGGAATTGTCACTCATGGAAGCAAAGATTGGCTTATTGACAATGGGGCTTCCAAACACATGAAAGGTTTCAATGAATCCTTTGAGAAACTATCCAAACATAATTCACGATGTTATACATGCGATGAAATAGGACACTTTGCTAGAAATTGTCCCATGAATAAGAATGGATCCAAGAAGAATAAGAACTCCAAAAGAAGACATCATGCTCACACTGCTGAGGATGATGATCCTCCCAGGAAGAGAGTAAAACAAGAAAGTGAAGACTCTTCAAGTGAGGATGAATATGGTCTGATCTCCGCTCTCACGGAAACTGTCACTCATGGAAGCAAAGATTGGCTTATTGAAAATGGGGCTTCCAAACACATGAAAGGTTTCAAGGAATCATTTGAGAAACTATCCAAACATAATTCACCCCATAAGGTGGAACTTGGGGATGACTACCAATATCCCATAAAAGGTAGTGGTGAATCCTCCTATAAGCTAGACTCCAGAAAGTCCATGAAGATGAAGGATGTCTTGTTTGTACTAAGACTAAAGAATAATCTTCTATCCATATCAACACTGTATGTAAAAGGCATGAGAGTTGCATTTGTAGATGGACAAGTCATCATGTGGTCAAGAGGAAATACTATTGACGATTCAATAATGATTGGAGAACAAGAAGGAGGATTATACAAATTGAAGGGCCATCCAGAACAAGCTTTGGTCCATGAAATAGTAGAGCCAAATGAACTTTGGCACAGAAGGCTTACACATGTGCATTACAGAGCACTACCACTTGCAAGCAAAGCTGTTGAAGGTCTTCCAGAAATTCAAGCAAAACATGAAGGGGTATGCAAAGGACGTGCAAAAGGAAAGAATACAAAGAAGACATTTCCAAGTAGCAAGAGCAAGGAAAAATGAATATTGGAAATCATCCACTTCGATGTATGCGGACCAATGTAATCAAGTTCACTAAGCAAGTATGTATACTATGTTTCTTTCATTGATGATTTTTCTAGGAAGACATGGATTTACTTCACGAAGAACAAAGATGAAGTTTTCAGCAAGGTCAAGGAATTCAAAGCCTTGATTGAGAACCACACAGAAAATAATATCAAGGCCTTTTGATCAAATAATGGCTGAGAATTCACATCAAATGAATTCAAATACTTATGCAAAGAATCAAGGATTAAGAGGGAGTAATCCACTCCATATAATCCACAACAGAACGACGTTGTAGAAAGGAAGAATAGAACTACCATGGAAGCTACAAGGGCAGTGCTTCATGATCAGGATCTACCCATGCATCTATGGGTAGAGGCTGCCAGAACAACGGTTTATGTACACAACCATACTCTACACATAGTACTCGAGAACAAGACTCCTAAAGAAGTCTTCTGTGGAAAGAAACCAGAAGTCAGCCATCTCAGAATATTCGGCTATCTAGTGTACATACACATTCCGAAAGAAAAGAGAACAAAACTAGATCCTTCAGGAAAGAAGGGTATATTTGTGGGATACCCTGAAAGCTCAAAGGCTTACAAAATATACTTCCTAGGGTTCAAGAAGATCAACATTAGTAGGGATGTGACATTTAACGAAGACACAGCTTACAAAAAATCCAGAAAAAGACCTGCTAAAGACCCTGAAGAAGCAGAAGCACCTAGAATTCATGATACAACCATGAACAAAGAAATTCAAGAAGAATATCGAGAATTTGATGAACCACAAAGACCTGTAGATCCACCTCAAGGGAAGAATCCTCACAAGAGGAAACCTGCTTGGGTACGAGAAATATCCAAGGTGCAGAAAGATATGGGGCTCCGAAAGAGAATCACAGAGAAAGAAAGAGAACCAGTTCATGCTCCGAATATGTAGCTTTATTGTGTGACTTTATCAATAAAGAACCTTCCAACTATGAAGAAGTGGTAGAACGAAAAGAATGGAAGGATGCTATGATCGAAGAGTATCAATCGATCATGAAGAATGATGCTTGGGATGTTGTCCCAAGACCAAAAGGGAAGTCGGTTGTAACTTCCAAATTGACCTACAAGATGAAGCATGTTGCAGATGGTAGCATAGAGAAATATAAGGCAAGATTCGTGGCTCATGGTTTCTCATAGAAAGAAGGAATAGACTATGAAGAAACCTTTGCGCCTGTAGCCAAATAAACTTCCATCAGATCAGTACCTACTCTGGCTACAGTGATGAAATGGAAGATACACCAAATGGATGTCAAGACTACTTTCTTGAATGGTGTAGTGGAAGAGGAAGTGTATGTAGAGCATCCACTCAGTTTTGAGACACATGACAGGGAGTCTCATGTGTGTATATTGAAAAAATCCCTGTACGGTTTGAAACAGGCACCCATGACATGGTACAACAGAATTGACAGCTTTCTATCCAGTTTGGGCTTTACCAAGAGTAAAGAAGATTCCAACCTTTACTACAAGGTTGAAGATGGCAACCCAGTGATGCTCCTACTATATGTAGATGATCTGTTTGTAACATGTATGGATGGGTT
Organism: Pseudotsuga menziesii; assembly: GCA_001517045.1. Classification (NCBI taxonomy): domain Eukaryota; kingdom Viridiplantae; phylum Streptophyta; class Pinopsida; order Pinales; family Pinaceae; genus Pseudotsuga; species Pseudotsuga menziesii. Next base: position 63,411 of record LPNX010933800.1, read on the forward strand.
GATTACTGATACGAAGAGAAAGCTTGCTGCCGAGCTCGAAATGAAGGACTTGGGTATGATGCATTATTTTCTAGGTATGGAGGTGTGGCAGAATGCAGATGGAATCTCCCTCGGACAAGGGAAGTATGCAGTAGAGATCCTGAAGAGGTTTGGGATGATGGACTGCAAGGCCATGACCACACCTATGGCATAGAACCTGAAGCTATTGAGTGATGCTTCATCAGAGACAGTTGATGCTATGATGTATCGTCAAATGATTGGGTCCTTGATGTATCTGACAAACACAAGATCATACATTTGCTTTGTTGTGAACACCTTGAGCCAGTTCTTGATAGATCCGAGACATGTTCACTTGATTAATGTAAAGCATATTCTGAGGTACCTGAGGGGTACAATTGATTATGGGCTCAAGTATGAGGTGAATCAGAAGATTAAACTGGAGGGTTATGTTGATTCAGATTGGGCAGGAACTGCCATCGATAGGAAGAGCACTTTAGGGTGCTGCTTCAATATGGGATCAGGTGTGATCTCTTGCGGTTTAGCAGGAATCAATCTTGTGTGGCACTGAGTACAGCTGAAGCAGAGTATGCCGCAGCTTGTTTAGCTAGTTGTGAGGCAGTATGGCTACGGAAGCTACTGTCTAATTTATTTGATCTCTAAATGGATGCTACTTGGATACATTGTGACAACTAGAGTTGCGTGAAGTTTTCAGAGAATCCAGTGTTCCATGACAAGTCGAAGCATATCGAGATCAAGTATCACTATATCAGGGATATGGTGCAGAGGGGAGCAGTGAAGTTCCAGTATGTTGCAAAGGAGGAACAAATAGCTGATGTGTTGACAAAGCCATTCGCTAGGGTGAATTTCGAGTACTTCAGGGAGAAGCTTGGTGTTCTCTAGATTGAGGTTTCCTCTCAGGGGAAATGATGAGACCCAGAGCCATTCTGACATGGTCAGAGAATTGGTTCCTTCCAAGGTCAGATGTAAGGGCTGAGCCATTCTATCATGGTGAAAGGAATGGTTCCTTCCATGTCATATGTGAGTGCTAAGCCATTCTGATGTGACTATAGGATTGGTTCCTACATGATCAAAAGTAAGGATTACTTCCTGCATGATCAAATGTGAGTGCAAGCCCTTCTGACATTTGTTGTCAGATGTAAGTGCAGAGCCCTTTCAGCATGAAGGATTGGTTCCTTGCATGGTCGAATATAAGTGCTAAGCCCTTCTAACATTAATGGTTGTCAGATGTAAGTGCAGAGCCTTTCAGCATGGAAGATTGGTTCCTTGCATGGCTGAGTGTAAGTGCTGAGCCTTTCCAACATTGGTTGATGGATGTGAGTGATGGGCCTTTCTGACAGGGTTGTGGGAGGTGTTCCCACATGGTCAGATGTGAGTGCTGGGCGTGACTTTTTGATATGTTTATAGGATTGGTTCCTACATGATCAGATATAAGTGCTGGGTGGGCCATTCTGACTTAGGGTCAGATATAAGTGCTGGAAGAAGACCTACATGGAGGCTAGGCCTACAACCAGCATGAAAAAGGGTTGGCTATGTAGAACTTCCTATGACGAGAAGAATCATGAGATAGCACCCGTGAAGATCTAGTGATGATGATCCAGATCGAGAGATGATCCAGATCCAGTGATGATGCTCCAGATATGATTCAAATCGAGGGATGATCCAGATCCAGTGATGATGATCCAGATCGAGTGATGATCTAGATCCAGATGAAGATGACTTGAAGAGGAATATGACGCGGACTCGATGATGATCTAGATGATATAGAGAAGAATACTTATGCTGATAAATTGTGTCGAGAGAATACCTTCCAATTTAAGAGGGAGTGTTGATGTAATTGTAACTTTAGAATGTATTCACTTGTATTTCTTATGTATTGTAACCCGATGTTTATTCCAGGATGTATTTGTAATGTAATTGAGTCATGTCATGCCCCCAAGGTTCCTATTGGGAGTTTCTATAATGTAAACAAGTCATGTCAAGTCAAGGTGGGTAACCCCCCTATTGTCTAAGGGTTAAAGTCCCCGCAGTTTCGAGGCACTAGGGTTATTAGACTCACCTAGTGAATTTGACCCTAGTTGGGTTTAGTAAAGTCGGGAATTATTATAAATAGAGAGATAGCTTCTCTATTTATCACACACTCACTCACACTCAGTTGTAGCGCATAGCTGAGGAAGAGAAAGACACTAGGGTAAGGAAGAAAGAGGTTACTGCTGTCGAGAGACCATCTTACTATTTTTGGGTTTCACTTTTGGTGCTGATTCTATCTCTGAGGAAGTTGCGGGGTTTTCTCCATTTATGGTTTCCCCGAGGAAAAACACTGTGTTTATTGTCTCTTGTATTTGATTGTTGTGCTTGTTGTTCTGTTAGTTAAAGATCCTAATGTTATGCTAACTTAATGTTTAAAATGTAACATCTGCCACGTCACTATTGGGGACATCTTCAACATTTTCTTTGATCAAGCATAACTTCATCATCCAGAATCAATTTTTAGTGCCCTTTTTTTTAAAAACGCATATTTTTTCAAGCTCTTTGCATCCTGATAGTTAGTTTATGTTATTTCAACCATTATTTTACAATATGGCTGCCTCTTGTGATATTATACTTACAAGTTCTAACTATTTCTCATGGAAATCTCGTATGGAGGATGTTCGGTGAAGTAGGGGACTTTTCAGAATAACCTCAGGGAAAGAAACAGAACCCACTGATGATGATAAGAAAATTAAATGGAAAAATAGATGTGATGAAGCTCATTGATTGATTGGGATGTCAATATCTACTGATTTGCGATTCCACATATCTCGAATTGATGAACCTAATATAGCTTGGGAAAAGTTGGAATTTGTGTTTGGTAAACACAATGAAATTCAAGGTCATCAACTTGAGAATGAGTTGATTTCCTTGAATCCAAATGATTTTTCATGCATTCAAGATTATTTATCTAAGTATAAAACTCTTAGACCCTTATGTGCAAAATACAAGATTAAGAAAGAAGAGAAACAACGTATTTACCGTATTCTTTCCAAACTTGGACCTGCATATTTTGTTTTTGTATCTACATTCTACTCCATGAAAGAATCCTTGACTGCAGCTTGCTATCAAGAGCCTAGTCTTGAATCCTTTTGTGATTCCTTAATTAAAGAGCAAGATAAGCTCATTCATCTTGGAATAATTAACAATGCAGATACATCTGTGAAAGCCTTATTGTCCCAACAGAAAGAAAAGTCCAAGCCTCCCAAGAAACAGAATTTTCGCAATAATAAGCCAAACAACAAGGGTCTCAAACTCTCTCAGTCAGCGCCTTCTTTAAAAAATGACAAAGGATCCAAGCTAAAAGGAAAGAAGCATGAGCGTCATTGCAATTTTTGTGGGAAAGATAATCATGATGAATCTAAGTGTTTCAAGAAGATGGCAGCCTTGGAAGCAGCAATGAAGAAGTACCACATCATCCTAGATTCGTCTTCAGAATCTAACTCTCATCGACATGCACTTTGTGCTTCTGGTTACTCTTATACTACATCTTCTTCTTGATTGAAAATATGCATATTGAATGCATGCTCCAACTCGATTTCCATTCCTTTGATTTATTTGAACTCAGTCTGAAATATTTTTACGTAATCCTTCATAGGTTGGGGCTCTTATATTTCTAAAATCTCCTTTAAGGTTTTCATCGTTCCTCTATTTCTTTCTGCAATGAGAAAGGGAATTATCACTAGAAATACGGTGATAATATATTTCTGGAGGTTCAGGTGTGTATTCTTCTTGTTGGTTGAATGAGTAGGTTTTCCATGCGAGCTTCCTCCCATAATGTTCCGAAGTAAAGATTCACTGATTTCTTTCTTCTTTTTTCTTTCATTCACATTATCATCCTCGAAGCTTTGTAAGTCTGCTTGCAGAATCTGTATGGTTTTCAGTATATTTGAATTTAATTCAACCATGAGTTCTTCTTCCCATGTGGCAATATTCAAATTTCCTTGCCGGCTATTGCCTTTTTATGTATTCATGATCTGAACTTTTTTTTAATCTTGCAGTTTAAAATATTTAATAACAAATAATTTTCTATTAGTTAACAAAATTTCAAATACAGTTTTGAAATGTTTATTTCTACAACAAATGGTTGGTAACACCCATTAGGTCTCTTAATGTTTGAATTTGGGCTTTGATACCACTTGTAATGTCCCTAAAATTCATAATTAAAAAAAATCGTAGGCTAATAAAATCCTAAAATCATGAAAATTTTGAAATCTTCTCCGAAATAAAAACTTGTTTGTAAAACTGAACCTAAGTTCTATAGGATGCTTTTACTATATGTATTTCTTGTATGATGACGATATTTTTCATGATATTTTTCTATGACTTTGCGATTTTTATATTTAACTTTTCCTGTCTATATTAGTGGATGACATTTGTCGACACTCATGTTATTTTATGTTCTACTTTTGTTTACGTGTCTTTAAATTCATTTATGGTTTTTATTTATAAAGAGGCTGACTTACCTCTCTATGTCAAGGGGTGGAGTGGTGAGGTTCTATCCCTTAAGGGTCCACTTGAAAAGGTAAGGATTCCTATTGCTACGAGGTTTACTTTGTTCTTCATGAATTAAGGCATGTGTATTTATTTTCTTGTGTAGGAGATTTTGTCAGTGAAGTCAGTCTTATGATTGTGGAAGCAATTACATCCTACAAGAAAATAACACTATACTATGCCCAACACCCTATGCCTATACTACACTATTCCTATGCATTGATGTTTTAAGAAAGGACCAAAGTCCTAAACCTACACTATACTTAATCATATGGTAAGAAGGGATTATAAATTATATGTATGCATGTTTTAAATTATTTGCTAAGGTTTTAAAACCTCAGATATAACTCTTTATATGCTTGAACTTTATGGTGTGAATGGTTTATTTTTATGGCATAAACATATGCGATTGAAACTATGGCTTAACTTTGCAAATAGTGTGATAATGGAGGGTTTAAGACTTAGGGTGATGGGGTTGGTAAACGATGGTAGAAACAACATTATTTCAAACTATAGAAGAGTGGGTTTTGATCTGCATGCTAGTGGTGGACAAAGTGATGAAATAAATGAGCCTTTGGAAGCGCGAGCATAATGCCTCAGATGTTGTGTAGGGTTTCGATGTCGTTCATTTGATTTTCGTTATGGTGGAGGTGGTGGTCTCCATTCCTGGTGAGAGATGCACAACCAATAGGATTCTATGCTCCCTTGACATGTATCCAATCAACCTTGTTCTGCACCTTTTTATTGTTTGTTTTGTTTATGGTTTCGAAAATGCGTACTTTCGATAAATAAGTTTGTGGTTTAGTGCAGGTGAGCATAGCGTGGTACTCTTCCTAGGTTGAGGGAAGTGTTGTAGGTTTCTTGCACAACCAGACTCTAGGTAAGCCCCAAATTTTCATTGGCATTTACGCTTCTTGTGTGGTTTTAGCAGAGGGTTTGATCTTGGGTGTGGGGAAATGTATCGTTGAGAAATTCGTTGTTTGAGGTTTTAGATTTTTTGGGGGAATTTGTATAAGTGACTGTGTAATACTTTCATGTCTCTGTCAAATGTAATTTTTTGATAAATGTTGACTGTTAAAACTCAATTCGGCTCTATGTATAGAGCTATCATTTGTTTACGACATGTATTTGGATTTATTTTGACTTTAATGGGGAAACTATGTTTGGGTATAAGGCTTTGTATTTATTTTATGATGTGTTTCTATTGAAATTATAGTGCCATTTCTATGCAATGGCACATTGGATGATTCGAATGTAAAAATATGTGTAAGGTAGCAGTGTATGGTTTTTAATTGAATAATGTGGATGCATTGGTTTATTAATAACATGGTTGTGTTTGGTTGGTGTTCGTAAGCATGAAGCTTGGCCTGTAGTGTTGATACGCAGCCTAGGTTTATTTTTTAAAAGTGTTTATTGTTTATATTGTGACTGTGCATAAGGTGTTATAGGAAAGGAGTGTAGCTCTATCCTGTCATTGATATACAATGTTTAGTTTAGAACCTTCCATGGAAAGCCTAAAAGGAGAAACCCTTGATGGATGATATAGTTTGTATAGTGTTGATTCATTTTAATTGAGTCCTACATGATTCGATCCTGGGCTTGTAATGACTTGGACTTTGTGGTTTGAGGGTTGTAAACCCACGTTTCATTGACATGATTCTTATGTAATGGTTCTTGTGATTTCTTCTTATCGTGATGCGTTGAGAAAACTATATTTCGTTTGGATGTTTTGTTTGAGTTTATACTCAAATGTAAAAGATGTGGTTCATTGGTAGTGATTTTTTTTATAAAATATTGACAAATAGACATCCCATCCTTTACAGGATTCAATGGCTGGGATGGGATCGGTGTATTAAGGTTTTTATAACTGTGTTAATATTTTCATAGCATGGTTTAGCAACACTGCGTTATTAATCTTCTATTGTTTTAATAATGTTGTTTATCTTTGGTGTTTTAAGAGAATCAATTTGACGGGAACAAATGCATTTGGCTCGCAATATGAAATCTACTAGCGTTTGGATTTAGGTTGAGGGTTTGAATTAATAAGATCAGAGATTGGATCTCTCGTCTGTTTATTTATGAATATAAATGGTTTATTTCAATGTTTTAGTGCAGATCTTATATAATGTTTGGTTTTAAGGAATAAATGAGTTTATTTGGTTTTAATTAGCATCACATTAGCATTAGGGTTTATTTTACCGAGATTTGTGAAATCTCTAGTTTAACTTTATAAGAATGTTTGAGCAAGATCTAGTAGCTAGTTATCTAATAGCTAGGGATTGAATCTAAGTTAACTATTTTACATTTAAAGTTGTTAAATAAAAAAATAAGAGAATTTAAATTGTAAATACCTAACTAGGAAATGAAGGCTGAATTTAAGTTTAAGCAAACAAATTTATCTGCAATATAAAATTTAAACCTAGAGATTATGTAAAAATATTTCAGACCGAGTTTAAATAAATTAAATGAATGGAATTCAAGTTGGAGCATGTATTAAATATTCATATTTTCAATCAAGATCATAAACACTACTTAATAAAAATATGTAAAAACTAAAGAAGGTTAAAAACCTCATACCTGCAACTTTCAGTTTATTAATGGCTAAGAACCACACACACTTAAACACATAGAATTACTAAAAAATTATCTAGGTCCAAGCTTAGATATGTTAACTAAATAACCTAGGAACTACCACGTTCCTCCCAACCATGACCCAAAACCGTTCTTGGTTTTAGTCCGGATCCCCCTGAGCTGGTTCCAACATACAAGTAGTCTATATCTCCTAAAGGTAAGGCTTCTCTTATCTAGAATATAGGTTCTGTACTAGATTGCTTTTCTATTGAAAATTCTCTCCAAAATTATTAGGAATAATGATCAGATCTGAATTGGGATCCCCAAGCCTTTCCTTGGCTTGGATCTTTATAGCCAATCTTTAGGAAAAATGGCAATGGTTTCAAAACTTCGGTTAGATCAATAATCCATTATCTTCTTGGAAATAATCTTTAATTGATTTATGTGAAGTTAATAATTTATTAAAATTAACTTAGCAACTCTTTTACTAGTTCCTAATTTAACTCTTTTAGGTTTAAATATTTATTTAATCATTTTTAATAAATAATAACATATATATTCTTTATTAATCATTATACTTATTATTATGTCTTTATTATTTAATATATGTACTTACCCTTTTATTCATAGCATACATAAATTATATATATTACAAATATTATTATTAATATTTGTTTAGGAATCATATAGCAGGTTCCCATTTACTTGGTGCTTTCATTGGCTTATAATTATTTCTTTTATCAAGGCCTTCAAGTACAGTTGGTCAAATAAGTTAGGAAGCTCTAAACCTCCTTGCATGTTGTCTTACATCGCATATCATGGTAGTTCTTCAGTACTTGATGAGAAGTAGAGTTTGAAATTTCATTTAATCAATTTATAAATAAGTAAGATAAGGTCAGTGTTTTTCAGAGTTGTTCTCACTCAACACAATTAATTTTTAGTAATTCCCAGTACTATTCAGAGCCCAAGCTCAATGCTAAACATTGGGAGTTACACTTAGTGCAATTCCAAAGCTCTCGCTCAACACTAATGCTAGGATGTACTTGTATAATACCCTTAGGGATACAATGACCAAGGATCCAATGTTCCAGAGCTTATGATCAACATCAATTTGGAATGCTCCAGGGCTTAAGACCAACACTTCCAGTTCTTATATTTCATGTACTTCAAAGCTTATGCTCAACAAAAACATCTTATAACTCATGTGCTCCATAGTTGGTGCCCAACACAAACATGAAATCACTCATGTGCTCCAGAGCTTGCACTTAACACAAAATCGCATCACCCATGTGCTTCAAGGTCCACGCCCATCACATTTATAGAACTCAATTGTGCATTCAGTCTTCTACACATTCTATAACAATAATCATTTCAGTGTATGCATATTTAGATAAATCACATAATATAGTCAGTATATCATCCTACGAAAATAATATTGTCCATCGGGTTCCACACCCAATATATACAATCGCATACATGCTAAATAAAACATATACATTGGCTTACGCCCAATATACCTAAAAAATCATCATACTCATGTGCAGTGGGGTCTTATGCCAATATACAATATAAATATCAAAGTAACTGATGTGCAATGGGCTCATGCCCATTGTGGTTAATGTCAAAATTTGGGATATTACATTTCTCAACCTAAATATGCCTTAGATCTTTTGAAACGATTCAAGATGGATGACTATAAGCCATGTGGTACACCTTATCATTTGGGAGTGAATTTGTTGAAAGACCATGATTCTCCATGGGTCTACGCCACTCTTTATCGCCAATTGGTTGGTATCCCCATTTACTTGATGTTATCGATCATATCTATGTTTTTTTGTTAGTGTGGTTTTCATATTCATTCAGGATCCTCAAGAAACCCATTGGAAAGTTACAAAGAGAATTGTTCTCTATATTAAGGGTACTCAGTCAGTATGGTATCAAGTATTTCCGCAATACAAAAAGCACTTGCCAGCTACACTAATTATAATTGGGGTGGATACATTGACAACCGAAAATCTACTTCTAGCTATGTGTTTTGACGAAGTGGTAGACCCCTAGTCTTGTCATGTAAGAAACATAAGGTATCTCTATTTTGATTACAGACGTCGATTATTGCGGTGTTGTGAATGCAAAATTTTAACTAGAATTTTTAATGAGTGGTGGCATTTCCAAATAATACGTTTGATGAAATACATAGCTCTCTATTGAACATAATAAACTCAGGATAAATGTTGCTTGTGTTATTTGGACAAGTGAGATGAGTCAATTGGATTATCTCCAATAACTCCTCTAACCACTTCTCATTAATTTCTTTGAAACTGTCCTTTGGTTTGTGAGTGCCAGTTTGCAAAGGCAAGACTTATGGTTTTTAAACCAACCTTCTATCTTATGCATTGTCTATATTCACTCCACATGTTTTAGGAATGTTTATGATGCAAATGTTTGGCAATTAGAGTAAATTTGGATGAAAAATGGTCATCTCTACCCTAATTCAAATTCCATTTCAATATGTATTAGTCAATCAAATTACCTTTAACAATTTTTTTTATATTATTTGGAGATAAGTGGAAGTTTTTAATAACATAGTTTGTTGTTAAATAACTTTTACTAATATTATAATTGGTTTATATTATATAATAAATACATAATAATAACAAATATCATATCAAAATACTCATCCAATTTTAGGTGATATGAGACAAATATACAATAGTAATTAATATTATAGCTAATATAGCCCTAAGTGGTAGAGAAGTGTTGTTAAGGTCTCATGAATCCAATTCTGTGAGATATGGGATCATCCTCCCAAAATTGGAAAGGATAGGTGAGGCACCTTCTAGTGGGCTACACCCCCTAGAATCATTATTGTGGATGTAGAGAGCCCCTACCACCATTTTATATTATAATTAATATGTATAGTAAATTTCAAAAGTTGGGTTCAATAACTTTTGACTAATATCATAACCAATAATCCATCCATATCAAATGGATTTTATATTATAAATAATATTTATAATATATGTCAAAAGCTGGGCTCAATTTTTTTTATCTAATATCATAACTAATATACCCATCCATCTATCTAGGGCACACGACCATTTTTTTTTGCAAAATCTCTATATTTGTTATTTGGCAAAATATAAATGTAACTATGTGTTTTAATCGCAATTTTAATGGTAGAAATAGATTCAGCACTCTAAAAAATCCCTAAGGCAACTAAAATTCCTTAACTTGATAAGTGTACCTTGGATTTTTAAAAATTCTTACGGGATTTCATTAAAATTGTACCAAAAAAATCTATATATTCCAACCCAAAAAGTTGAATTTTAGACTATGCAAAAAGTTATTGGACCCAACTTTTAATGTTATTATGAAATATTAATTATAATATAATTTTGTATAGTCCAAATCGTCCAATTTTAAACATGGACCACTATATAATATATAATAATAAATTAATATTATATCATGCATTTTTTATTTTACAAAATCAGAATGTAATTATGTTTTAATCACAATTTTGATAGTAGAAATGGATTCAACACCCTCATAAAGTTGTGGGACATCCAAAATTCTAGAACTTAACTATTGTAACCTAAATTATTTAATTTTATCAAATAATAAGAAAAATTTTGATATAATCCTACTCGGATGGTACACTTTTTAGACTATTCCAACCCAATCATAAAATTAAATTATTTTTAGAGTTCGAGTTACTCCAAGTGCCGCTAATTATGGAAAATACCTATTATATTTGGGGGTAAGACAAGTTGTAAGAAGCTAAGTTTTAGCATCTCCATTGTGAATTGTAAGTTCATATAGACAAGCTTCTCTTTTACTATAAAAAGAAGAGAACCCTCCTTACATTTTTCATCATCTGAGATCATAAATCTTATTCTGTCTTCGTAGAAAGTTTGGTATCGCAGTTCGGCATACCTGTGTAAGTTTTTCTTTCTGCAATCCCCTTCTGGTTTATTTGGCGAGAGATATTGATCTGCCTGCGTGTTTTCTTCTTCTCAGTTGGTGAGATCGCTCTCCCTTCTGCTGACCTATCGTGCAATTGTGGATCAGTGTGGTCATCTTGTGGGAGCTCATATTTCTTCTTGCGGAAGTCTTGAAGGCCGAGATATCATTGAGATAAGGCTTCCATAATCCACATCACAGATCGATCTCCGGGTGTACGTCAGATCTGATTCATTTCTTGATTTATTGGCAGCCAACTCAACTATTAGTCTTCTAAACACTGAGAACTTCTAAGGTTTGTTTTTGTCATCTGTCCTCTGATATGCATTAGTGTTTTTTTGACTGAGGAAATTCGTTATTTCAATTCGGACGTATCAATTTTGTATTTTTCCTCACTGTTTCTTTATTGCGTGAACGTTCCGTGTGACAGCGATCTGGAGGTGAGAGTTTACCTCAAAGCCTTTGTCCTCGTCCCTGCGACTGCGGAAGAAGATGAATATGGAGAATGCCGATGCCTCTACCCTTGTCATACCTCTGTCCCTGCCAACATTTATAGAGAGTCCTGATGCCTCTACCCCTGCCCCTGTCACACCTCTGCCCCTGCCACCATTTATAGAGAGTCCCGATGCTTCTATACCTGCCCCTGTCACACCTCTGCCCTTGCCACCATTGATAGAGAGTCCGGATGCCTCCACCCTTGCCCCTCGCCCTGCGACTGCCGAAGAAGAAAATTCAAGATATCAAGATATAATCAGTAGTATACAGTTGGTACTGGAAAAGTTCACCAGAGCCAAAGAAAAAAATTCAAGATATCAAGCCACTTCCCAATTATTCCCATTCCCCCAGTTCTCGCGCTCCTCTGTCCGTGCCCGTGCCTCAGTCCGTGGCGATGCCTCTACCTCTGTCCCTGCCCCTGCGCTTGCCCTTGCCCCTGCCCCTGCGACTGCGGAAGAAGAAAATAGAAGATATCAAGATACAATCAAGAATATACAGTTTGCACTGGAAAAGTTAAAGAAATCATCCTTCCTTGCAGAATTTATGAAACATGTGGAAAACCCAGAAATTGCTACAGAAATAGAAAGGGTGATAGCCACAGACCCACGGTATTCAAAATTGCAATTGGTGCTCTATGGCGTTGGAGAGATGGAGCGTTTAGATTCCACAAAACATGTGGAAGTTTGTCACATGCAGTTAGCACTTGCTATTTTATTAAAAGAGAAATTTGAATGGGTGAACGATATTGTGGTATACGATCCAAGAATAATCCCCTTGCAGCAGAAAGCTATAAGTGTCTTCAACTGCACGTTTCTGCCTGTGAATGAATATGGCAAACGCACAGTAGACAGACCCACATTATTTTTCATGCCTCGCTGCCCGATTAATCTTGTTGACAATGTATTGTCGGCGAATTGGACAACTGCAAATTTGAATAAGATTATTATATTAGGCGACAGCTTTACGGGGATGAAGAGAGATGATACTCTTGAAATGGGGTACAGGTTCCTTCGTGGAATGAAGCATTTGATGGCCATTATTTACAGTGATAATGTACTCCATGAAATGCCGCTTCCACAACCAGAAAAGGGAGTGTGTAGGCAAGCACTTCATGACTTTAGTTGGCATTTCTTTACCTTGCAGGATGGTTCCATAGAAGATCTCAATCTTGGTATGTATCCAGAAGTAAAGTTTCCTGGTAACTTAGGGCTTCACTGATCTCCATATTTAGCCCACCATTCTCATTTCTGTGAAGAACTTGAATGCGCTCTCTCTCATTTTTGCCTATTTAAGATGTCTACAAAGACATCCATGACGATAAGTTCATATTGCTCTATTAAATATGGTGTATAAAGATTAAAAACATCAATTAATTTAATGGTTATATTGTTAGGTTTTTTATTATTTTTATAAATGTTTTTTAATTATGTTTCAAGGTTTTACTGCTTGTTTGTGTATGTATTGAGTGAACTGTTTTCTAAAATTATACCCTTTTTCTAATGTCATAAGACATAATTATCTTATATTGGTAGGGTTTTTTATAATTATCTTATATTGCTAAGGTTTTTTATATTGTTACGGTTTTTTTATTATTTTAAATTGTTAAGGTTTTAGGTGGACATAATCATCTTATATTGTTAGGGTTTTTTAAATTGTTAGGGTATTAGGCCACAGTTTGAGGGCCATCAAGAAAGATATTGATGCTTGCCTGTATCTTAGTTCATTGAAACATTTGATGGCCATTCTGCACAGTGATAAAATATCTGAGCATACAGAACCAGAAATATCTGAGCAGACAAATTTGTATAAGATTGGATTAGACAAATTTGTATAAGATTGGATTTGGTCAGTTTAGTTGACATTTCTTTCCCTCTAATGGTTCCCTAGAAGATATCAATCTAAATCTGTATCCAGAATTTAAATTGAGCAGTCGCTTAGATTCTGTGCCTCGAGTAGCAGTCGCTTAGAACTTCTCTCTTTATTTCATATAAATATGACACCTATGAATTTTTTTTTGGAAGAAGAAGAACGATACTCATAGTTGCAGGATTCTTCGTCATTCTCAAGTTTTATCTCACTGGGTTCTGTGAAGAAGTGCCTACGGTTTGGTTGATCGTTGCAGGATTTTTCGTGCATTGCATTGAGGTATTTTATGGCTATTTTCAAGTTTTATTTCAGTGGGTTCTGTGAAGAAGTGCCAAGGTTGTAAGGTTAGGTGGAAAGTGGAATAGCTTGGTAGATTTTTTATTTTGAATCAATCTTTGAATTAAGTATTTATTTTCAGTCAATTTTTGAGTTAATATTATTTGTTAAATGAGAATAATTTATATAGTTGAGTTAAAGATAATCAACTTAAAGATAGTTTGTGTTATGATGTTAAAGATAGACAGTGTAATATGACACAATGTTATATGTGTTTTAACCACCCTTAATGTGAGATCTCTAAATCATAAATATAAATGGTGAATTAAGTAAGAGGTCACATATGTAAATATTATTTAACTCAATGATATTAATTAGATGACTAGAAGTTTGTAAATCTATGATAAGTTTTATATTTGCTATGATTCGGGAAGAATGTTAGATGGGATTATAAATTTCCTTTGCAAACTTTTGAAAGGATGTATACTGATTATGTATATTATTAGTCTGTTAATAAAAATTGGTTACATTATGTATATGTCATGTGATGTAATGTGTGTGATAGTTATGTTTAGAAATAATGAAATCCTCATAGATTATTCAAGTTGAATGGCTGCATGCTTTGCATGATAGTTAATAGTTAAATTGTGAATGTATAAATAATGAATGAACATATGTTCTTATAATGAACTCCATGCCATAATATTGCTATGAGTATAGCTTTACATACCATTGGAACTATTGTCTAACTTCAAGCTTAGCCTTGTCAAATAACAAAAGAGTTGATAGCCATTGTCTAGAACAATAGTTCATTACAATAAGGTTAATTATTTTATAATAACCCATAACAAACTATAACAATGATGTTAGTCATTAGTACTTGTTAATTGTATAGTATGTTACTTTTATGAAAGGATGTGATGAACCATGTGTAACCTACTAACACCATATAGGCTACATTGACTTGTTATGACACAAGAGGAATTCTACTCATTCCGATATATTTTAAGGATCTTATATGAAGTTATTGTTAGCATAGTGTTGTATATTAAAAAAATATAATTAACCATTGGAAGTTCAAATTGTTGGTGACTTCGGAGAGTAATTCTTGTATAATGAACATTCATATCCTAATTAAATGGAAAGGGTAATGGGTAACGTGTAGCCTAATGGTTAAGAGCATGTGTTTCCTCTTAGGAGGTCATGGGTTCAAATCCAGAGGGGGGTAGTGTATGTACACATCTGTAGACTTTAGCAGTTAAATCGCTGCGTAGAGGGGGGTCCCTTGTCCCACAAACAAGGGGGTCTCATACACCAATTTGGTGTCTCGCTTGGCGATGACCTTAAAAATAGATTATTATTATTTTTATTTACTTTACAAAATATATGTAGAAATATTGAATTTTAAAAGATTTTAGAGACAAAATGTTCATTTTCACTTTAGTTACCATAGGTATTCTTATGCATGAAAGTTAAGCAAATTAAAAATTATTCCATAACCTATAATTTTAAAATTAAATGCATTTCTTATCTTATTTTCTTGATTGAGCCTAGATCATGCCTAAATGTTTTTTTTTGGAGTTATATATTCTTATGGATTAAAATTCAACAAATTAAAAATTATTTCATGATCTATGATCTTAAAATTAAATACACTACTTCTTATCTCATTTTCATGATTGAGACTAGATAATGCCTAAATGTGTTTTTTTGGATTTTAAAGTCATGATTAGATATTTCAAAAACAAACAGCCATTGTTGAAGTTGAATAATGATCATTATCAACCAGAGGACAAAAGAGGTTGGTTTAGGGATTCCAAGCTTTGAATTATGTATTGGACATAAAATAAGACCATTTCAGTACCATAGTCAATATTAAATCTTGCAAACTTGTGAAGTTTAAGATAAGGCGTGGAACATAAAAGAAATTATTAAAAGGAGGAAGTTGAAATAATATTATGATAATCCATTTTAACTTCAAATCTATTATGTGCTTTAGGGATAAAGAATATTATTTAAGTTTCCTAACATATATTTCCTTGCACTATCATTTGTTGATTGCTACACAAAGATGAATCTCATAGATGTTACAATCTCTTCAGTATTAGGTTCTAGAGTGCACTTTTCTTCTCATGGTGTAATACATATTTTTGCATCGAAGAGGCGCATTCTACAGCCTAGTAGGGGGGGATGTGTAATTCCTTCCGTGCTAATCCTAGAGCTAACACATATCCTTTATAAAAAAATAAAAAAATGTTATAAAAAGTAACATGTCGACTCAATTGAGATTTAAAATATTTTTTAGAACCACATATATAAGACTAGAAATTAAAACCATAAACATTATGTTTACATTTCCTCAACATTTCCACTTTAAAAAATGCGATTGTAATTAGAGAGATTTTATCCCTTTCAGTACTTAGTAGATCCTTTTTAAGATGGATCTATGTTGGTCTAAATCCTGATTTGGTTGACAAAAACTAAAATTCTAACTTATTATAAATCATATTTACATAATTCAAAAAGTCCAAGGATCTTCATTTCTCACTCTAATTTACTAGAATATATAATAAGGTATTCAAAGTTTCACTAAGGTTTCTATTTTAATCTATGTTAACATTATTTGAGTGCATTTTATGCTCCACTTTTTACCTAATCTTTATCTTAGTGTAATGATCTATCTAAGACTTAATTTTTATGTTATAAAGAAATATTTAATGACTTTTACTGTGACCATACTCAACAAATCTTATTTTTTAAGGTTAGGATCAACTTTACTCTTGGTAAATCCCAAGCTTGTCAAGAAGCTATATATTCTACCATACCAAGCTCTAGGAGCTTGCTTCAGTCTAGCCAGATCCTTTTTCAACTTGCATACATAGTCACTATGTATTCGAATTCAAATCCTTGTGGTTGCTCGATGTAAACCTCTTCCTCAATCATACCGTCCAGGAAGGTTGTCTTTAAATCCATCTGGTGTAGATCCCACTTCATCATGGAAGAAAGTGCCATGATGGTTCTAATGGAATTGCACCTTGCTACTGGAGAAAATGTCTCTTCATAATGAATCCCCTCTTTTTGAGAGAATCCTCTAGCCACAAATATTTCCTTGTATTTTTAAATACTTCCATCATCAACATGTTTTATCTCATAGATCCATTTCAAGGATACCACACTCTGTTTTCTGGTTTGAGTACTATGTACCAAACATCATTCTTCATTATTGACTGGTATTCTTCCATCATTTCTTCAACCCATTCTTTCTTTTGTGCAGCTTCTTTATAGCTGGTGGATTGTTGATCTACAAGGTCACATATCAAATCTACATATCTGGAATATGGATTTGATCTTTTGCTTGTTCTTGTGGAGCCTTCTGGGGATCCATATCTTTCTGTTTATTGTATGATTTCTCTTACCTAAGCAGGTTTTCTCTTTCAAGACAAATCCATAGTAGGGGTTTCATAAGGTTCTAGTATATCATGATCTACAAATGATACTATTATAGAAGAGGGTTCAACTTCTACCATTCTAGGAGGTACATCCTCTTCATGTACTTCTTCAAGATGACACCTTCTATATTTCTTAAGAGTTATATCTTCATCAAATGTTACATCCTTACTAATATCAACATGATGGAATCATGGGATTTATATTCTAAAGGATTTGGATACTTCACAGTATGCAACAAATATTCCCTTCTTTCCAGAAGGATCTAGCTTGGTTCTCTTCTCTTTCAGAATATGTTCATATACTCGGAATCCAAATATCTTGAGATGGATCACTTTAGGTTTATTTCCTGTAAACATCTCTTCAAGAGTCTTGAATCCAAGATCAATGTGAGATAATATATCCTTCAGATATATGGTTGTTCTTGCTAATTCATCACATAGGTGCATGGGGAGGTCTTGGTCATCAATCACGGTCTTTACTAATTCCATAATAGTTTTGTTATTTTTTTCTACAACACCATTCTATTGGGGATTATAGGGAGTGGTTAGTTCCCTCTTGATTCATGCCTCCTTAAAAAATGCTTCAAATTCCTTATAAGTGTGTTCTCTACCATTATCTGATCTCGGTGTCTTGATTCTTCTTTACGAGTACTTCTCTATCAAGGCTTTGAATTCTTTGAATTTCCCGAACACTTCACTCTTGTTCTTCAAGAAGTATATCCAAGTCTTTATTTAATAGTCATCAATAAATGTGACATAATACTCATATCCACTTAATGATATGAGGGCATAGGACCACATACATCAGAATGAATTAGTTCTAATGTACCTTTAGTATTTGTTTCACTTTCGAAAAGGGATTCTTGATGTTCTTTCCTCTTGTACGTCCTTTGCAGGTTTCCTCATGATCAACCTTCAAATATGGTAACCCTGTTACCACTTTGCTCACATTGGGAAATGGTTTTTAGTTGATGTGAGCAAGCCTCCTATGCCATAGTTCACTTGATCTGGTAGTCTCATGGACAAGGGATGTCTCTAGATGTCCTTTGAGTTTGTACATTCCTCATTCTTCTTCACCAATGACCACAAAATCTTCAAGTGTCTTTTCTTTGGACCACATAAGTACTTGTCCATCTATAAAAGAAACTCTATATCCTATCCTATATAGAGAAGAGATGGAAAGTAGGTTCTTTTTCAAACCTGGTACATTTAGTACTTCCTTCATCTTCATGGAAACCCCAAAGTCAAAACTTGTAGCTTTATTCACCAATACCTTTGATGGGATATTGATAGTCATCTCCTAGTGATATCTTATGAGGAGAGTTCTTTTCTCTAATTCTTGACAGAGTTTGCTTCTTCCCTGTCATGTGCTTTAAAGCACCACTATCAGTAAGCCATGTATCTTTTCCAAGTGTTACAGACCCAGAGAGTGCAGAGAATAACACATATTCTTCTACATATTCACCTCTAGTTAGTCTCTTTCAAGGTCTTTCTTCTTCTTCATCCTCATCTTCAGCTAGATGAGCATGATTCCTCTTGTTGTTCTTCTTCTTCTTTGGTGATGGACACTCTCTAGCAAGGTGTATTATCTTATGATCATTGTAGCATTGATACTTTGAGTAATCATGCTTCTTCTTCTGAAACTTCTTCTTTGAAGGTTTATGATTACCCTTCTTGAATTTTGATTGTTTTATTCCTTTAGTATGGATGGCTAGAGCTTGATCATCTTCTCTCAGTAGAAATTCTATGTTGGCTACTCTAGCTTCTTCTTAAATACAATCTTCCCATACTATGTCAAACTTCATACTTTCTTTTCTGGCACACAGAGTGTGTATGAATGAGTCCCAAGGTCTAGCGAGACCATTGAGAGCAGTCATAACTAGTTCATCCTCATCAAGGGTGTCTCCAATAGCACTTAGTTGTCCTTTGAACTGGGAGACCCTTGTGAATTAATATTGAATTGATTCTCCTTTGCTCATCTTGGTGCCCTTCAGTTGAGCCATCAAATTCATCTATTTGTTGATGTTCCTTCCCTCATACATTTTGGAAAGTGAATCATACATTTTCTTAGGTTCCTTCTTAGATGACACTTGAGGGATCAAGTGATCTTTGATCGAATCGACAATGATCATCATTTCCTTTATTAGGTCTTCTTCATGCTTCTCCTTAGCTTCAACTTATTTAGGTTCTACAAATTCATCCTTGATGTACTTCTCAAGGCCATTCTCTTTCAGAATAAGAGAAATCCTATACCTTCAAGTTAGGAATTTTTCTATGCCTTCTAGCTTGTCCTCAAGCTTGGTGCTTGGGGATATCAGGTCTAGTAGGTCACTAAAAATGAAATTTCTCAAAATGGAAAGATGAAATTACCAGGAGATGCACTTGACTAAGGAAATTAGGTTGGTCTAACTGGTTTTTAGAGATCCCAAATATTCACCCTTCAAATCCTACTTCTGAGGTTGCAGCTATGCATAATTTTTGGTTTTTTTTTTCTGTAGTTTTCTGGTTCAAGGCCAAACTAGGGTTTGTATTTCCAGCAGATTCAACAACCCAAAAATTTCGATCCTTTTCTCAATAGATGCACTCTAGGGATGCACAAATTTCTATGAAAGCAAATCTTCCAAACTCCAACTTTTGCAGAAACCTTAGGGTGATTCCATGAAGATGGGTAACACTTTTTGGCCAAATTTGGCGATGAAAACCTGATTTTTTACTCATGTGCTAGATAGAAGCCCTCAAAACGCATATATGCCATGTGAATTTTGACTTGCAGTAAAAAAACAAATTGTAGAATATTATGTTGGCTTCATGGTGATATTTTTTTAAAAATATTCCGATGCCATTTAATGTGTGAATTTTTTCATTTAATGAACTATGTGACCTTAAAAATTTGAAGAAGCTAATAAGTGGCTCGTGTCCACGTAGAGTAATTCAATCTTGC
>LPNX010933800.1:83848-96649 GCA_001517045.1 Pseudotsuga menziesii
AGTCGAGGTCTTAACGAAACCTCGACCGAGGGTTTGTAAATCCCTCGACCGAACAAAAACCTCGACCGAGGTATTTAAATACCTCGGTCGAGGGCTGAACAAAACCTCGGTCGAGGGCTTCATAAAACCTCGGTCGAGATATTAAGACCTTGGTCGAGGGTTTAACAAGCCCTCGATCGAGGTGCGTTTTTCTGTTTTTTCCGAAATGCGCTTGCCAAAAAGTGTTACCCAGGTCCGCGGATTCACCCCTTAATTTCTTCCGGAGAGGGAGGAGAGAGAGTTTCACCTTATGAAACTTGTCATATTCAGGTTAGATCTAAAACCATATTAAGATTTCATATGCTAGACTAGATATCATTAGTGTTCAATTAAAATTCACAATGGTAACATATGTAGGATCAATGAAAGAAACAAAATCATGAGATAGACACCCTAGTTATCCTAGGAAACCATCAACGGGAAGAAAACCCACTAAAACTTCCTCAGTATAAGATGTATAAGATAAAACCCCAAAACATGTATTCTTCTCCTTGCATATCAGTCTCTGTCTCTCTCCTATGCACTACTCAAGTGAGTTAGTCTATGTTATAATGAGTAGCACAAACCCTCTATTTATATACATTGAGCCAACTGAATTTTACCCTAAACAAGTTGGCCCCACTAAACTGTCTCATCTCACTTCACCTAGGAACACTCAAAACAGTAAATTATATTATTCATTAGGGTACTAACGACCCGACTTACAATTTACCTCATGACTCTATGATTACCAATTACAATAGTACCATCCCAACTGAGGAATAATAACATATCCCTTCAGTTATATCAGTAAAATACATTTAGAACATCCTTTGAATTTACAATATTTCAACAAAAACAAACCCATAAAAGATCACAAATCAAAACATACTAAATCATGATCCTTTTAACACTTCCTTGAAAACAACACCAAAATGTTGGTCAATTTTATTGATTAACATAAATTATCAATGTGGGATGCGTAAGATTATGAAGTGTTGCGTTTTGAAAAATATTTGCAAGAACGGGAGATGAAAAACCTAACTAGGATGAATTGATTGATAACGAGTCATTAGAAGTTATATTGAATCAAACAATGGCATATGATCAATTCAATTAAAATATTTTATTCCCAAAAGGAATAATTATGTAAATTATAAGTGATCATTGGTTTGATTTCAATAATACTTCTATATATTACTAAAGCATATAATCCCAACTTATTATTAAATCAATCACAGTTACTTTTCCAAATCAAGTTGTATCAAGTCAATATGAATAAGTATGAGAGTTCATTGTCATGCATAAATATAAATACAGGTATTATAAGAAATGTTTGTCTAGCTACATGAAATTCTATTCATAACCATTTATAAGAAATTCATGTGGATACATTGTGATTAGCATTAGTCAATGTCACATTCAAACAGTTGCAACTTTGATTAGGTTCAACAACGTAAATAAACATTTACTTATAACAATCCTCACCTTAATCACTCAAACTATCAATCTAGGTCAAGTGACTTGTGGTCTTACCGGAGTTCTTGTAGTGTCACTTTGTGACCAATCCCAGTGTAAAAAATCATACACCCTTGAGGCCCATATAAACAATGCAACTTGTTTGGTTGTAAAAGTGAATACTGAAAGTAGGGAAATAAAATAAAATAGAACTTCTTACGTACTGATATTCAAAAAGATGATATAATTTTGGAAAGGATATATAATTTATCCTGAGTAAACCAATTGCATTAAATTATACAATGTATGGAATAGCAGAAATGTTGATGGAGGAGAAAAGAAACGTAATGTAAAATGTATAAGTAATAAATATGAAGAAGATGGTTTACAATAATAATTTCCCTGGGTATTTATACCTTAAGTGGGGAAGAGAGGTGACTTTTCAAGTCACCTCTTAGTTTAATTACAAAAATTTACTAAAATTAACCTAGCTTAATATTTAAATTTAACATTTGTAACATTGCCTTCTCCTTTTAAATTGCTTTGTCCTCAAAGCAGGGTAAAGACGGGTGTTGCTGAACGAATTTCTCTGTTTCCCATGATGCACATTCTTCTGGGAAATTCTTCCACTTAATGAGGTATTCCTTAATCATTCTAGTGCGTAATCTCCGTTCTTTGATGTTGATGATAGCTTTTGGTTCTAAGATTAGTTTTCCTTCTTCATCTAGAGTGGGGAGTGTTGTTTGAACTGATTATTGTTGACCCAACAACTTTTTAAGATTTGATACATGAAAGACGTTGTGAATTCGACTTGTCTTTAGTAACTTTAGCTCGTATGCTACGTTGCTAATCTTCTGTATAATTTGGTATGGACCATAGAATTTAGGTGCTAATTTGTTCTTTCCTTGTTGTTTTAGTGATAATTGTTTGTATGGTTGAAGTCTTATGAATACCCAATATGCTAATTCAAACTCTCTCTTGGTTCTATGTTGGTCTACTTGTTGTTTCATACGATTTTGTGCCATAATTAAATTATCCTTGAGTGTTTGCATAATTCGTTGGTTGTCTTCTAGTTGATTTTTTACGGCGAGTACTTTTGTGCTTCCTTGAAATATTTCTTTCCATCGGGGTGGTTCATAACTATATAATGCTTGAAAATGAGTCATCTTTGCTGAGGTGTGATACATAGCGTTATACCACCATTTCGCGAGATGTAGCCATTGTAACCATTTGTTATGTTTGTCTGTGATGAAACTACGAAGGTAGGTTTCAAGACACTTATTGACCACTTCAGTTTTCCCATTGGTTTGTGGGTGATATGCTGAGCTCATATTAAGAGTGATCCCTGTTTGCTTGCAAAATTCCTTCCAAAAATTGCTTGTGAATTTGGCGTCTCTGTCGCTAACTATAATTTTTGGGAAACCATGTAATTTATAAATATTTTTAGAAAACAATTCAGCGATTTGTTTAGTAGAGTAAGTTTTCTTTATGCCCATGAAATGTGCATATTTTGTTAGTCGATCTACTACCACAAGAATTTTATCCTTACCCTCTGATAAGGGTAATCCTTCAATAGAATCCATAGAAATTTCCTTCCACTTTTGCTTTGGAATATGCAATGGGTGGAGTAGCCCTGGAGTCATGATATTTTTTCTTTTATTCCTTTGACATGTGTCGCATTCGGCTACATATTTTTGAATGTCCTTATGCATTATTTTCCAATAAAATGACTGTATGGCATTGTAATATGTTTTGAAAAAACCTACATGTCCAGCAGCAAGTGAATCATGAGATTCTATCATTACCTTAGTTTTAAAGCTTGATATTGGGTTTAAATAGATCCTTCTTTTGTACCACAAGATGTCATTTCACCACTCGAATTTTGAACCTCTATTTGGGTCTTCAATTAAGGCACACGTATTTGGATCTTTAGCGTATTCTCTTCGTATTTCGTCCAACCATTATGGAATAATGATTGAAATTGCATATGTCTGGACTTCATCCTTTCTAGATAGAGCATCAGTGACTAAATTGTCTTTCCCTCTTTTATGTAATATCTCCATATCAAAGCTAGCAATTTTTTCTATCCACTTCTGTTGTTTTGTTGACAATGTTTTTGGTTGGAGGAGGCATTGAAGACTGTTATGGTCTGCTCTTATCAGTATTTTTCCCCCTAGAAGGTATTGTCGCCATTTTGTTAAGGCATGTATAATGGCCAACATCTTTTTATCATAAGTGGACTTCAAAATTTCTCTCTTGTTGAGCTTTCTACTTTTGAATGCTATTGGGTGCCCTTCTTGCATCAAAATACTCCTAATCCGAACCCTGATGCGTCGCACTCTACTAAAAAGGGTTTTGTGAAGTCTGGTGTGGCTAATACCGAAGTTGAATACATCATTCCTTTTAATGTTTCAAAACATTTTTCTGCTTCACTATTCCATTGGAAGGAATTTTTCTTCAATAAATTTGTAAGAGCGGGGGTTTTATGGGCATAATTATTTACAAATCTTCGATAGTATCTTGTTAGGCCCAGAAATCCCCTTAGTTTCGATATTTTATAAGGTTTGGTCCATTCCATGATTGCCTTGATTTTACTTGGATCAACCTGGACACCTTCCATTGATATTTTGTGACCTAGGTAGTCCACTTCTTCTTTTCCAAAGGTGCACTTAGAACTCTTTGCATAGATTTTTTTTTCTTCCAAAATGGTAAGTACTTGACTTAAATATTCCAAATGATCCTTCCATGTTCTATTATATATGAGAATGTCATCAAAAAACACTAGTACAAATTTCCTTAAGAATGGTTGGAACAATTCGTTCATTGCAGCTTGAAACGTAGCTGGAGTGTTAGTCAACCTGAAGGGCATTACTTTGAACTCATAATGGCCTTCATGAGTGCAAAAAGAAGTTTTAGCTATGTCTTCTACTCTAACTTTTATTTGGTAATAACCAGATCAGAGATCCAAATTTGAAAAGTACTTAGCCCCATGAAGTTCATCCAACAACTCATCGATGAATGGGATTGGAAATTTATTTTGTTCAGTCCTCTGTAATCTATGCACGGCTTGAACGACCCATCCTTCTTTCATACTAAAACTACTGGAGCTGCATAGGGGCTTCTTATTTTTGAAATGACGCCACACTTTAGAATATCTTGAGTTAACCTCTCGATTTCTATTTTATGGTGATGCGGGTATCTGTATGGTTTCCTACTTGCAGGTTTTGTCCCTGGTTCTATTTTGATTATGTGTTCAATCTTTCTGTTTGGTGGAAGCTCCATGGGTAGTTCTTGAAACACCTTGTGATGTTTTTTAATTGGCTCTTTTATCTTTGTTTGTTTGTCCATGTCTCCTTCACACGTTAGAAGCTCCATTTCTTGGCATTGAAGTATGTATGTTGGTGTGCCTTTTCGAAGTAGTTTTTCCATCTTATGTGATGTAACTAACTATGTTGGAGGTGGTTGGAACCCATATAATTTGTGTGTCTTTAAGAACGACTGTAATTCAATAAAATGCTATTGGTGATTGGCGGTGTATGTACCCAAGGTTTGTAACCATTGTATTCCTAATACTACATCGACTCCTCCCAGTGGTACCGCAAAAAAATATGATTCTAAGTTATATTCTTGCATTTGTAACTTGACTTTGTGACATTTTCCCACATTGTCAGTCTTCTTGCCATCTGCTACCATAACCTTCATGTTAGGTACTGGACGAACAAATAACTTAAATATTTTAGCAAGGCTGGCATTAATGAAGTTATGGGTGGTGCCAGAGTCGATGAGAATCGTGATATTATTATTTTTTATATGTCGTTTAATCTTCAATGTTTGCGGTTGGGAGATTCCGATAATAGTGGCTAATGATATTTTTGGGGTGTCGTCCTCAATTTCTGTTTGGTAGTCTGGTTGACTATCCGCCTCATTCTCAATTGGTTCTTCGAATTCCAACTCTGCTTCTTCTGCTTCACATGCATACAATTTCTTTTGTAAGCACCGGTGCTTAGGATCCCATTTGTCTCCATAGAACTTACATTTCCCTTCCTTTATTCTCTGGGCCTCTAAACTGGGATTCGGTCCTTCCCTGAGTTGTGGCGGTGTATATCTTGGATTTCCTGTGTATGTTGATTGGAAAGGCTTCCTTTTGGAGTCATCTTTGTCGAAATGTGTATGAGCAGATTTCTTGAATTTTTTTTCAATAATCCTAACTTTGTGTTGTGCTTCCTCCAAGGTAGAGATGTTATGTAACTCTAGTTCATCACAGATGTGATGTTTAAGACCATGTATGTAGGTCTGTAATAGTTGGTCATCAGTTAACTATGGGACTCGATTTGACAACGCTTCCCACTCACAGGTGTACTCATCGACACTATTTTTTTGTTGTAACCTTGTGAGTTTGGAAAAGAAATATTTTTCTTCAATGCCCTGGAATCTTTTGATGAGGTCATTCCTGAAAGTAGCCCAGTTGTGAGAACATATTATTGCAATGTTATTCCACCATAAGTACCAATTGTAATTGTTTCCTTCTAGATGCATGGAGGCATATTTAATTTTCTCGCCTTCGTAATGGATGTTGTTGATGTCTAGGTATTCCTCAGCTTTGTTAATCCATGCTATGCATTGTCGTTCGTCCATGTCGTATTTGGGTAACTCAACTTTCACCCGCATTTGGCGTCCTTGTGTATATGAGTTTGAGGACGACATGTTGAATAGAGGATCTGGCTGCTCTGGTGTTCTTAGAGAGTTTGGATGTGGGTCATTAGATATTTGTAATTTGTCCAAAATGGCGGTTAAAACTACCTGTTTTTTCTTTTGGTATTCTTGTAGAGTGAGGAAGGTAATCTCCATTCGTGACATGATTTGTGTCCAAGTCGACGTCAAATTGTCACTCGTTTGTTTGATCTTTTCCTGGAGTTCCTCGTAGTTCTTGTTAATCTTCTCATTGATTTGGTCGAACCGAGCGTCCATTGATCTTGTGACTGGAATTTTCTCAGCGCTAAATGTGGATTTATTTTTGTTTGCCATATGATGCCAACCCACCACAATTTTTTTTTTAAATAATTCTAATAATTATTATTATTATAATATAGTTTTGTTTAATAATAATAGTAATAATTAATAATATTAATAAAAATATATTAATATTAATAATTTATTTAATATTAAATTGGTATTGGAGAGGAGGCGAGAGGAGGGGTACTGGGGAGAGGCGGAATGGTGGATCACGATGGAGGTGGAGATGCAGTGCAGTGTGAACGTGTGGACAATAAAGAGGAGGTGTGTAGCGTAGGTGAGATGGTGGTGGACTGGTGCCGAGAGCCGAGAGGCTCTGATACCAATGGAATAGCAAAAATGTTGATGGAGGAGAAAAGAAACGTAATGTAAAATCTATAAGTAATAAATATGAAGAAGATGGTTTACAATAATAATTGCCACGGGGATTTATACCTTAAGTGGGGAAGAGAGGTGACTTTTCAAGTCACCTCTTAGTTTAATTACAAACATTTGCTAAAATTAACCTAGCTTAATATTTAAATTTAACATTTGTAACAATGTACTTCAACTAAGATTCAATCGCACATAAAATAATTGAGGAACTAAAATAAAACTCGTATACTAGATTCTGTAGAAGTTAACCAGAAAATGAGGTTGTTTTAGTTGGGTAGTGTTATATGGTAGTCATTGTAATATCCCAAATTTTGGACCCACCATTTATAGGCATGAGCTTATTGATCATGATGATTATATTGATGTTTTATTTTTGGGTTGAAGATGCCACTGCATATGAACATGATGATTTGTTTTGTATATTGGGCGTAAGCCAATTGTTGATGATATATATGTATATATATGTTTTATGTTGGGTGTGGACCCTGAAGCACATGATTGATGAAATGTTTGTGTTGGGCATGTACCCTAAAGCATGTGATTGATGAGATGTTTTGTGTTGAGTGAGAGCCTCTGGAGCACATGAATACTTACATTTTTGTTGATCATAAAGCTCTGGAACACATGAAAATATAATTGGAAATGTTGGGCATAAGATCTGGAGCATCGGATCTTTGGCCATTGTATCCCTAGGTGTATCGTACAAGTACATCCTAGCATTTAGTGTTGAGAAAAAGCTCTGGAATTGCACTATATGTAATGTCCTCTTCCTTTTAGGCTTTGAGGCCCATACCGCTAACCTATGTGATTCCTGTGGGTTCAAGCGGTTACTGATAGCTAGGGAATCAGATCAGGACTGATGCCATCCATAGAAGATCTAGGGCATCCTCATTGGGTCAAGAAGGACGACCTGGGCCAAAGGCCACCTACATGCATGACCATGCTCTTTTAGGTCTCCATCCGCATGCATGCAAGTCAACGGCAAATTAGAAGATAAAGTGACCTAATTAGGTCAAAGATTAGGTTTTGCATAGTTGAACTTTATAAATAGATGGTAAAGCAAGAGGAGACCTCACTTATGATTATTATTATTTTGGGAGCACTTGGATAGCAGCACAGCGTGCAGCACATCAGTTGGGGTTGGAGACGGAGTCTTCAGCTAGCAGGATTTCGGCAGTGAAACATCTGTCCTAGTATTATTCCGGGTAAGCCATACTGGTTCACCACTTGTTCTTCAGTACATTCATCAGTTATATAGCACAGGGTATAGATTGTTGCAGTGGCACGGTGCAGCCGTAAGAGGGGTTTTTCCACCAGAAAGCCCTAATCAGCTATTGGGCCTTCAGATCTCAGTTTCCTTCCTAAACTCAGGAATCATTCCTACCATCAGCTACGTACTCCGGTACTCCTTGATTATCATCTCCATATGAGCTCATCCGAAGCCGTTATCAGCATTTTCGGGTTTACAGGGGCGTGAGCAGCTGCCTCATTGAACCTAGATGTTATCCTGCTTAGGCATGTCAGATCTTCAGCATAATCCAGTCAATCTCTCCGGCACAGCGAGGCTATCGGCCCTGCAAATCGACGGATCTATCGGACACCTCCTTCATTGAGGGCGTCACCTTTTTCTCTGATTGGGCGTCTTATTGCTGGAGCATTCACCGGAGACAGGAGAGATCAGTTCCTCTCCGATCCAGATCTCAGTACTTGCAGACTTTATCTGCAACAGTTCAGCCAGTTATTAGTGGTAAGTGTGCATTCTATCTCACAAACCCTAACCCTAATTTTTCCTATAAAATAGGGATTTTTGCCTGGCAGTCTGTAAGCCCAGTTGTATCCGCATAATTGTTTAGAAATAGAAAATATCGAGATTCGGGATATTATAGTTTGTAACTCCCTGCTATAGGCGTTGAGTATGGGCTTTGGTAAGTGCTAGGGGTTACTGAAAAGAATTTAATAACTTCCGAGTGAAAACGGCTCGAGAAAAATATTGATAATCATCATACTTATTTATAAGTGATTAAATGAAAATTTTAATTTCTGTATTCTCATCAAAGTACTGAAGAGCTACCACGTTATACAAGGGAAATACAACATGCAAGGATGTTTAGAGTTGCCTAGCCTAGTAAACCTGAGACATCTATCTACTTGACCTTCATAAGGAAGTGTCATTAAGTCTAGGAATCATGACGCATGATGCCCAAAGACAAATGCTAACAAGTATTTTAACACTATGTACTTTATACATAGTATGTATAAAGAATAAATTATAATAAATTATATAATTTAATAAAGAAAGAAGAGAAGCTCCACCAATTACTATTTATTATTAAAGGATTTATAAATAGTGAAATATCTCTGAAAGATTTACTAGGAACTAGTTAAAAGTTTCTAGGTTAAGAATTGAAAATTACCCTAGTAAATTTAAAAGGGTTAAATCAAGAAATCAAGGATTTCTTGATTTAACTGCCCCTTTGACTAAAAAGTCTGCCTATAAAGACTCAAGCCAAGAAAAGGCTTGGGGTTCTGATTTTTCCCTTGGAGAATTATTATTCTGCATGTTTTTGGCTCTCAAGTGTTTTCTTGGAGAACTGCTTCTGAAACTGAAGGAGGATTATTCAGAACTGATTACCAGATAGGAAACCCTACCTTAGGAGCTCTAAGCTACTTGCATGTTGGAGTCCAGCTTGGGGGGATCCGTATTTAAACCAGGAATAGTTTCGGGTCATGGTTGGGTGGAGCATGGTAGTTCCCAAGTGATTTGGTCATCAAACAAAGGTCAGATCTGCATTGAATTGTTAATGCCGGTTATTTAAGTGTGCAGGTGCAACCATTGACAAAGCTTCAAATTCAGGTATGAAACCCTGGAAAGCCTATTCTATTTTATTTCCTAAAGATTCATTACTGTTTATATTAAGTAATGGCTACAATGTAATTTCTAATCCTAAGGGTTAAGTTTTATGATTAACAAACTGCTAGGGTTTGTAATTACAATTTACCAATCTTATGCTGGAGAAGTTTTATTGTATGCTGTTTATGTTCAGGGTGGTATCCTTCATAAACATTACTGTATTAACTAGGTGTTGATCTTAGTATTATGTTTATACTGCGTTCTCTGTATTTAATACTCTACTGACATATTTCATTTGTCAACAGAGGCTTTCCCTAGAATTTTTAAATAAACTAGTTCAGTAATAATTAATTAAAATATTATTTATGCTAAACTATACATGTTTATATTTTAAACTAGATCTACTAAGAACAGAGTTCATATAATAACCAAGCTAAAATGAATTAATAAAGACCTTCCAAGGTCTGCTTCATATAATCATTTAAATCCAAAGTGCTTTACATAACTCGAGTAAACATTAAATTTAATCAGAGAGATATTGTGACCATCCATGTGGTCCTTATCAAGACTCTGCCATAAAACTTAAATTATTAACATCTACATTAAATTACCATAAATCACAGACATTATATCTTTACAAATCCCATATAATATCCATCTATACATAACCATAAACCAAGTTACATAATTCAGCATCATAACATAAATCCTTTTATTGCAACAGAAGCAGGAATCGAATCCTGTGGGAATGCAAGCCCAACTTGTTTATTTCATCAAAATACATGTCATTACATTACATTAAAAACATTGTTTCCAACAGAGGTCATGACATCGATTCCCATGGATGTCAAGACCCAAGGCAAAGTCATAATAAACAATCCAATCCTATAATCACTCTCACATAGTCCACGCTGTACAATCGTATTTGGGTGGTGGGTTACACATAAATCCATTAAAATATTTACAGATTCCAAATTACATTAAGAACAACGAATGCCATCGTGGGTCTACATACCCTGGCCACCACGAAAACCACTAATGCACAGTGCTCACATAAGTCACGTCCTCGGCCAAATTTTAAATACAATACACAGTCTCTACCATTATAAACCCTACGCTATACTATTGCATCCCTGTGGGAAGGCACATGCCATTGATGGCATGGATTATACCCACACTTTCTACATCCTTATACTCTAAACGTCGTAATATACAGAACCAAATACCATAAACAATTTCAATACAAGCTTCAATACAAGCTATCGCAGCACTATGGGAAGGCTCATGCCATTAATGGCATGGCCTTTTTCCCACTGTCAAGATATTACATTAACTAAACAAATCAATGGCATTTACACACAGAGCATCTGGTAAGGTGTATGCCTCTGTCCCTTTAAAAACCCCAACTTGTTTTAATTACAGAGCTAAATGAAAATGTAGGTGGAAATCGCATACACCATCTATGAATTTAACCATTACATTTTATCAAAACCATACATCTATTTACATAGAGATTCCAAATGTCTATACACAGTCACCATTAAAGGCTGAGAGCAAGGTTCTACACAGGCGTGCCAATGGGCTCTGGCACCATTGCTTGTAATGGTGCAGCCCATGGATTTAAAAGCCCAAAACCAAAACTGTAATGAGTTACATAACCGAAATAAAAATTACACAGAGTCGAATGGACTAAGAAATGATTTATGGAATAACGCCTCCATTTTAAAATCAACCAAGTATGTATGCACAGCTCGAAGGAGAAATCAAATTCACTACAACATCAAACCCCAACCAAACAACCAGTCAAAACATAGCTCTGCCACAAGATTGAAGGGTGACAAGAATAAGATTAATGAGTAGGCTTACCGTTGGCCATGAATGCAATGCTTAGAGCCAACTGTGTTGTAGCCACGCTTCCCTCCATTCCTTTCAGCACCTGCAAGAAACAACCAAATGGGGATGAGTAGTATGCCATACTATCAAACTGTAAACCAAACTAATGTGTAGGCTTGTAAATTCGTGTGGGCTTACCTCACAAGCTGGAGGTCGCCTTCATGGCCATACCCCTGCACAGAGCCAAAACGACGAAACCCGAAATGACAATGCAATGCACATCCATCGTGAGCCAAGCCTAAGGGGACGGTGTTGATTGCATGGGCAGACACGGGTTTACTATAATTAATCAACAACACCCAAAAATCACTGGCCCTTTCGGCGATAGACCGCGAAGCGATCTGAAGTCTCACCCGAAGTGAATCTAATGGGTTGGCCAAGACTCAAGTGTCTTGGACCAGGTTCTGTTCATCCTACTTCTTCTCTCTTACTCCTGCGCGCCACTAGATCAACTAGCTCCGCGCATCACACGTCCCCTTCTGCTCGCAGGACTTTTTACCCGTGCGATGCTTAACCCCGCGCAAGTCGCACGATTTCCTCTCGCGTCGCACAACTTCCACTTACTCACAATATTCCCAACCTTACCGCATCTCTGCGCACCGTGGATCACCCATCCTCTCCTCAACGCTAAGCCCTCAGCTCGCAGTATCGCGCACCGCAGCTCCTCTGCCAATGCGATACCACCTCTCTGCGATATCTTACCACTACAACCTTGCGCTCTTAACGTTGACTGTGCCGATGTGCGAAACTCTACTTCTCAGAAGTATATTGTGAGTAACTGGTCATTAGAGACAGACGTAAAGGAGTCTTTAAACAGCCTACTAAAATGCTTCAACTTATCTTTATCCTCTTGCATTATCATGAGCGAAACAATACATACATTCATCTACGGCAACTAACATTACATGCATAATAACCAGTAACAGTAAGCAAATACAATCACATTCATACAACACATAACACACAGATTTAACGTGGTTCACCCCCGGGATGGGAGTTACGTCCACCAAACTGTGCTTCTATTATATATCTTGAGGGAAGTTAGCATAGTCTGTTGCACTGCATATGCAGCATGAGGTCTCTTCTAGATCTATGGTCTATCTCTATGTTGCCTTTCTTCCAATATATCCTTCCCTCACTGTTCTCTCTGTGGGTGGTTACATACAGACTCAAATGACTCACAGACAACTAGG
>LPNX010933813.1:2819-61779 GCA_001517045.1 Pseudotsuga menziesii
CTTGCAGGCATATGAGAGTCATCAACTGTGCAGAGTCCATTTTCTCCTCTCTTCGGTGACATATAATTTAATCTATGTTCGGATTTGTGAATTTGTTGCTAGTCAAATAACATATGATTTTAAATAAAATCGTATCCTTCACAAAAGTAAATCAAAATAGGAGAAAAATTACCTACCTTATATTGAATTTATAAATATCAACTTGAGTAGGGAGTCCATCCTGCACACTTAGTTTTTTCCAAAAGCTTGAGAAAAATAAGTTTTGGCTAAGTAAAACTTACTTTTCCCTCCGACATATCAGAGCAAATTGGGCAGTTTCTCCGATGTGTCAGAGTAACTTGGGAAGTCGCTCTGAAACGGTCGGCTTGATCAAAAGAATGCTTTTGCACTTGTTGTTTTTTCATAACTCAAAGAAACTTTCCAACACTGTCAGATGTGACCCACGAATCACTGTTGAAATGATTGAAGGAATTTAGTAAATGTTATCAATAACAAAGGTTGTTGATTTTTCGGGGAAACTCATAATTTTTCATAGATACGATCACATCAAAGGTGAAATGGTCGATAGAATGAGCATCGACAAAGCAAACTGGAGAAAATCAGCAAGTCGTCATCGACACGGTTGGAGGAGACTTAGTATTTTCCGCCGAAATAGTCATGAGAAAAGACATAAGCATCGCCGATATCATCAGAGGTTTTCAGAGAATATCACCGACATTGTTGGTGTTACTATTCTTGTCGCAGTGATTGACAGTGTTTAGCGCCAAAAGTTGTTTTCACCAACAACCATATTTAATTTTCCAACCACTGCATTTAAGTATCAAATGACCACATTAATGACCTTTTTTGTTCATTTTTCTATATAAATGGGTGACTTTATTTAGTTTTTATCCCTCGAAATGTCGTTGAACCCAACAGCCAATCACAGAAAGATGTTTGGAGCCATTACATCCATCAAATACCATGACCACTCAATGCTTGACAGGTACGCACCTCATATTTTGACTCCTTTTTTTTCTAAGGTTAAAGATTTTATTTATGGTATAAATGCCAGTGGTTTTTCCAGGCCTAGTTATGTATTTCTTTCCTCTCCTTATCCACATGTAACCTCCATATTCAGTATAAATGCTCATGATGCCATTATTGTGGTATAATTTAGGTTCTCTTCAATTTTCATGGGCCGAATGCACTTTGGTTTACGTTTAGTTTTGTTGGTTACACATCATAACTAGGAGAGCATGAATGCCCTTAGGGATTTATCCATGTGTTCTATTGTTACCCATCATGGTTTATCCTCTATGTGGGTTAAATCTGTACCTGCGACACAGTTGCTTGACCATTGCTCAATTTTGTGTTAAGACGTGCACGAACCCAAGTTTTGTGATTATTTTACCTGTTCGCTTGGATATGTTGAGTGCACCTTCCTAGGGTAGATAGTAGTAGTAGTCAGCTTCATGTTTAGCATGACAAAGCTTAAATATTAGGGTTTTTCTAGACCAGTCATTCATCCTTCATGGAGATATTTCCTGTGGATTCACTTTTTTCTAATGATTATCTCATCGAGGAACTAGTTACTCATTTGAGTTTTTTAGAGAGGAGTAATACCCAAGCCGGTCTATCAAAAATCCAATAGGATCAATTTTTATGTATATTGTATACCTCGTAAACTCGATAGAGGATAGAGGCTATCGGGAATGTTCCATAAAAGGAAATATCCTGGTATTACTTGATAAAATACTAAAAGGATTACATTGTTTTCGAATATTCGAGAATTCACCTTCCAAATTTTTGAGATATTGCAACGATGTAACAAATTCACCTAGATTTTATTTGCACGCCTACACCTTTAATTAAAATCGTGAGTAGAAGCCTCTTTGCCTCGTCAGATTTGAAGTTAATAAATAAAAGGATTTGGAATTGAGCTTGTGATATTCATCAAAAGGACCGAAAAACTTCACTTCTAGGATTCTTGAAAACAATGTTATAGATGCTCAAGCTGATCGTTATTTCTCTTTTTCTCAATGGTGTAATCTCCACCTTCATCAACCTATGTAAGAATCAACAAACATTAATAAAATTGCAAGTGAAAAATGCATAATAAAACATAAAATAAGGTGCTTACTTACAACATTGTTTTGGAAAATTATTACTGCTTTAAAATGTAGAAGGATAATGGAGGGGTTGCCTCCATAATTTTGACGTAGGATGGAAACATGTTTATGGATTACATAGAAACGTATTCATATTTGATGATAGGTTTTAAATTGAACTTTGTAATTGCACGTCCTTTTATTACACCACGAGTTCATTAAATGATCCAGCCACTTCGAATGGAATACCTCTCTCCATCCTACACAACTGGATTTTTGAATGGATAGCAATGGATATGTAACCATGGTGTTCCTCCCAAATCTAACACTTGAAAATGATTGAATTTTTTTGGTACAATGTAGGTTTTTCTGAGGTCGATTATACACAGTAGCATTTTTCTCAATTTAGGATACCTCAGTACAATGATGCATGTTTCTGGGTATTGATCTATTTGGTTATTCAAAACAACTACGATATTAATAAGCCACTTCTCATTATGCTCATGTCTGTATATCATAGGTTCTATTTTCACCGAGCAGGATTACCTTATTGAGAACATACTTTAAAACAAGTATTTCACAATGACTAAGAAAGGTAGTAAGAAGAAGGCGAAGGAAAGTGGGGCAAACTCAGATGTGGAAATCATCTCGAGCACCAGGACATAAAATGAATTGAAAGATACCAAGGCTATCACAGGATTTTCTCCCAAATTTAAATGAGGAGAACTCTATCATATCATCAGAGGTCAGAACACCCCGGATACTGGTCTCGAAGAGATGATTATATACCAAAACATAAAAAAAAGTCAGGCATCACTAAAGCCACTACACGCCCGGAGCTCTTTCCTTGCTCAGAGATTATTGGGTGGACTCTTCCCCAGATTAATCCCACCTCGAGGATTATCTCTGACATTAAAGGGGAGGATTTTGCTTCATTTACTCCAGCCTACATAACATTATCCTACAAGTTACCTCCTGCACAGGTCATGATGACCAATGATTGGAAAAATGGATAAATATTTATCCCTTGGAGTATGAAAAGAGAATGGTAGTGCCAGGGAAATAGTTTCACCAAAAAGAAAGCAGGGAGTATGAGTCTCAAAGCCCACGGAACCCATTCAGAATCATAGCCTTGATGCTGAACAAAATTTTGGCCAAGCCAATGGAATCGCTTATAAATTGAATTGGGTTCCTATAATCTACTATATAGCCTTGGAAGGCATGATTTTTAATTTGGCGGACATCATATTATACAAATTTCCATCCCGTGTAGCAGCTGCATAGGGAGGTATGAACTATAAGAGGGCTGAGCTTTACATGTCATCCTACCTTATTGACTACATTTTTTGTAGGCACCCATTTGCTAAGATGGGGTGCATTTGGACCTAGACCGAGGCTCCAGTTTATGTTTCTTATCAAATTTTCTGGGCCCATAAGTATGTGAGATATTACAAACTCATTTGTGAAGAATTTTTTATGCCTCTTTACGAGATAATTTTCCTAAAAGAACTGAATTGCATGTATGACAATGCAATGGAGGTTATAAACGAGTATGGAGATTAATATTTCTTGTAGGAAGGCATGTACCTTAGAATGTATGTATGTTCCAGAGCTCCATCCCTTCTACCAAAGTATGCCACCTACTATGTAGTCCACAAATAAGTTGTAAGGAAAGTGTTCTTAAATGGGGTGGGCAACTTCCAGCATGGCATGAAGAAGGAAAATTCCCCCCCACTGCATCGGAGTATACAAATTATCCAAGGTAAAAGGATTTGAGGATTTTGTGAAAGAGTTGGAGACTTTTAATTTTGGAGAGAAAATTTTTCAAAGAAATGACAACAGAGGAAAGGTCACAAAAATTCATGCAACCATCAAAATACATTATGAGTACTCAGATTTATTCAATAGGTACAAAGAGGTATTCAGAAGAGATAAAAATCTGATTGATTTAGGAAATATCTTTTCAAATAAGAGTGGTTCTAGTAGAAGAAAATATGGAAGCACTACTATGGAAATAAATTTGCAGAAACAGAAGGAGGAAGCCTTAAGGATGCAGAAGGAAGAGG
The DNA here is from genome assembly GCA_001517045.1 of Pseudotsuga menziesii. NCBI lineage: Eukaryota > Viridiplantae > Streptophyta > Pinopsida > Pinales > Pinaceae > Pseudotsuga > Pseudotsuga menziesii. The sequence continues at coordinate 6,976 of LPNX010933813.1, forward strand.
ATGAGAAAAACCAGAAAGAGGAAGCTCAGAAGTGGCAAGAGGAAGAGATATTAAATAAAGAAGAAGAATAAAGAGAAAAAAAGGAATCCGAAGAAGTGACAGAAGAACTAAGGAGAAAATAGGAAGAAGACAGGGTCAGGGAGGCTCTAGAACAAGAAGCAGGCCAAAATGAGTCAATGGAAATAAACCCCGCTACCTTATCAAGTGGAACAATGATGGGTGGTGACATACCCTTTGTAGAGCTCAACCTCACTCCATTTACCCCATCTAAGAAGCACATTGTGGCTTGCCTAGATACCATCATATTCAACAAATCAAGGAATACCATCACATGGAGGTCAGAGAATGGTTAAATATGGGAATACAAACTGACATAGTCACACTCACTGAAAATACCATAATGTAGGGTACTCACAAAGACTTGAAATTCATGGCCTCAGTGAATATAGCAGCTGCACAGGCCAGAGTGCTGACAATGTTGATGGATTGATGGACGATGTGGAGTGTAACAAGGAGAATATGCTTAAGCTTAAGGATAGCCTGGTAAAATTACGAGGAGAAGGAATATATTTAAAGAGGAAGCATGATGCCATCCTCTCTGAAAAGGAAAGACTCCTAAGCGATTACCAGACTTTGGAGACATAGAAGGAGGTAATGAATGTCCAATTAGTAATAATTGAGGGAGAAAAAAATGATTTTGAATCCAGAATATCACAACTAAATTCAACAGAGTTTGCAACAAGCCAACATGTTGAAGAATTGAAAACCCAAGTATAAGAATTGGTAAAGCATAAGGAATCCCTGGAGAATCAACTAAATATAGCTAACGAGAAAAAATAGGACATCACTCATTTTTGTGACCAATCCTACAAAATTCGAAGACATATAAATCAGGCTCAAGTTACTCTCACAAGCAAGATCTATAAAGTGAGGCTAAGAATGACAAGACTAAGGATGATTGCGGAAAAATCATTGAATTTCAGAAAAGGACTGATGGATGTCGGAGAAAAGGTCAAAATCCAGTTGACCTAGATGGAAGCTAACTCAAATTTTCTCGAACATTTTCCACAAAAGACAGCAGAAGACATAAAATCAAAAATGGCACTTCTAGACTTTTACAGGAAAGCCTCCCTGAGGTTAAGCAATGAAATTGCCAAAGCTATGGAAAAATGCGAGGACTTCTATAAAAGGATACATCAATTCCACAAGAAATGGAAGATTCCTTTGGTTCTAAAGATCACCTAACTTCCAATAAAGGACCAACATATAGCACATTTGCAAGACAGATTACTAGAATACATACAATACATCAAGAAATTAGAAGCTTTCAATGAAGAAGATATTAACCTTTGGGTTGGGAAGGCTTATTTCAATGCTTACATATTAGAAGACATGTGCAGGGATGCAACATAAAAAGTGACACACATAGAGACATAGTTGTTAATGCATGAAGTGACCATGCAAGTACTAGAGCCAATAAAATACAAAACCATTGGTGAAGAGGCTAGCACATGGGCATCATATGTTTTTAGTATGGCATGGCCCACATAAAATTTTGTCTCTTATGAGATCGTTTGTATTTTCACGTCTAAAGAACTAAAAGACAAAATGTGGAATCCCTAGGTTTAGGGTAAATGAAGAGTCACTAGATGATGAATCCTAATTGTAATATAAATAGAGATAGGGAGTAGAGTAAAGAGGACTTTTTCTAGAGATAGAAAGGGCTGGACTATTTTGTATGAGAACTGGATTTTCTCCTAATAAGAAAGACTGACATGTTGGGAAAGTCCTACACAACATTTTTCTTGAAATGTGTGGAATTGACAATGGGAATTAATTCTTCTTGCTTCCATATATTATATTGTGAGATCATTCCAACTTATCTGAATTAATTCTTTCGTTATGAATAATTTTGCTTTCTACGTAAATGTTTGTGTATGAAATGAGCAATGAATGGTTTATTATATTAGATCTTTGTTTGGTATTATCTCTGCTATGAATGTGCATATTATATTGAACAACTATTAGTAAAATTAGTATGAATAGTTGTAGTACATTGCTTTAATTTTAAATATGCTCCCTACGGGGATAGAGTAAACTAGAATAGAATAGATTAAATTAGTCTTATATTCAAAAGGTAATTGACAAGGAAGGAATGGTAATACGAGAGGTAAGAACCTGTGCATCACTTGTCAGGTTTGTGTTTATCAATTACATGCATTTACGTTAGAAATTGCATCTCATATTTTATAAAATAAAACAATATAAACGGTGAATCGGTCTGTAACCTATAAAACATTTTAAAACACATTAATCTACGGTAGTCGGGTCGTTAACCAGACAGATTCCCCATACCAAACGATAGACCAGGGAGAATCCCTACTGTCGGTACTTGGTAATTTTCGAGGAATCAACACAACCCTTTCCTTAATGACCTATTTAGTATCCATCAATAATTATACAATGAGGCAAAGAGACAAGATAAATTCATTGTGAAAATGGAACGATTGAGGATTATCATTTCACTTGAATGCATTGTAGAAGGAGGAAAGGAATACTCATCGTATTAATTAATCAAGGGACACATGGAACCCAACCAAGTATAATCCATGGAATTATCTCATGCAGTTTAAATTGTCATTAAAATGGGTTAATAAACGATGGGATTGAAAATGACTTCATAAGTCACTCCCCCTTGCAAAATATCAAGGTGAATGTAATCCAACATAAGCTAGCCTCAAATTCATGGAATTGGTACTCCTTTGAGAGATTCAAGGATGATGTCATTATCGCTTAGCTACTGTGACTTAATTTCACAATGGGGCAACCATTAATGAGAAGTATGTTCAACACAAGTCAAAGAATAGGTGCTAGTATATGTGTGGGGCAGAAAGAAGGAAAGGTTGAAGAAAGATTTAGTGCTTAGACAAATAAAAATAAGAGTGGAAAGTGGTGTGAATCTAGGACAACAATTGCATGGTCGAAGTAAAAATTTGGATGACAACGGATAGGAAGAGAAGAGGAAGTGTCAGATGGAGAGGAGAGAGGCCAAAGGAGCACGATGAGGGAGAGGAGGCTCTAAAGGAAACAGTGTAATAAATGAAAATTCAACTATAGGGACTAGAATTCCAATCACTATGAACTTCATAGCTTGTATCTGAATAGAGAGCATGTCAACAATGCCTTGAGGATGAGCATTCGACACTTAGTTCTATAGTTGAAGAGTCTCGATCGAATCCAAAACTAGAATTTTTAGTGGTGGAATCCTCTCTAGGCCCTATCTACAGGATTCCTAATCTCAATTTGCCTCCACAAGAGGAGGAAATGGAGGAGGAAATTCAACTGATCAAAGGAAAAGATGAACAAATACGAGAAGCATCAAAGGAACCAAAAAAAGTGGGTGTCACTAAGTAGGGGCAAGAAAAATTGACTCTACACTAACTTGTTCAACATTATGATTTTATGAACATTCTATAGAGCATACCAAATAATTTCAGAACCTTTTATCTTATTTGGAAAGACTAGGAAAACATTAGTTATATTAGAAGAGCATTATAGCTCCTGCGAAGCAAATGCATTTTGTGAATGGAAAATGCAAATGATATCTATCCAATCCTTTGCAATTTTGTAGACTTTTTAATACAAATGTTTTATTAAAAAAAAATACTCAATCAATTAATTATATAGTAAGCTAAATTCCAACCACAAGATTATCTATGGAATCATGAAAATAAGAAGTTTTCCTATGCATCCAAATTTTTGTGGTGTTATGTATCTAGTATTCTACGAAGAACGCAATATAGTAGACATGTTTTGTAGATAGGAAGAGGAAAATGTTTAGTGCGTACAATAAGGTGACTATCATATCAAATTATTGCACAAAGTTAACATGTGTATTTATAACTATCATATATTCTTAAGTCAATCAAAATATTACCAGTCATAATCTATCCAAGTCTGAAACTATATAAATGAACTAGAGAAGATGCATTAACTAAAATCTCAAAGGGAGGGATGACAGGAAATAAAACTATACATACCATTGGGAAATGGAAATGATTTTGGAAATAGTATTCCACAATAGACATTGATGAAGAAAACACCATAACTAAGGTTGATGTGGCACATGAAACCTGCAACAAAAGAGGGTCATCACTTTAAGCACATGCTAATATCTGTTATATTTATAATTTATAATTTAAATCCACATAATGAGCATGGAAAAATTAAATAACAAAATTAATTGAACTTAAACTCCCATCTCTAGTGGTAGAGGTCCCAAGATGAATCCTCCTCCAAGTTGAAGTATGCCACCTATAATTCCAACTAGGATTCCATACTAAAAAAATATAAAAACAACTAATATATTTTCTAGATAACTCTGTATTCTTTTTAGAGTAAAACTACTTTTGTTTATTTATATAATTTTATAACATCATGCAAACATATAGACATAGCACCAAGGATATGTATCACAAAAATAATACAATCACTTCTAACATAGAAAAAATAATCTGATATGAATACCAATGTCCAAGATTGCATTGAAAGAGAGTTCCATTCAGTAAGATTGAGGAATATATAATTTTGGCCAAACATTTGTAGAATACATATTTGGTTTTTCCTCCATTATCTCAAAATGCACCTAAAATACTAATTGTATGGACTAAATTGATTTAAACTGTATTGGACCTCTCTCTTTCTCTTTACTTATAATGACTTATAGAAGTAAGTTTACCTTTAGAATATGCAATAGCTCAACACCTATAAAAACTATGAATATGCAACTACAGAATTAAAGGTCTCACCTCTAAAGAGTGTAAACACAACACATCATCTGATTACATTAATCCTTCACTTAATGGATAGTAGATTTAACAATTACAAATTCTATTGTCATATATGTTAACAAAAGGTCTTAAATGACAACTATAAAATACTATATCATATTACCAACATAACTATTGGGTACAAACCTGTAGTAACATCCAAGAGAGCCCCAGCTTAGGATTTTAACTCCCTCAAAACAATTTCCATGCTTGAAGTGAAACTCTATAGGATTAAATGAACCCCACCTTCATGAATGACATATTCATAATAAACTCACCATACTTGAGAATTTATCCAATGAAATTGCACCCTATATATGACCTTCATCCAAGCAACCCATGCTCTAGGTACTCAAGGTTGTTATCAACCCATGTTCCTATCATTTGGAGTGGTAAATAAGTTTTAGAATCATTAAAAGGTGAAGTAACTATAGGTTATAGAATCTCAAATTCATATAAATCGAGTAGCTTTCAATACTAGCAGGTGGACCACTCAAACTATGCCACATGAGTTTTTGATATGGACATGTCATACCAACTTATCCATATACTATATTAACAATACCTATTCCACCTATCACAAAATATCATATCATGAAATGTTAAATGGATAACCATTATAAATGTTTTTATATTTCAGCACAAACTTTTTCTTAGGATTTGCATAGAGTAAATTTTGTTAGTATGCTTCCCTAGAAACGTATTTGAACAAAATAAAAATTATATTAGTAACATAATAAGATCACAAAATCCAGAATAAAACTGACCAAGGATGATATCCCCAACAAAATCAAAATATTTTGAATTACATGCTGACCCATAAAGGCTACAATGATGCAAATCCCAAAAAGGTGACCAATTGATAAAAGGAAAAATAAAACTAAGCATTAGTTTTCCATTCAGATAGAAAGAAACACCCCATCAAAAATATTAAAAACTCATTGAACAAGCTCAATCTATTGGAGAAGAACTTCCATAACACTCAAACAATGAATTAAATGGAAATCTAAATTCCAACAACAGTATTATATATGCAATGAAAATAAGAAGTTTTCCCGTGAATCTAAATTTTTGTGTTGTTATGTATATAGTATTCTACAGAGAGTCCAGTATAGAAGACATGTTTTGTAAATATAAAGAGGGTAATGTTTAGTGTGTACAAGAAGGTGACTATCATATCAAATTATTGCACCAAGCTAGCATGTGTGTTTATAACTATCATATATGCATAAGTCATTCACATGATAACACTTGTAATCTATGCAAATATGAAACTACAAAGAAGATGCGTTACCCAAGAGTTCAAATGGAGGGATAACAAAAAATAAATCTATGCATACCATACGGAAATGGAGATCACTTTAGAAAATAGTATTCCATAATAGAAATTGATGGAAAAAATGGCATAACAAAGGTTGATGTGGCACTTGAAACTGGAAACAAAAGAGCAGCATCACTTTAAGCACACTCTAATATTTGTTATATTGACAATTTCAATTTGGATAATGAGCATCAAAAAATTAAATAACTAAAGGACCTATGTTGGAATTCCTATCTCTAGAAGTAGAGCTACCAAGATGAATCCTCCTCTATGTTGAATTAGGCCACCTAAAACACCATCCAAGATTCCACTAAAAAATATAGAAGAACTAATATATTTTCTAGTTAACTCTAGATTCTCTTTAGAGTGAACTACTTTTGTTTCTTTGTATAATCCTATGGGTTCATACAAGCCTACAAACATAGCAACAAGGGCCTATATCACAAAAATAAGATCATCACTTCTGATATAGAAAAATTATACTGATTTGAATACCAAACATGTCCAATATTGCATTGAAAGAGAGTTCCATTCATTAGGAATGAGAAATATATAATGTTCTCCAAACATTTGTAGAATAATTTTTTTTCCTCCATTATATAAAAATGCACCTAAAATACTTATTGTATAGACTAAACCAAATTTAAATTGTATTGCACCTCTCTCTTTGCTTATAATGAATTTTATCAATAACTTTACGTTCATAATTCACAATATCTTAACACTTACAAAAAATATCAATTTGCAACTACAGAACTTAAGCTCTCAGTATTAAACAGTGCAGACACAACATGTCACGTTATTACATTAATCCTTTTCTTAATGGATAGTATATTTAACTATTACAAAGTTTGTTTTCATATATGCTGGCCAAAGGTCTTAATTGGAAACCTTAAAATACTATACCATATTTCCATCATAAATGATCCAACCAGTAGTTGCCATGTTGTCAAAATTCGGCAAGGTCTAGCACTTCGACTACCTAGACTACATCAACTGCTTCAACAGGTTCAAAATCGGATTTGATAAGTACGAACCTTGACACAATTGACTTCAACAACCTCGACAGGTTTCACACTCGACATGCAACATCTTGACATGACTTGTCGCCACAAATTGTCAAACATCAACATAATGTCTCTGTCTTCTAGTCATCTATGACGGTTGAAATTCTGAATTGTTATAACTTCTTTTGTAACTGAACGTAATGGGTAGTCACCCAAGCGTGTCAACATTCTATATAAACATGTACACTATTGTAACAATCAATCAACATTCATGGAGAAGAAGTAATATAGAAATTGGTTCGAATTATTGCATATTGTCTATGCACATACTTTCTATCGATATAATATATTTCTTGCTTTACTTGTTCTTTTTCTATGCTTCCTCCAGAACAGTGCTCGACTCATTTAGTCGACTGTTGTCCCCATTGTGCACCTAGGAACGACCTTGATCATTGGTATCATATCTTGATCTTGTTAATAGATTAAGTTAGATCGGCACTTTCATTGAAGTTATTTAACTTATGCATGTTCAAACATGCTCGCAAACTCAACAAAACAAGTAGACACTTCCTTTGAATTTGGAAAATATGGTCGAAGAAGAAGGCATAGACATGCAATTAACAAGACATAGAAACTCATAGAAAAATTTATGGCTCTCCAATGGAACGTAATGTTCACCCATTTCAGTGAGATTCTCATGTGATTTGCTTCGACATCCAGAGAATCCTCGATGAGACCTCACTCCGATAAAATAAGCCCCTTTAAAGAGCAAATGAATATGGACATACTGAATCTTGATGGAAATATTGACTACTCTGTGAATCAACTATCTAAAATGGAAAATATCACCATTGCATCCTTGAATATGTCAACCTCTGTACACTGTCGGTGGGAAAAGTTATTGACAAAGGTCGAAAAAGAAGGCGACCCATAGACACATGGGTAAAATTTGTTGAATACGTCCGAAAAGAGTTCTACCCTCCCAAGTATCTTGAACAATGTTGGTAGGGGTTTTGGTAAGTGAGTTGTGAAGTGTCACGGCAATTGCGCAAGCTCACACGGTACCACGCAAGGCCAAGTCAGCGTGACGGGAAAAAAAATAACTATTTTGAATATTTAATATGTTATTTGACCAAGTTTTGACCTAATAGGTCATTAGCGGTTACAAGTTAGTTAGAAGTGGACCTTCAATGTAAAGGTGCAAGCCTATATATAGAACTAGTTTTGCAATTGTGATAGATATAGACATAGACAACATCGAGGTTGAGATCAATGTTATATTGAGCATGATTATCGCTTGAGGTATGGTACGATCTGTCTATGGTTTTGGAGAATTTATTGTTGTATCTACGATATATCTAGGACTTTTCTTGATGTAGTCAGCGTCCTATTGTGGAGAAGAATTGTTCGTTTTGGATCCTTTCTGCAGAATTAATATGATATGACAGTTGTTGCATAAATCTTGTCTTTTATTCTATTGTTTTCCCTGCTGCGATCTAATCTGTTATGATGTCGTTGTGATCTAATCTGTTATGATGTTTTGATCTAATCTGGTATGATGTCATTGTGATCTATTCCATTTCTGCTATGAGTTATTGATGTGGCTATGATCTGTTCTAATTATGTCACATTTCCGTTGCATTATAAGTTAAGATGTTTTATAAATGATGTTGTTGCGCTAGCGATACTGTGACAAATGTATTATGCAATCTGTAGTTGTGGAAATGAATTAATTATGATTGCATAGTTCAGGATCTAATAGTTATGTTGTCTCTCCGTTGGATCCCATATCCTCCCTTCTCACTACCAGAAACTTGGTTCCGACAGCTCTCCCTTGAACATCTCGGGTGAGACTTCATCCACTCTGTGGATGTTGCTGGGAAGGGTAAAACCTGTCTGGGCCGGTGCTCAGCGAGATCGCGCTGGTTGGGCATCGATAGAGTGAGAACCCCTATCGACAAGGCTTTGTTGGTGGGTTTTCTCCAACAAATGGTTCCGTTGTCAGGACCAAGTTACAATTAAAAGGAGGATATGTTTTGGCATCCGACTCGACTGGAGATCCAGGGGTGGTTTGATCTAAAGTTGTGAGAATTTGCTGAAGCTAAAAATCAGAATCTGAAGCTGTCATCGAGCCATTCATTGGATAGATATATCCACGACGGTCCTTACAAATGGTTATTTTGTTAGTTTCCTGTCCTCTTGCATGAGTGGCTGGTGAAGTTCACTTCTAAGAAAAAAAACTTCCAAGGAGGAGAGCCGAAATCTTGGACTTCGGAGCTATTTCAGGAATTACAAGAAATAGACAATAAGGCATCACGGGCTGTTGAAGCATGGTTGGATAGTATCCTGGAGGGATACACTACTGATTTTGCAGTCGACACCAATAAGTCATTTAGCAAGGAAGAAAGGGAGTTCTTCGGTGGACCATGAGGAATATTATTGTTGTCATTGTAGCTGTGAATTAAGCTGTTGGTTTGCGAAAAAGGTATCCTAAAGATGGACCAAGAGTAGTGTAACTCTGGTGTGAAGAGGCTGTCGACACTACAATGAAAGGGGGGAGACGTATGGAAAGGTAAGGGGTATATGGCCATGAGTTCTGGTGAGAATGTGAAGGTGACCGAGGAAACAAGTGGTTGTACAAGGGGAGGAGCAAGGTTTCAAGAGAAGAGGCAGAGGACGGGAGAAGGTCCTGCTGTAATTGAAGTGCGATGTTGCAAGGAACAACCACATGGGACGAAGCGAACTTTTTGTGATGATGAGGACAACCAGGCCTAGGCTACGCCTAGAAGGATGACATGATTGAACCCCAGCAGTAACGTGTCCACACCTCGGCGCACTACTCCACCACCAGCAATAAACGTACATTCTACGTCGACTTAACCGAATTGTCAACAGCAGTCTAGAAGTAGAGTACCACCTAGAGGAAGAAAGCCCAGAATGGAAGGTGATGAAATGAAGCTAGCAATAATCCATGGAAATGGCACCGATGACCCAGAGCAATACTAGTTCTTATGTGAGGCGATATGGACCGCCCGACAGACTGTAGATGATGATGTCAAGAAAATCCAGCTGGAAACTACTCTTAGGGGCCGTGTGCTGGAATGGTTTATGATATTCACACGGGTTCCTCAGGGAGGTACTGTGAAAAGATTGGATGAGATCCATACGGGGTTATTCGAAGAATTCAAGAAGCCGAAGTCTGAGGCTTAATACATTACCGAATTGAAAGAGATCAAACAATTCCCCAATGAAACAATTTGGGACTTTGATCACCGATTTAAGACATTGATGGCTCAGGTCAGCTTCCAGATGAGTGATGTTCATCACAAGGAGTGGTTCATTTCCATGCTTGTCCCACATATCAGACAACCACTAATGCAACAAAATATTTCGACATAGGGCAAGGCTCTGAAGACCGCGATGAAATTGGAGGCATTGCCAGTAGGAGAAACAGCGGTCGGAATGAACAGGATTCAGGCACAATTGGACAACCTAAAGCTCCAACTATAAGATATTAAGAAGGCCAAGGAAGATCATGATGATATTTGGTTCACCCGGTGCCATGGAGACGGACCTACCAAGGATACACGTCCGATGTTTCGGAATTATTTGCTCTTAGGAGCCCCGAACTCATTGAGTTGTGCTAGTATACCACGGTGTTGCATATGTCAGGTCTATGGGCATCGACATGAGAACTGCAAATACATGCAAAAGATGGTTACCAAGGTAGAAAATATGTACTGTACATTTTGTCGGTCAGTAGGACATGATGATAAAAACTGTCGAGCTTATGATTTTCTCCAGGAAAGGACATATGATTCATATTTTTTGAAAGGTGAGGACCCCTGAGAAATGCAATTGAAGCCACAAGTGGTACAACCAGCAGTGCAAGTTTAGTATACACCACTGTCCCAGATGCAGTTTATCCCAACGCAACTGCAACAACAGTTTACAGTGTAGCCAAATTTTGCACCTCAGCTCCAACTTGTAGCACAACCACAGTATAATCAAACACCACTCACTCAGTCTCAGCCACAATATGTTCAAGCTGTGCACTCTGTCTAGCAGTAGCCAAACCCATCACAGCAACAAATGGCCCAACCTTAGTTTCAGCAAGGAGGAGTTCAAGGAGGATTTCGCGGAGGATTTAAAGGATGAGGAGGAGGCTTCAGTTGAGGAGGAGGAAAAGGTCATGAATCAATCCAGTGTTATACCTATGGAGTATTCGGGCACTATCAGAGGGAGTTCCCTCATGTGCAGTATACATAGTGTGCGACCAACGAACATAATGTTGAAAATTTCCCAAAGTTGATTGAAAAATGGAAAGCTGGAAACATTCCTCAATTGTAGAACGTGTAGAATCAGAATTAGCCTACGTTCTAAGTACCTAACCAACCGATAATGCAAAATCATATCCCACCGAAGACTCAGACTCAGAACCTGCCCCAAACTCATAATCATTCGTTGAAGTAGAACCTGCCATTGATCCTAAATCAAGGATCGACGGTTGCGACAATTCAAGCCAAACCGCGGAAGAAGGATGTCGATGTTGGGGTTGCCACTTGCGTCGGTGCAAGGACCGAAGAATACGAACTGCGGCAGCAAGTTCTGCTTGCTGGAAAGAAAAAGGTATAATTTGATATTGTGATGGAGAAAGAAACATTATTTGGGGAAAAGCATGCAATTGGGAGAAACCCAAGTAAGTTACCGATTATCGACATGCCATTTTCTTTTGATCCATCTGTAGAAGCAGGACCATCATGGCACCATGGTACCTTGCAGCAGTTCTTCGAGAATTGTCTATCGCTAGAAAGGGAACCTGACACCCTTTTCGATCTTGAGACGTTGTTGTACCGCTTGAATAAGGTAGTGAAGGATTCTGCAGTGAACTCTTTTCAAAAGAGGAAGACATGCAAGGAGATGAGGATGAATATCCAGATCAGAGATTATGAGGTTGACTCGGTTATTCTGGATCTTGGATTAGATGTAAACATTCTCACCAAGAAAACCTGGCAATTGATGGGAAATCCAACATTGGGATGGTCACCGGTGTAGTTGTGACTAGCAAATCAGGAAAAGGTTCAGCCCATTGGTCACGTCTCAAACTTGGTTGTCGACATTGAAGGTATGAAAACGCATGCTGAATTTGATGTGATAGAAGTAGTCAAATATGGCGGTTCCTATCTCGCACTGCTAGGGATTGGATGGGATAATGATAGCATGTGGGTCATCAATTTGAAGAAAAGGGTTATGATGTTTGAGAACCAGTATGTCAAGGTCATCGCTCCCATGGACCCTCTGGAAGGACGTTAGTATATTGAACCTATGAAGGATGAAGTCGATAGAAGTTGGGATCATGCTTATAACATCTCTGAAGACTATATCCATCCTATCGTTGATGGAGAACTTGGATGGCATAGCACAAGTTCTGCGTCCTCTGACCCTAATGATCCTCTGGAAAATTAGCAGAATAGGTTGCATGAAGTATCATTCAGGAAATGCAGGTTGATTACACAGTCTCTCTAGCGTGTTGCAACTGAGATTGTCGAGTTGGCAATTTATGAAGGGCTGCCAGCGTTACCATAATTCCTTACAAAATTTGAATAGAAAGTGCTTGAACCACAAAGGATATTGGCCCTAGAAGTCATGCTGAAGGCTACTCCGGCTCGATGGTGGGTGACGCACAAACAGAATATCCATGACTGGGAACAGTGTCAAAGATTGATGATGGTGTGCTTCGATGATTCAGAGGTCTATCATGCTGAGAGATATGACGGATGGAATGATCTCACTAGTCATTTGATCGAGTGTCAGGATTTATGGGCATCACGACCCAAAGATGAGTAGGTCCATGCTTTTGTTCACACTCTGGATGAGATGCTGAGATCCTGGTATGTAGCGGAAGAATTATGTAGATCTATGACCACTTGGGAGGAGTTGTCTGTATGCTTTACGCAGTCATTTAGTTTCCAGAATTCCAACCCAGAGGTGCATAATGCATTACCAATCCTCTAGGATGCCATGCTAAAGGTCATCCTTGTTGCATACCTAGTTGATCCACATGAACACTACTCAATACAATCCATGATGACATGCTACAACATATCTAGGGAATCTAAGAATGATGACGAGTTGCAGAATGTTAATATTCCAGAACCAGAAGGAAGTCGTGACGTCGCAACACCCGACATATTGATGGATTCAATGAGTCAGTCATTGAAGATCAGGAAAGTCAACATTGGGTCGAAAGAGAACCCGAAGTTTGCTAATGTTGGGGACTACTGGGACGAGGAGACAATGGCCAAAATCACGGACCTGCTGCATGAATTCCAGGACCTTTCTCCAACACAATTTTCAGAAATGAAGGGGATATTAGGAGACCCGGGGAAGATGAAAATCTTGTTGAAACCAGATGCAAAACCTGTGCGACAGAGGCCATATCAACTGAAACCACGCTACAAGGACCGTGTGAAGGCCAAGATAGACTAGATGTTGGATGTTGGGATCATTGAGCATGTAGAAGAATCAGAGTGGATAAGCCCTATGGTGGTCTAGGATAAAAATACCAACGAAATCCTCATTTGCGTCGACCTAAGGAAGTTGAATGATGCATGCATTCATGATCCGTTCCCAACCCCTTTTACAGATGAAGTTCTTAAAGGATAAGGCGGCCAAGAGATGTATTCCTTCATGGATGGTTTTTCAGGATACCACCAGATCCGAATTGGAAGGGAGGATCGTCATAAGACCATGTTTGTCACTGAATGGGGATATTTTAGATATACAGTCATGCCTTTTGGGCTGAAGAATGCACCATGAGTATTTTCTCGGGTAGTTGTCGATGTGTTTAAAGACTTTATTCAAAAGTTCCTGTAAGTATATATGGATGATTTGATCATCTATGGACTAATTAGGGACCATCTCGACAACTTGCAATTGATTCTAAAAAGGTGTCGATAGCATCAGATCACATTAAGAGTTTAAGAAGTGCATTTTCTGTGTGTTGTTTAGAATGCTACTTGGGCACATAGTATGCAAGGAAGGTTTGTTGGTTGATCCAATGAAGATCCCGCTAATCCTTAATTTACTGTCACCAATGAATGTGAAGATGCTTCGGGTGATGCTTCCCCTATGGAGAAGATACTAAAGAAATATGATGCATTTGAATGGAACCAAGAATGTCAAGGAAGTTTTGACACATTGAAGGCCAAGATGGCCTCTACGCCCATACTAGTTTTTCCTGATTGGAATAAGGAGTTCCATGTGCATGTCGACACCTCTTCTATTATGCTAGGGGGTTGTTCTTGCGCAACCCGATGAGGGAGACCTGAATCACGCAATCGCATATGCCAGTAGAAATTTGTCATTTGCTGAACAATGTTACACAACGACCGAAAGAGAAGGCTTGGTAATGGTTTATGCCTTGCAAAATTTTAGGCACTATTTGTTGGGCATCCATTTTAAGATATTCACCGATCATTCTGCTTTGCAATACTTAGTCAATAAGCCTGCGTTGGGGGGGGGGATCCACTACAACAAAATTCTATTATTAGCAACTCTTTTAGCTTCCTTTTTTGCGTCCATTATCACATTTAGTGTATTTTTCATCATTTTTTGGACAAAGTGGACGCTTTTCCACGGGATGGCGCTTTTAATGACGTTATTTGCTTCCCTTTTTAAAAGTTTGCACTAGTTTGGATGCTAATTAGCATCTCAATTAGAGTTCCAATTAGCCTACCAATTAGCGCCCCAATTAGCATCCTAATTAGCATCCCAATTAGCGTCCCAATTAGCATCCCAATTAGCGTCCCTTTTTAAAATATGATGCTTTTTTGGATGCTAATTAGCATCCCAATTATCGTCCCAATTAGTGTCCCAAGTAGTATCACAATTATAATCCAAATTAGAATCCAAATTAACATCCCAATTAGCGTCCAAAAAAACATCCCATATAACGCCAAGAATTGCCTCCAAAAAAACGTCCTGAATAACATAACACCATATATTAATCCGTGGTTAGCGACAAGAATTGTGCCATGAATTTTGGCAAGAAAAACATCCAACATAGTGCCAATTATAGATACAGGAATTGTGCCTATAAAACATCCAACATAGTTCCAGTTATAGATGCAGGTATATCGCCTGGAATAATGCCAGACATTTCGAAAGGAACCGAGCTAGGAATTGTGTTCGAAAAACGTCTGTCATAACGTTTGATATATTAATGTCAATGTCGATGATCATGATTTGAATGTGACAGTACTTTTGGATATTGATTTACCATAGTGGCACCTAAATGATTGTAATCATGGAACTTTTATATCTTGATTAATCCTAATGAGGGGTAAATTACCTTAATGTCACCTAAATTGTTCTAATGGCATTCGAGTGTCCCAAACAACATTTAGTAGACACTAATGGAATCCGATTGGCCCTAGTGGGTACAAAAACTAGAATTGTACTACTCCGTGAATCAAATATCTAAAATGGAAAATATCACCATTGCATCCTTGAATATGTCAACCTCTGTACACTGTCGGTGGGAAAAGTTATTGACAAGGGTGGAAAAAGAAGGCGACCCATAGACACATGGGTAAAATTTGTTGAATACGTCCGAAAAGAGTTCTACCCTCCCAAGTATCTTGAACAATGTTGGTAGGGGTTTTGGTAAGTGAGTTGTGAAGTGTCACGGCAATTGCACAAGCTCACATGGTACCGCGCAAGGCCAAGTCAACGTGACGGGCGAAAAAATAACTATTTTGAATATTTAATATGTTATTTGACCAAGTTTTGTCCTAATAGGTCATTAGCGGTTACAAGTTAGTTAGAAGTGGACCTTCAATGTAAAGGTGCAAGCCTATATATAGAACTAGTTTTGCAATTGTGATAGATATAGACATAGACATCATTGAGGTTGAGATCAATGTTATATTGAGCATGATTATCGCTTGAGGTATGGTGCGATCTGTCTATGGTTTTGGAGAATTTTTTGTTGTATCTACGATATATCTAGGACTTTTCTTGATGTAGTCAGCGTCCTATAGTGGAGAAGAATTGTTCGTTTTGGATCCTTTCTGCAGAATTAATATGATATGACAGTTGTTGCATAAATCTTGTCTTTTATTCTATTGTTTTCCCTGCTGCGATCTAATCTGTTATGATGTCGTTGTGATCTAATCTATTATGATGTTTTGATCTAATCTGGTATGATGTCGTTGTGATCTATTCCATTTCTGCTATGAGTTATTGATGTGGCTATGATCTGTTCTAATTCTATCACATTTCCGTTGCGTTATGAGTTAAGCTGTTTTATAAATGATGTTGTTGCGCTAGCGATACTGTGACAAATGTATTATGCAATCTGTAGTTGTGGAAATGAATTAATGATGATTGCATAGTTCAGGATCTAATAGTTATGTTGTCTCTCCATTGGATCCCATATCCTCCCTTCTCACTACCAAAAACTTGGTTCCGACAGCTCTCCCTTGAACATCTCGGGTGAGACTTCATCCACTCTGTGGATGTTGCTGGGAAGGGTAAAACCTGTCTGGGCCGGTGCTCAGCGAGATCGCGCTGGTTGGGCATCAATAGAGTGAGAACCCCTATCGACAAGGCTTTGTTGGTGGGTTTTCTCCAACAAATGGCTCCGTTGTCAGGACCAAGTTACAATTAAAAGGAGGATATGTTTTGGCATCCGACTCGACTGGAGATCCAGGGGTGGTTTGATCTAAAGTTGTGAGAATTTGCTGAAGCTAAAAATCAGAATCTGAAGCTGTCATCGAGCCATTCATTGGATAGATATATCCACGACGGTCCTTACAAATGGTTATTTTGTTAGTTTCCTGTCCTCTTGCATGAGTGGCTGGTGAAGTTCACTTCTAAGAAAAAAAACTTCCAGGGAGGAGAGCCGACATCTTGGACTTCGGAGCTATTCCAGGAATTACAAGAAATAGACAATAAGGCATCACGGGCTGTTGAAGCATGGTTGGATAGTATCCTGGAGGGATACACTACTGATTTTGCAGTCGACACCAATAAGTCATTTAGCGAGGAAGAAAGGGAGTTCTTCGGTGGACCATGAGGAATATTCTTGTTGTCATTGTAGCTGTGAATTAAGCAGTTGGTTTGCGAAAAAGGTATCCTAAAGATGGACCAAGAGTAGTGTAACTCTGGTGTGAAGAGGCTGTCGACACTACAATGAAAGGGGGGAGATGTATGGAAAGGTAAGGGGTATATGGGCATGAGTTCTGGTGAGAATGTGAAGGTGACCGAGGAAACAAGTGGTTGTACAAGGGGAGGAGCAAGGTTTCAAGAGAAGAGGCAGAGGACGGGAGAAGGTCCTGCTGTAATTGAAGTGCGATGTTCCAAGGAACAACCACATGGGACGAAGCGAACTTTTTGTGATGATGAGGACAACCAGGCCTAGGCTACACCTGGAAGGATGACATGATTGAACCCCAGCAGTAACGTGTCCACACCTCGGCGCACTACTCCACCACCAGGAATAAACGTACATTCTACGTCGACTTACCCGAAGTGTCAGCAGCAGTCTAGAAGTAGAGTACTAGCTAGAGGAAGAAAGCCCAGAATGGAAGGTGATGAAATGAAGCTAGCAATAATCCATGGAAATGGCACCGATGACCCAGAGCAATACTAGTTCTTATGTGAGGCGATATGGACCGCCCGACAGACTGTAGATGATGATGTCAAGAAAATCCAGCTGGAAACTACTCTTAGGGGCCGTGTGCTGGAATGGTTTATGATATTCACACAGGTTCCTCAGGGAGGTACTGTGAAAACATTGGATGAGATCCATACGGGGTTATTCGAAGAATTCAAGAAGCCGAAGTCTGAGGCTTAATACATTACCGAATTGAAAGAGATCAAACAATTCCCCAATGAAACAATTTGGGACTTTGATCACCGATTTAAGACATTGATGGCTCAGGTTAGCTTCCAGATGAGTGATGTTCATCACAAGGAGTGGTTCATTTCCATGCTTGTCCCACATATCAGACAACCACTAATGCAACAAAATATTTCGACATAGAGCAAGGCTCTGAAGACCGCGATGAAATTGGAGGCATTGCCAGTAGGAGAAACCGCGGTCGGAATGAACAAGATTCAGGCACAATTGGACAACCTAACGCTCCAAATATAAGATATTAAGAAGGCCAAGGAAGATCATGATGATCTTTGGTTCACCCGGTGCCATGCAGACGGACCTACCAAGGATACACGTCCGATGTTTCAGAATTATTTGCTCTTAGGATCCCCGAACTCATTGAGTTGTGCTAGTATACCATGGTGTTGCATATGTCAGGTCTATGGGCATCGACATGAGAACTGCAAATACATGCAGAAGATGGTTACCAAGGTAGAAAATCTGTACTGTACATTTTGTCGGTCAGTAGGACATGATGATAAAAACTGTCGAGCTTATGATTTTTTTAAGGAAAGGACATATGATTCATATTTTTTGAAAGGTGAGGACCCCTGAGAAATGCAATTGAAGCCACAAGTGGTACAACCAGAAGTGCAAGTTTAGTATACACCACCGTCCCAGATGCAGTTTATCCCAACGCAACTGCAACAACAGTTTACAGTGTAGCCAAATTTTGCACCTCAGCTCTAGCTTGTAGCACAACCACAGTATAATCAAACACCACTCACTCAGTCTCAGCCACAATATGTTCAAGCTGTGCACTCTGTCTAGCAGTAGCCAAACCCATCGCAGCAACAAATGGGCCAACCTTAGTTTCAGCAAGGAGGAGTTCAAGGAGGATTTCGCGGAGGATTCAAAGGATGAGGAGGAGGCTTCAGTTGAGGAGGAGGAAAAGGTCATGAATCAATCTAGTGTTATACCTATGGAGTATTCGGGCACTATCAGAGGGAGTTCCCTCATGTGCAGTATACATAGTGTGCGACCAACGAACATAATGTTGAAAATTTCCCACAGTTGATTGAAAAATGGAAAGCTGGAAACATTCCTCAATTGTAGAACGTGTAGAATCAGAATCAGCCTACGTTCTAAGTACCTAACCAACCGATAATGCAAAATCATATCCCACCGCAGATCAGACTCAAAACCTGCCCCAGACCCATAATCAGTCGATGAATCAGTCGTTGAATTAGAACCTGCCATTGATCCTAAATCAAGGATCGACGGTTGCGACAATTCAAGCCAAACCGCGGAAGAAGGATGTCGATGTTGGGGTTGCCACTTGCGTCGGTGCAAGGACCGAAGAATACGAACTGCGGCAGCAAGTTCTGCTTGCTGGAAAGAAAAAGGTATAATTTGATATTGTGATGGAGAAAGAAACATTATTTGGGGAAAAGCATGCAATTGGGAGAAACCCAAGTAAGTTACCGATTATCGACATGCCATTTTCTTTTGATCCATCTGTAGAAGCAGGACCATCATGGCAGCATGGTACCTTGCAGCAGTTCTTTGAGAATTGTCTATCGCTAGAAAGGGAACCTGACACCCTTTTCGATCTTGAGACGTTATTGTACCACTTGAATAAGGTAGTGAAGGATTCTACAGTGAACTCTTTTCAAAAGAGGAAGACATGCAAGGAGATGAGGATGAATATCCAGATCAGAGATTATGAGGTTGACTCGGTTATTCTGGATCTTGGATTAGATGTAAACATTCTCACCAAGCAAACCTGGCAATTGATGGGAAATCCAACATTGGGATGGTCACCGGTGTAGTTGCGACTAGCAAATCAGGCAAAGGTTCAGCCCATTGGTCACGTCTCAAACTTGGTTATCGACATTGAAGGTATGAAAATGCATGCTGAATTTGATGTGATAGAAGTAGTCAAATATGGTGGTTCCTATCTCGCACTGCTAGGGATTGGATGGGATAATGATAGCATGGTGGTCATCAATTTGAAGAAAAGGGTTATGATGTTTGAGAACCAGGATTTGAAGGTCATCGCTCCCATGGACCCTCAAGAAGGACGTTAGTATATTGAACCTATGAAGGATGAAGTCGATAGAAGTTGGGATGATGCTTATAACATCTCTGAAGACTATATCCATCCTACCGTTGATGGAGAACTTGGATGGCACAGCACAAGTTCTGCGTCCTCTGACTCTAATGATCCTCTGGAAAATTGGCAGAATAGGTTGCATGAAGTATCATTCAGGAAATGCAGGTTGATTACACAGTCTCTCTGGCGTGTTGCAACTGAGATTGTCGAGTTGGCAATTTATGAAGGGCTGCCAGCGTTACCATAATTCCTTACAAAATTTGAATAGAAAGTGCTTGAACCACAAAGGATATTGGCCCTAGAAGTCGTGCTGAAGGCTACTCCGGCTCGATGGTGGGTGACGCACAAATAGAATATCCATGACTGGGAACAGTGTCAAAGATTGATGATGGTGCGCTTCGATGATTCAAAGGTCTATCATGCTGAGAGATATGATGGATGGAATGATCTCACTAGTCATTTGATCGAGTGTCAGGATTTATGGGCATCACGACCCAAAGATGAGTAGGTCCATGATTTTTTTCACACTCTGGATGAGATGCCGAGATCCTGGTATGTAGCGGAAGAATTATGTAGATCTATGACCACTTGGGAGGAGTTGTCTGTATGCTTTACGCAGTCATTTAGTTTCCAGAATTCCAACCCAGAGGTGCATAATGCATTACCAATCCTCTAGGATGCCATGCTAAAGGTCATCCTTGTTGCATACCCAGTTGATCCACATGAACACTACTCAATACAATCCATGATGACATGCTACAACATATCTAGGGAATCTAAGAATGATGACGAGTTGCAGAATGTTAATATTCCAGAACCAGAAGGAATTCGCGACGTCGCAACACCCGACATATTGACGGATTCAATGAGTCAGTCGTTGAAGATCAGGAAAGTCAACATTGGGTCGAAAGAGAACCCGAAGTTTGCTAATGTTGGGGACTACTGGGACGAGGAGACAATGGCCAAAATCACGAACCTGTTGCATGAATTCCAGGACCTTTCTCCAACACAATTTTCAGAAATGAAGGGGATATTAGGAGACCCGGGGAAGATGAAAATCTTGTTGAAACCAGATGCAAAACCTGTGCAACAGAGGCCATATCAACTGAACCCACACTACAAGGACCGTGTGAAGGCCAAGATAGACTAGATGTTGGATGTTGGGATCATTGAGCATGTAGAAGAATCAGAGTGGATAAGCCATATGGTGTTCTAGGATAAAAATACCAATGAAATCCGCATTTGCGTCGACCTAAGGAAGTTGAATGATGCATGCATTCATGATCCGTTCCCAACCCCTTTTACAGATGAAGTTCTTAAAGGATAAGGCGGCCAAGAGATGTATTCCTTCATGGATGGTTTTTCAGGATACCACCAGATCTGAATTGCAAGGGAGGATCGTGATAAGACCATGTTTGTCACTGAATGGGGATATTTTAGATATACAGTCATGCCTTTTGGGCTGAAGAATGCACCATGAGTATTTTCTCGGGTAGTTGTCGATGTGTTTAAAGACTTTATTCAAAAGTTCCTGTAAGTATATATGGATGATTTGATCATCTATGGACTAATTAGGGACCATCTCGACAACTTGCAATTGATTCTAAAAAGGTGTCGACAGCATCAGATCGCATTAAGAGTTTAAGAAGTGCATTTTCTGTGTGTTGTTTAGAATGCTACTTGGGCACATAGTATGCAAGGAAGGTTTGTTGGTTGATCCAATGAAGATCCCGCTAATCCTTAATTTACTGCCACCAATGAATGTGAAGATGCTTCGAGTGATGCTTCCCCTATGGAGAAGATACTAAAGAAAGATGCTGCATTTGAATGGAACCAAGAATGTCAAGGAAGTTTTGACACATTGAAGGCCAAGATGGCCTCTACGCCCATACTAGTTTTTCCTGATTGGAATAAGGAGTTCCATGTGCATGTCGACACCTCTTCTATTACGCTAGGGGCTTGTTCTTGCGCAACCCGATGAAGGAGACCTGAATCACCCAATCACATATGCCAGTAGAAATTTGTCATTTGCTGAACAATGTTACACAACGACCGAAAGAGAAGGATTGGTAATGGTTTATGCCTTGCAAAAGTTTAGGCACTATTTGTTGGGCATCCATTTTAAGATATTCACCGATCATTCTGCTTTGCAATACTTAGTCAATAAACCTGCGTTGGGGGGGGGGGGGATCCACTACAACAAAATTCTATTATTAGCATCTCTTTTAGCTTCCTTTTTTGTGTCCATTATCACATTTAGTGTATTTTTCATCATTTTTTGGACAAAGTGGACGCTTTTCCACGGGATGGCGCTTTTAA
Source organism: Pseudotsuga menziesii (assembly GCA_001517045.1). Lineage (NCBI taxonomy): Eukaryota > Viridiplantae > Streptophyta > Pinopsida > Pinales > Pinaceae > Pseudotsuga > Pseudotsuga menziesii. The sequence goes on from LPNX010933813.1 coordinate 29,453, forward strand.
TGACGTTATTTGCTTCCCTTTTTAAAAGTTTGCACTAGTTTGGATGCTAATTATCATCTCAATTAGCGTTCCAATTAGCCTACCAATTAGTGCCCCAATTAGCATCCTAATTAGCATCCCAATTAGCGTCCCAATTAGCATCCCAATTAGCGTCCCTTTTTAAAATATGATGCTTTTTTGGATGCTAATTAGCATCCCAATTATCATCCCAATTAGTGTCCCAAGTAGTATCACAATTATAATCCAAATTAGCATCCAAATTAACATCCCAATTAGCGTCCAAAAAAACATCCCATATAACGCCAAGAATTGCCTCCAAAAAAACGTCCTGAATAACATAACACCATATATTAATCCGTGGTTAGCGACAAGAATTGTGCCATGAATTTTGGCAAGAAAAACGTCCAACATAGTGCCAATTATAGATACAGAAATTGTGCTTATAAAACATCCAACATAGTTCCAGGTATAGATGCAGGTATATCGCCTGGAATAATGCCAGAAATTTCGAAAGGAACCGAGCTAGGAATTGTGTTCGAAAAACGTCTGTCATAACATTAGATATATTAATGTCAATATCGATGATCATGATTTGAATGTGACAGTACTTTTGGATATTGATTTACCATAGTGGCACCTAAATGATCGTAATCATGGAACTTTTATATCTTGATTAATCCTAATGAGGGGTAAATTACCTTAATGTCACCTAAATTGTTCTAATGGCATTCGAGTGTCCCAAACAACATTTAGTAGACACTAATGGCATCCGATTGGCCCTAGTGGCAGTACTAGTTCATTTACATGTAGTAAGTAACATTGAACTTAAGTGCAACTAGTTGTTCAACCCAAACTCTTCTTGATTTGAGCTCAAAGCACTTTTGGAAATATGGGTATGTTGTGTCCCTAATGAAACCAAAGACTGGAATACTTACAAAAATCATTCATATACTTATTGTATATTTTAGACATGTGTGTCTCGTAGTCTATTCATGGCCTAATATCCAATAAATGTTATTTTGTATACTGAAGCACACTTGTAGTGCATGTATTTTCACACTCAAGGCTAATTATTCACATATCTTCAACATGGTAGTGTCATACTTAATTTTATGTGTGATAGAACCATGAAATCCATAATCATTGATGTCATCATTATAACTTCCCACTATCGTTGATGGAATGTGTTAAATTTATTTCCATAAGTAGCATTTCCCTTAGCTTAGTTGCATGATTGTGTCTTTCCCACTAGGGGACTAAGATTTAGGTTGATTTCCTTATATGTTCATGTGTTTTCCCTTCCCCTTTCCTAGTTATGGTCCTTAATCTATGGATTTTCCTTGGATCTATGATTGGTGGACTAGAGAACAATTTCAGGGTCAATGACCCACATATTTTCTAGAAATGATATGATAAATGCCAGGGTCCATTCTGTGCCAATGCCACACCATGCTTATTCTCCTTCCATTCCATTTCTTGTTGTTCCTCCCTTTTTTTTTTCTTTAGATTATGCTTGGTTGTGTGTAATAAGTTGTTGCTTCTACTTATCTCCTTTAAGATATTAGAATTCTATACTAGATTTATATTTTGTCTTAGGTTGGAACAACATTAAATAACATCAATTTTTTTATTGAAATGCACCCATGGATTTAATAAAAAAATTTGGACTCTTCTAGAATATTCCTAGTTGAACAACTCTCTTTCCAAACTCAATATTGAACTCTTGCACCAATTGTCCTTTCCTTTTCTTGAATTAGTGTCGTACAATTTGTTGATTCTCCTTATAACCAATTAGATAGAATTATTACTTTCCCACGAAATTTTTCCATCAAGTTTTCTTTATTTTAAAATGTTGTTTTTTAGAGTAACGATTACTTCAATTAAATCAAAATTTGTTGGGATTCTATGAACTTATGCTTGACCTGATGACAACTAACTACACAAATAAGTGTTTGAGTGAAAAGATATGCCACTCATATTGTTTTCCACCACACACTTCATCTTAGCAATTTTTGTATGGGGGTACATTATCTTAGAGATTTTCTTCTTTTCATAGTTTTGGACTACATAGTTCCACATATCTTTCTATTATTCATTTCCTTCCCATAATCTTGCTTGATTGATTGTTAAGGCTTGAGAATAAAAATGGAAGGCCATAAACATGACTACTTAGCTTATGTTAGCGCCATAATGACAATCATCCGACAAGGTCACGATCGATAGAAGGAAACAGGTTCGATTGTAGGGAGCACATCGTGGGTAAGCTCGTGCAGAAGAAATTAAAGGGTTCAAGGGGTTTTACAAGGTAAAGTATGAGGACGCGGATGCAGAGGAGCTAGATAATGATGATTCCCATCACATTCTGATACCAGAAAACATAAATGGCAGTAAGAGGAAGCGCGACGATCAAACTCCAAGGAGAAAGAGGAGGAGAAAGGACGCCATCAATGGGCCTAGAAAGACCACAAAGGAGGTTCATGAGTATTCGAATATGGGAGGTCTTGGAGGGAAAAAACCAAAGGAGGTTGAGGTTTCGAACACGAATACTCATAAAAGGTTTAGAAGAAAGAATTTAGAGGTTTGGAACGTGGGACCTTCTAGTAAGACTACTCACATGAGGGGATCGATAGAGAATGCTATCGAAAATACCATTCTACCTAAGCAGTGTAATTCCAGGGTTAGGGTTAGAGATCATGATTTCCATGGTTAATACCATGTTTTCCCCAACTATCCCCTTCATCCATTGATTTATTTCTTCCATGATATATGTCTGTAACGACATCTAAATGACCCTATTATCATCGAAATGATTGTAACAACATATAAATGACCTTAAAAATTACATGACATGAATCCTAATGGCGACAGTTCGGCATGAATAATTAAGGAATTGCATATGGAGTCATGCCAGTAGCTCGAAGCCTTCAAGATTCTTCCTACATAAAAAAATGAAAAAAATGGAAGTGCTATCAGTGGCAGGGATAGTAGGTGTCACTGATGAGTTTGTTAGTGAACTACTCGCTTATCTAGGCTGTGACTTGAAAGAGATTTCTCTATTTGGTCATGGGTAAGTGGTTCAATTTCTTTAGTGTTTTAAATTATTCAAGTTCAAATAACTTAGACAGTGGAATATCTTTACTAAATCTCTACAGTGAACAGCGAAGAAATCAGACTTCTAGAGATGGTTTACTCTACAGTAGAGATATATCCACAGAGTTAAGAGTTATTGCATGAATCTTGAAACCATTCCAGACCACTTAAATAGTCAGTGCGATTAGACAGCAACATGAACATAGCAATATATTTATTAGAAGAAAATTATCCAAACTTGTTGGTTAAATTCCTTTGGTTAGACTCTGGTCAGATGAGCTTCTATGCGGTGTCTAGCATGTCAAGTTGGTCACCTTGGTCTTCAAAATATAGGAATTGGTTTTCCTTTTACAAGTACATAGGTAATTTATTATGAAAGGAGTTGAAATGAAGAGAGGCCCCTTGGGAAGAAGAATGAGGTAAAATGCAGCAAGGGGATATTTTTAGAAGTTACTTAACATGGCCATCAAGAAGGGCGTATCTTTAGAAGTTACTTAACATGTCCATCATGTTACAGTAATGACAATAGTATTTGAATGTTTCAACATCTATGGATTTCATTATTAGCATTTTGGGTTAATGGTTTTGGTCATGCCATTTAAGTAATCATAATTTTATTGAAACATGTGTCTATTGCTATTGCTCTAGTTTGGTAGAATGTCATGCAGGATTCAAATTTGAAGCCTTTAATTCCCTTCAAATGCCATTTTAAACGTCATAGAAGGCCACAAGGAATTTTATCATGCAAAAAAAAATTAGTTTCATTTGGCAAGCCAATTAAGATATGCATTCCATTAGGAGTTTCTTGGCACTATTTATGGGTACTAGGGCCTTAGACATGGACATGATCCATGGATTATAATTTCTCAAAGCACCATGCATGAATTCATAGGGATATCCATTGTAACATGTATCTAAGTCTTGTGGCCTTGGGGCCTTCAGCATGGTTAGTGGAGGATATCTAAGAACAAGACCATGCCTTTGGCCCTAAATAAACCATTGAAGAATCTAGACCCATGGATAATGCCCTAAAATACCATTCATGACTCTGAAAGGGTATCCATTGATATTTGTATTTAGGTATTGGGGCCTCAAGGTCTTGAACATGGTCAATGAAAGAAACATGAATCTTGGGACTTAAGAAATATTTTATCCATACAAGGCTAAGAAGGTTGCTTCCACCAGCCACACATTGTCTCATGAGACCAACCATACATGTCCTCATTGGCCTATGATTAGGGATGATAATTCCATTATGTGGGTTTGAAAAATATGTATCTATCTCGATGCCTTGGGAATGGCATTCTAGGGTAAATATCATGCCTTTGTCCCTAAAGAAACTAATGGTGGATCCAAAACCATGAATAATGTCTTAAAGAATTATTTTATAAGGAATAATATCATGCCTTTATCCTTAAATAAATAGTTAAGTCATTCAAATCCATGAATTATAATGCCTCAAAGCACCATGCATGACTTCACAAGGGTATCCATTGTACTTTATATCTGAGTCATATGGCCTTGCATACTTCGACATGGTTAATGGAGGATTCCTAAACCTTCACTCCTAAATTAAGATTGTATCCATCCATAGGTAAGAAGTTTGCATGCACCAACTACACACAACCTCCTAACTGTATAATTGGCCTATAATTGAGGATGTTGTTACCATTAGGTAGTTTTAAGTGTCTACACATGTATCAATGCCTTGGGAATGTTCCATGGAAGAATACCATGCCTTTAGCCCTAAATAAATCATTGAGGCATCTAGAGCCATGGACACCACCTAAAAGCACCATTTATTACTCTAGAGGGGTATCTATGGCACTATGTATCTAGTTCTTGTGGCATTTAGACCTTGGACTTGGTCAATGGAGGAGACCCAAATCTCGAGCTCTAAAATATTATTTTATCCATCTAGGGATAAGAAAATTTCCTCTATTAACAACACATGGCCTCTTGAGGGTATAATTGGCCTATGATTGATTATGTCATTTCCACACCATTTCTGATATGTGGTTTTGAGTAGTATTTACATGTCTCATGACCTTGGGAATGATATTTTATGGAAAATGACCATGTCTTTGGACCTAAAGAAATGATTGAGGCATTGAGAGTGATGAACAATGATTGAATCACCATGCATGACCTTGCATGGATATCCATTCCATCATGTATTTATATCATGGGACCTTGGAACCTTGGATATGGTCAAGGGAGGAGACTTGAACCTCTAGCCCTAATCCTTGATTAAACTTTGAACTGTGGGGAATATTTTGTTGTAATTATAGATTGAGTGTGGCATGTTATGGCCCTCTTGATATTGTGATGGGAATATATTTGAATATGTGATGCGTTGTTGGGTTATTCATTCAATAGAAAAGTGTATCACTTGTTCTTTTCATCTTTGGTTTCATTTTATGGTCTTTCCTTCAATATTTAATGGTTGCACATTATGTGTGGCCAACAGAATTTAATGGTTATGAGGGTGCATCATGTATAAGGGCTCTCACTAATTCTTGTTAATTACCTCAAAAATATTTTACACTAATTATGACATACTAATGTATGGCTTAATTATTCCTTCTCCATAATATTTAAGACCTCTTGTTCTTAGAAATTGACTCAGCACCCAATTGATATGCATTGTCCTTGGTCCACTATCCCATATGTTTTGAGCTTAAGGGATGGGAATCGAAGACGTAAACATGGTTTGAGAAGGAAGAATAACATCTCGTATTTCCTAAAATATAATTATGACTCATAGACCATGCATAAGGTCCAATACCACCTCATAATCATTACAAAGTGACTCGTTGGCCTACATGTGTCAAATAGGGGGCATTACTATCATTTGTGCGATGTGTATTGTTCTCAAGTTATTTCTCATGTTTTGTACTAGAAACTAAGGCTGTAGGCCCTAAAATATGCCTTCTCGTGGCCAATGGGCCATGTAGAAGGCCCAAGGTTACCTCATATGTACTATAATTGGAATTTCTAGCTCAAATCATGGTTTGGAGTTAGAAACTATGAAATTGCATGGTATCCATTTCTTTAGGGCTCACGACTCATGATCTATGCATGGGGCCTAAAATAATGAATCATTTCTATAGAAGGAATTGCAAGGGCCAAAATAATGAATCACTGTTATAGAAGGATTCCTTAGTTAATGAGAGGTATATGACTGATTTGAGGTAAATTATGAGAGACTCTCCCAAGAAATTGTTAAACCCATAGATCTTGACAAGTATCAGTTGTTTCCCCGCCACATTATCGAACTAGATAGACAAAACTATAGATTAATGAAAAAATTTCATGAAAAAGGGTGTTGGTGAATTGGTTGTGTTTCCTAGAGACATGGAAAATATAGAACCGATCGAATATTCGAACAATTTTTTTAAGAATTATTACCAACTCCTAGATATACAGATTCAAAATATATGCTCATACATCATCCATTTAACAATAAACAATGAGTTGATGAAGACTTGGATAGAGTGTACTCCTAACTCTGTATCTTTCCTCACCAAAAGTTTTAACGTGAAGAGATAGACCATATTATTTGTACCTTGACCATTTCATACTTTTATACAAAACTAGTGGTCATTCAAGAGATACAACATCACTCCTAAGCCACATATCTTTCTGGACCGTGGAAAGCTCTGCAAAAAGAATCCCCCAATAGAACTTTTCTCAATATGCAATTGATCAACTTGTCAAGACTAATTAGGGGCATCTTTGTTATCTACATAACTAAAAAACACCTTCACTTGAGCATCGACCTAGAAAGTAAGAAAACACATTCTCAACAAAGGTAAGACTAGTCAAACTTAGCAAGACCCTCCATAGGACAAGAAAATGGATAACTATATAAGGTTTTAGATCCCCTCTATTGAACTATAATTTCAAACATGATTTAATGTCAGACTTGTTTCAAAAATTCGATAAGTTTATCCAATTACTGGATTCCCCCATATATTTGAATAAAAGGACACTAAACAAATAGATGGGGAGACCATTTTCAAATTTTGATCTATGTCCTTGTGCCTAAGTGTTGACCATTAAACCACCTTTTATTAACCTTTGTTAGAAACTCCGACAATTCCTTGCTCACTAAAAGTCATGGATTAAAATCCACCCACTTACTCCTAACTAAGTTTATGAACTATTTTAAACTTTAACTTAAGTAAATCAAACATATCATTTACATTCAAAAATATAATATTTATAATAAACTTTCAACCCATCACTTAAGAAACACAATATTTCTAAAATAAATATATTACGTTTTGACCATAACTTTTATTTATACCATTAATTGTTTACCTCTAAAATGCAATTACTATATCTTATATTTATTATTCATTGGTTAGAGATGACCTACCACAAACATTAACTCATTCAAATAAATTAATCATATTAAAAAAATAAAAAATAAAATAGTAAAACACAAATCTTTAAATAATTTTTAAGACATAAATAAACTTTTAATATTTATTTAACCTTTACATAAACTGAAGGTAAATGTTGAACTACCGCAAATGTTTTAGTCACCTAAATGGAGGCCTTGAGAGTCCAGCCCAAGAATTACTCTTATCTTTTCAAGATGCCATTACATTTGGTGGAAATTTTTGTACTTTGTAGCCATCTTTGGGTGAGACACAGCTTCCCTCTCTTTGGGGTATAAGCATTTGGGAAATTTATTCTTCCCTCCACAAATCTCCTACAAAAATCCTGAGCACAAGCTTTCCCTCAATTTTTCCCTCTATTACTCTGGATCCCCAGCCCAAGCTTTGCCTCAAGTTTACCCCTATTACTCTGGTTCCTTCGGCTCCTCGGATCCATTTTCTTCACTACCCACAAACTAGTTCTTGTTCTATGCAATCGATCACTTAGCCATGTCTTCACCATTTGTAGACTCTACAAAAACTGCCATTCCAGAGGAGCCCAAAGGGTTCAAGGGTTTGAGTGCCACCGAGGGAAAAAATGAATGAGAATATGCTCTCCCTGTTCACAATAATAAATCTAGTGATGTGAACCTAGAACCCCTGACTTCCGAGAAGCCAGAATTCGGGCAGAGTTAATGAAGCCAAAGACGATGGTGAAGTCAGGGGTTCTAGGTTCTTGGATCACCTGAGCTTCCCTTCCCTAGTTGAGGGTTTTAACTTTTTACATGAAGGGAAGTGTTGTTGGTAATGGAGAAGTTGTCGCTGCTAAGAAAGAAAACTTGCTCTTTCCTAAAAACTTGGAGGATACGGGCTCTGATGCATTGAATTATGATGACCTTGTTGTTGCTGTTGATTTTGTGAGCCCCTGCACTAGAAATCAGGTTTGATTTTCTTATATTGTACACTGGAAATCAGGTTTATTTGCTTTTGAAATGCTGTTAGAAATGTTTATAACTAACTCGTTGTGAAAGTGAACATTTTCCCACATACATACATACATACATACATACATACATATATATGCCGATTTAATCTCCAAGAACAAAATTCTCTTTATAACACTTGCTCTAGGGTAATATATAGCACTTAAGGTAATCATTTGGTGTTTTTTTTCAAAATATACCATGTTCCATGCCTGAAAACCATTTCTGCATTTGTTAGAATGTGAATGCTGAAAATTTCTAGCTTTTGTTTCTATTTTCTCAAGGTGTATGCCAGGATGGGAAATCTAAACTAATAGAATAAAAATCCCTCTCCAATCTAACTTGGAATCAAACACTTTTTTAATAATTGTCCTCATTTTTCTTGTAATATTTTTATTATTGAGGTATTGTGCCTTCAAAACCTTACTCTAAATTGCATGAAGCAAATTCATAATCACATACTTTTCATGTAAAACCTAATTCAAATTACACAAATAAAAGATGAGGCACCAACAACACATTATTAAAATAAGAGAATTAGATAAGTAGACCTGGTGATCTACCACTAATCGTTTTTCTTGCTATGCTTTGCTACTAAATCAATTTGGAACTTCAATTGTTAGTAGATTTTCTATGTTTTGAGGATTGATATATGGTTGTACCTACAAGTTTTTGATAGTTATTATTATCTAGCTAGGTTATTATTATTTGGAAGCTAAAGGAAGATGCCATTCTTCCAACTTCTTGTTCTAACCTTGTTGGAAGGGTAAAGCTTCAACTACTTTTCTGATAATGGAGGAGAGGGGATAATCATGTAGCTACAACTGCCACAAATAGAAACACGGAGTTATAGCTCTAAACTTCTAAACCCACTCTCAACTCAAACTTTCATTAAACTATAAACATATATTTATACAATAAATAATTCTTTAGAAAGATCCAGAGATATAGAAGTTGGATCTAGAAAATCCTATAGGATGACCCTAGGAGAAGCTCCATACATTACAAATGCATTACCTATTGCAACTACCAACCAAAACAATGGATAGAGAAATTACTACCCAACAAAATTTAGATAACTTTAGATAAAACAAACAAGAAAAGTTCAGGAAAAAAAGACATAGTGCAATTTAACTCAGACAGCCAAAAGAGTACAAGGGTAGGCTTGGTCAAGGATACAAGAGTATGTCAATATCTTGAAATATCTAAATCCTGCATAAGTATTATCCCTTAGGATTTAAATTGACGGAAATGGAAAAGTGTGAGGCAGTTTTTTCCCAAACGCTAAATCTTGCTTGATTATATATATATATATATATATATTAACAAATTGTTAGGGTAGTGAGACAGTCTATTACTTGCTACAAAGCTTGGAATGGAGCAAAGCCTTCCCTTGTCATCTGCATAGTTTCCCAATAATCACGCAGTAGCATGACTAAGTTTGCATGCTGTAAACTCTGTTTTAGGAAAAAATATAAAATGAATGATCAATGCTCTTATTGACACAAAACCCTTAAACCTACAGTATGGTGTGCCTGTGACGGTTGGGAAGAGTTATACGCCATAGATTTGGTAACACCTGAGTTGTGAATGAATTGGAGCCTGAAGATCTCAAGAGGGAGTGCTATACCCAGTACCTTAACACCTTCACCTGGCTGTTATGCAATTGCTTAAACACCTTCAAATGTAAATGATGATTTTACAGTCAAAATATTCTCTCTCTTATTTTAACGCGCTTTCCCTAGTAAAAATGTGAACTCTAACATAGCAGAATATGTCCATATTAGGTATTAAATAATTTAATGTGTTCATGTATAAAACATAAATTTTAGGTAAAGAAGGAAGAAAGTCCAAGTCATTATTTATAGCTTTTAAGTTAAAGAATGGTCTCTTAATTAATAGGATTTAATTTGGTATGTATTCAAATACCAATAAATTGAAATCCAAATCTGTACTTGAGATGCAACATAGGATCTTTAAGATGTTGGCACGTCTGATCAACCCCAGGGTATCAACCTCTACTTCAAATTCATTTTGTTGCTTCAAAATTTTATTCACTGCTACCTCCTGCCGGTTCTGGAGAGTGACCTTGTACACTTTTCCAGATCCAATCGCATTCTCCTCTGTCAAGTGCTGTAGGATGTATGAATCGTCCATTTCCAGGCCTCGATGAAAATGTGTTACCTCCCATGTCAACTTTGGGCTGGTTTGTTTTCCCACAAGAAAATTTCTCACTATGCTATTGGTATTGAAACACGAAAAAAATAAAACTACCATGGCTAACCCCAGAACTGAGACTAAAATTATGGGCAACTAATGATGTAGATCTCTTTTCTTTGAAGAACATGGTATTAACCTAAACTTGAAATTCGTATTACCACATAGGCCTGTATTTCCTCAAAAACTATTTTTATAGGCTAAACCCTTGAAAGATTCTGGAATTGAGCCACACAAGTAGTTGCTCAATACATTGAAAGTGTCTAAGGGTCCCTATTTCAAGGGGAATTCTTCCGGCAAGTAGATTGTTTGAGAGGTCCAGGGTGTGTAAATTTAACATAAAACTTAACCATGCAGTAATTTTTCCATTTAATCGGTTGTTGGAAATATTGAGTGTACTAAGTTGTTTCCCTGGCATATTCCCTTTTGGTATTTCCCCATACAGTGAATTTTGATCAAGTTGGATGCTATTGACTGAACTCAAGCTTGCAAGCTCATTGGGAAGAGGTCCATGCAGTCTGTTATTGCTTGCACTAAAGTTAACGATATTCTTCACCTTCCCAATATGTGGTATGCAAATATAAGAGCGCAGCTCTATTGAGTGTTGCTTTCTCTATACATAGTATGCTTGCAAGAAGAAAAGCCCAGCTCTATTGAGATCACTGTTATGTAGATATTAGTTAATATATAAATGACTGAATATTATTACAAGAAGAAAAGCGCAGCTTTACTGATAGCGCTGCTATAAGTATAAATTATTTGGTATGATCTTGATACCACATGTCTCAAGGGATGGTTCATTAAATTATTTAATTTAAAATGTGCTGGGAATAACCACACCAAATCGTAGAGATTACAAAGCTACTATCCAAAGATATTGATGTTTCCATACTTAACAGTTCTTCACGGAGCTCTGGTCGTCATTGCATAACCCAAAGTTCTCGATACATTCGAACCGAGATTGCATAGGAGTTTTATTCGTTTTAAGATGCATTGAGAATGATGTGGTCCCATGGGCTCTATCCTGGCGAAGCATTGACTTTTAGCTTTAAACTTTGGAAACATGGCTGTTGAGTTTGAGATATGGTGGATTATATTGGACTAAAGCATCTTTGGAATAAACCATGATTGGGTAACAAGTAGTCTAAGATATAGTTATAAAGTAATACAGTATAATAAGTAAACTATATGAAAATGACAACCATAGCTGAAATAATAGCTTAAGTTTCAAAATAAATTAAATGGTGAATAGTAAAGAATAGATATTTGGTATGCCTGAGAAAGACAAGCATTAAATGCATATCTATTTTTTATGATAAGAATAAGAGGTATTCTTCTCTGGTCTCATTGATTTATTAATATGTTTTCAATGAATGTTACACATGTAAATATTATGGAATATATATTATGTATATTATGAGTGAATATACGTCATGAAGTAAATAGATAAGATGCTATACTTTATAAAATTTATAAAGATAATGTTATATTTTAAAAAATTTATACAGATGATGTTCTATGTATGATTAGTATTTATGTTGTAGATATTATATTTCATAAAAATGCATATGAGTTATGAAGTGATTGATTATGACATAAATGTGAAGTGGATGTTATATTTTAGAATGGTATTTATAAAATAGATGTAAAAAATTTCTAAGACATCAAAAATACTATCTCATGTTTCAGAGACTCTTGTAGAGGGAGGAGAGGGATTTTTCATTTAATGGTGCCATGTTTCATGTCTCCATAGTGATTATTCACTGATCTATTGCCGGTAGGTGGCAGAGACTTTTTAGGTCAAAATTATTATGGTTGAATGGATCCACTTGAGGTATTTATCATAGAGACTATGTTTGGTAAGGTGAATCCATGGTCAATTGGTGTTAAGAAATTATGCATGCCACGTTCCAAGTATTATATTAAAGGTGCTTTAGAACCTTTCATATTTACATACTATCTATTGGGTACATTTATCTTCCTAGATTTACTTGCAGGCATATGAGAGTCATCAACTATGCAAAGTCCATTTTCTCCTCTCTTCGGTGACATATACTTTAATCTATGTTCGGATTTGTGAATTTGTTGCTAGTCAAATAACATATGATTTTAAATAAAATCATATCATTCACAAAAGTAAATCAAAATAGGAGAAAAAATACCTTCCTTATATTGAATTTATAAATATCAACTTGAGTAGGATGTGGAGGATGCACCTATCAAACCTGAATACCTAAATTGATGCATCTGTATAGACTGTCAGTGAATACTACACAATATATCTCTTGAAATTGCAAGTCAATATTAAAAGCCTTGGAAGTTTCTCTGTAGATTAAACTGCATATAAGGTTACTTCATAATGTTGCATAGCTCCTAAGTTGTGGAAACAAAATGTTATGTCGTTGGGATACAAAGGTATGGTATTTTCATTGGTTAGGATCTTAATTTAGAGCATGTAAGGGAAATGAACATGGTAGGATCGTAAGAGATATCATAGGTAAGCAGTGACTATGAAACCCCTCTTTCTTTTACTATTGGTCCCTACAGTTATGCACCTTCATAAAGGCATTGAAACAATACCCATATTCAACACTTTTCAATTCCATTTATACGGGATTTAAGCTATCGTTAAATGCTTATGTCTTCATGGCGTGGGCTACTTGTTATCAGTTCCCAATAAAATTCCAGTTGCTTTTAGTTAATCCATTAACTCAATTAACTCAATTTCTAGTGTACGATATAATTCTTTGTCTGTATGAGAGTTTCTCTTAGCTTCTCTCCATGCAGTCGGGTTTTTTTGTGAAGAAAACCATTTTATACAATAGATAAATGCAATGATAAACTAACCATTTTCTAGTAATACTTACGAATAAAAAAGTATTGATAGTTACTTGAGTGTCATATCCCTCTGGTATTTATTGATGAAATTGTGTGCATTAGAATTCACTGCTCTAGCAACCACATCCTCCATACTTGATCCTTTCTTCCCAAACATGGTATTCTCTTTAACGGAGGTTATAGACAAGGTTTGTTCTTAAATCACCAGTCCTATTTGATTTCTCCACCACTTTAACACTAGGTTCATAATATTGATGCCATCTACCATGATACCCCCTCCCACTCGATTTAAGACATCTATATCAAGGAAATCATTGTGGGATCAACATGTGATGAATCACTCGATAAAACTTTTCTTGATGTCTCCAAGTCATATGTTACATAAAAATAGCATAAGTAACATCAATACCACGTCAACACATGTTAGTTTGAGACATTTTACCTACCTCATTGGAAACTTCTTCATCATATGGCAAAGAACCTACACCTTCAAGTACATTGGTTATTTACTTAGACTCTTTATGTTTAAGTGCAATCACTAAACCAACAACCAATTTCTCATTCTTGTTTCCTTCCACCAAAATGAGAAGATCTCATTAGATCTTTATATTCCAAGGACATCAAACCTAGAAAGATACATCTCTTTGTATAAATTATGTAGGTTTTAAATCTTTAACTTTTTTTTATGTGCGTGTTATTTTGTAGTTCCAACTTCTCAAGAAAACAGGACAAAAGAAAAAATGTCTCGAATTGAAGGGTGTGGAGTAAGACACTAGTAAAACAAGGGATTCATAGTCTATTTCTAATTGCTAATGTTTTTAATTTAGTACAACCAATTATTAGAATTGAAAGGCATATATAGTGTGCGATTGATTGGGTGTGAGGTAATTCTCCTCTAAGTGTGGTTCCAATCTTGTGCAAGTTGACACACATCAACCCCTATCTCTTTCACAAGGCTGCAACTTGTTCATCAACACCAAAGAATTTGAACTGGGGTGTTGTTTCCAGGTTCTTTGATGATATGAGCATTGTGAGTTCTTTAGCCTGTAAAACAATTTTTTTTGGTTAAATTGTACTCTTACATTTTATTGTTTTTTGTGGATGATAAATGGTATGGTAGAAGATTCAGATGTTAAAACTTAATCATGATAGATCACAATATCGAGTTAATTAGTTTAGAGATTTTGTTAGATATTTTGGCGATGGATGACATTTGAAGTATGGAAAACATATATATTTTTTCAAGTATTTACCTTTTTTGTTACATATTATAATTTTAAGGAGATATGTTCACTCTTGTTTACACATGCTTCTTCAAGTATATTATTTCTTTGAAATACATATTATAATTTTAAGGAACTTTGCTCACTCTTTATTTACACATGCATATATCTGCATGAATGGGCATGCATCTAGATTGTTGCAATTTCTAGTTAGATTTTTAGTTATTTTTGTGATGATTGTGACCCATGTCTATGCTCTCCTAGATTTTTCTAATGAGGCACCTAGTATTAAATTTTGATGTTTATTATAATGTTGCATGGAATCCCATCTACAAGTTCTACAAGTTCTACTTTAGGAGTTTTTATTCTTGGAAATTTTTGTTTGGAGTAATAGTAACATACCTTGTATTTCATGATATTTGATGACCCTCAAATTCTACTAAAATCATGTTGCTTGTGAAGTTTAAACATGGAATTTAACCGTGTACTTGTTGATCTGTATACAGTTCTCCATTTTACTCTCTTGTGCTTTATCAGTTTTTGGTAAACTAAGCTAATATCTTTGCATTAGCATCTTCTCAATGGTTTCTTTATAAGTTTGTAGACACATGAAAATATTGCATGTTCTTGTCTTAGGTTGGGCCTTATTTGGTTTAGCATTGATATAAAGAACAGAATGGGGATGGGCATGGTTGTGGTAGCCATGATATTGTATAATTGGGTAGTGGATAAAGCAAAGCATGCCTCTTGATGATCAACGGTGGCTAAGGTACTGGGTTCTATACTTATTCATTACTATTGGGCCTTTCCTTCTCTTAGGTGTTAGAATGGTAAGAATAATAACTTCTATCTATTAAATTTATCTCTGCATTAATGTTTCTTTAGTACCCAAGAGATGAGATTTAGGTTGTGTTTAATTTTGTTGCAAAGTTCCATTATGGCCTTATGTAATACTCTGTTTTCTAGTTTTACTAGTGTTCAATGGGCCAACTTATGTGTATGAGAAATTCGGTAGGTGATTCCTTCTGAACCCGAATGCAAGGTTAAGCCCTCATCAGATATTGAACACAATAAACCTTAGTACTAAAATTTTTGTTGAATGATTTTTTCAACAATATGGACCTTATGCACTTTATAGATATGCTAAAAGGTTATGTTATGCTTCCAACTCTAAAAAACCCTCTAATTGCAAAAATTACATAGGAATCACCAAGTTATTATTTTTAAATTTTGCAAAGGATCTTCAACTTTTTTTAAATTTGTCCTTTCAATTGGGTACCTACATATTAAAAACATGTAAATCAAAACCTGTCAACCATGGACTAGTTGTTACTACCAAGTCCACAAATCATCTTTTCTAACTACCTAACATCTCCCGGTTTAAGGCAATTCTCACCAATATAAACCCTGTGTTTTTAGTCTTATGAATGCATATTTTTTTCATCCAATTGAATTTAGAAAAATATTGATATATATATGTGATGGAGTTTCATATTGACCTCAACATATGCCCCTTTGGATCAAATATTCCACAACTTACATACCTTCACATTTACTCTCAAAGTATGTTTGTAGATCTCTATACTTTTAGACATCAAAAGGCAATGTCTCACATTCCTCTCACCATGAACATCCCTAGTTTCTAAAATATGGGAAGAAACAAACATATTTGACAGTAAAAAAGGGGAAGAAGCAACCCTACTTCAGCATGTTGAGAACCTTTCTGATTTTCTCCACCATAGACCAACCTTGGTCCTCCAATTTGGGCTCATTTTAGACTCTAAATTAGCAGTAACAAGCCATAATATTTGAATATATGTTGAATATGAGGGTTGAAATACATTTCTAGGCATCTTTCATACCTAAAAGGTGATGAACAACAACATAAAACTAGCTTTGGTAAGTTCTGGGCCAATTTTGATAGTTAAAAATCCAATTCTGGGCATGAGAAGACATGGTAAAAGTATTCAATCCTCATTTACAAACTATTTGGATGAGTAGGAGTCCCCAATTCTCTTTTACAGACTATTTGGAGGGGTTTTGAGTGCATTGTGTTCCCTAGAACAACAATATACAAATTTCATATAGGCTTTTGAAGTAGGAAAGGTGCCAAAAGTAGAAACAATAGTCATAAAAGCCTTAAAAAATCCATGTTTGATGTGCATTAAGGATTCATGTGTATGAAATCAAATCCCTATAGGGAGGTGATTTACCTTTGTGACCATTAATGCCTTGTTTGGAGTATCCTTCAACTTTCCTAGAGCACTCATGGCATGTTTGGATAGGTTTTCATGGAGGATTTTGAAGCAATTGTTGTAGCAACCTTTGGATCCTTCATTCAACTTGAATCCTTGAATCATTAGAAAAGTGGAATCCAACTAAGCGTTTGCTCCATATATCTATGGAATTTAACCTAATAAAGATGCACAAAACCTATTTTTTGGATATGAGAAGAATTCCACAAGTTTCAATTGATATTGCATCCAATTATTGTGTTCATATTGTGACTTGATAAAGTGTTATTGGCATCCCATATTTTGGATATAGTATGAAATTAATAGCCTTTAGTTAGAATAAATAATGAGTTGGTTTTTACATGGATCTCGACTAGTTGGGTGCCAAATGAGGCAAATATTTGGTCCTTGATGTTGATTAAGGATAGAAAGAAAACACAAATTCCACCTTGAACAATATAAAAGCAGAAGGCTGAACGCATTAGCAAATTTATCAAAGCATTTTCTATGAGTTAGTATTCACCCCTTTATTTATTTCATCTTTGACTGAATTTTATTTCTTATACCTCTGGCTAAGATTATCAAGAATTACTTGTAAAAGTTCTTTTGTGATCTATATTTCATAGGTTTAGAATTCTAGTCCTATGAAGCTAGACTTACTTAACCTGTTTGCTTTTCTTTATATGTTTGCAGCCCAAAATGCGGCCGAAACCACTAAAATAAGGACATGAATCAATGTTATTTTGGAATGCACTTGGCAGTAAAAAGGATTACTCAAGTCAAAGGTTCGAGTTAAGGATGTTAGTAAAGATCCTCAGTTGTTCACAAGCAGTGTTTCTAAAGGTTTGATATTATATCTTTCAAGATAAATATATTCTACTTCAAGTATGGGCTGGTTTGAGTCCAATATATCCTTTCTTTTAGATAAGCATGTTGGTTAATGCCTTAATAGTAAATACCAATTATGATAATAGTGTATGTTTAAAAACTTATATGATAATTTGGTAGTAACCTTGTTTTATTGTTTATATTTTATAAAAGAGGGTTTGGAGGTATGGCAATAACTTCTTTAACTCAAAGTGATTCATGTTTGTATTTTGGTCTACATGTTTAACTTGAGATGAAATGAGAATTATGTGGGTAAATATTTTACTGTAGTAATTGCATTTGAATTTCAATCATTCTTTAAGTGCATGTAACCTGGATATTCAACTTCACTTTAGATGATTTAATGACTGAAGATGTGGTAATTTTGGATTGATAATATGAAATCTATGTTTGGGTTGGCCAACAACTTGACTCGAAATATAAACAATAGGTTCTAAATATTGGCAAGTGTGTCTTAGCAGATATTGGAGGGGAGTGAGTCAGTTATTTTCATAGGTTTTTTCTCCTGGGACTCATCAAAATCAATAGTAAGATTTTAAAATTTGAATTTTTAGATGGAATTTTCTGATCGATGCTTAAGTTGCAAATAAAGTTGTATGTTATCTTGAATTCCATTATTGCATTTTTTTTATTCTTTATTATTTTGTTTTCATTTATTCTTTTATTCTACTACCTCATTTTTTTACACTTCAATGCCAAGTTGTAATACATAGTGTACTCCTCTCAATCATAAACATTAATTTCATGGCTGATAGTAAAAAATCCCTCGAGTACTCTGTATTTAGGCTCTAGTCACAGGGTATTAAGAGGGTTCAGCTTAAATGAGATGAATATTTATGATGTTGCTATTACAACATGCCAATACCAACATATGATGGTTGTTTTTAGAATGTAGGAAATCTGAGTTGATCGATTGACCAATCCAATCCCCAAGCTTTGATTGACAACTTTCCATGGCATTGACAAGCCTACCTCCTTTCTCTTAATTCTTATATAAAACATATGGAACTATCTACTGATTTTGAGATGAATGAGTATTATAACTCCAATCTCCATGATCTACATATGAATGAGTTAAATAATTTTCTTGTGCTCATTGCTTTTAAAAAAATCTAAAAACTACAAATACTATTCTTGTATATGAAGTTGCAAGGTGCTAGCTCAATGCTATAGCATCTACATTATATAATGTATAAGATTGGTGGTTCGATTCCACCGTGTCCTCTCAAATATTGTCTTAATAACACCCTCCGTATATATATGTGTGTATGTGTGTGTCTTTTATATATATATATATTTACACTATTTATTATTTTATGGTGCTTTGCACCACTTGTTATTTTATGGTGGTTTGCACCATATATAAGTTTGCATATATTAAATAATAATAATAATAATAATAATAATTTTGATATTTTGCACCAGAAAGTCTCAATCAATGTTGGATTGGTTTTGGTGTTTTGCACCACAAGATCTCAATCCACCTAGGATTGGTTTTTGGTGGTTTGCACCATACACCATGGAATGCCATGTATCCATTTAACACCAAAATAAACTTTTTTACAAACATCACTTTTACACCATAAATATTAGCACCACTTGTGTATCCCCACATTATCACCACTTTTACACCACTATGTGAAAACTCAGGATTTCCCAAATCCTTTAGAAATAGTGGTGCTAATGTAAGGCTAAATTTCCCTTTTTCTTGTAGTATGTGGTGCTAATAAGGAAGCAAAAACATGAGCTAAAACGGAAGCCCACTATGTTCTCATCTATAAGCAACATTGGTTGCAAAACTTGGCGCTAAAACGTGGTGCAAAATGGGATGCTAAAGTGGTAGCAAAAATGGATGCAAACATGGTGCTAACGGGGATGCCATTTAGGAAGCAAAAGCGGACGCTCTCTAGGGAAGCAATAACAAACGCTCTATAGGAAGAAAAATAAGACGTTATTTAGGAAGCAAAGTTGGACTTTATTTTCGAAGTAAAACGTGGTGCAAAATGAGATGTTATTTAGGAAGCAAATTTGGACATTACTTTGGAAGCAAAGTTGGATGTTATTTTGGAAGTAAAACGTGAAAGAAAAATAGGACATTATTTAGGAAGCAAAGTTGGAAGTTATTTTGGAAGTAAAACGTGGTGCAAAATGGGATGCTAAAGCGGTAGCAAAAATGGATGCAAATATGGTGCTAACTGGGAGGCCATTTAGGAAGCAAAAGTGGATGCTCTCTAGGAATCAATAACGGGCGCTCTATTGGAAGCAAAATAGGACGTTATTTAGGAAGAAAAGTTGGACGTTATTTTGGAAGCAAAAAAATAGACGTTATTTTGGATGCCATAAAGGATGCTATCTAGGATGCAAAAAAGGATGCTTTTTGAGACGCTTTAAGTTTTTTCCATGACGCGTCCCATTTAGCGTCTAGTTTAACCACTCAATGTAAAAAAAATTACACTAGAAAGAGATGCTAAATGGGACTCTAATTCCAGGATTTGTTGTAGTGATCTATCAATGGCTGCTTTTGTTCCAAGAATTTGACTTTGAAATAGTTGTGAAACTAGGACAGTTGAATGTTGGCCCTGATCACCTCTCTCACATTGAGACCAAAGAAGAACCGACCAACATTGATGATGGATTTCCTGATGCATAAGTGTTCTATCTTGACATCAAAGATGATCACTATGCCCCAATTATTCAGTTTTTGGTCACTGGTGTTACCCTGGAGGACATGTCGACTAGCCAAAAGAAGCAACTGGTAGTAAAAGCTTTCGATTTTCAGCTAATTGCTGGGTAGTTATATAAGCTTGGACTAGATGAAATATTGCGATGGTGTATCTTACCGCATGAGTAGGGTCCCATTCTAGAAGAAGCACATGCAGGAATTACGGGAGGTCACTATGGAGGACGGGATACTACGCAGAAGGTGTTGCGCGCTGGGCTATGGTGGCCTATGTTGCATAATGATGCCACAGAATATGCAAGGAGCTGTGACGTCTTCCAGCATGTCGGTAAACCATCGCATTGGGATGAGATGCCACTGGTGTCCCAAGTGACTCTGCAACCGTTTGATAAATGGGCTGTGGATTTTATGGGTCCTATTAATAAACCAGGAAAGAGGACTGGGGTGCGATACATCATTACTGCAACCAACTATTTGACTAGATGGGCAGAAGCTACACCAGTTGTAGATTGTATCGCTGTGACAACAACGAGGTTCATCTTTGAAAACATTGTGACACGGTTTGGGTGTCCTAAGATATTGATGAGTGACCAAGGCAGTCACTTTATCAACTGGACTATGAAAGTGCTAACTGAGGAGTTGTAGGTTGAACATAAGAGGAGTACACCATACCATCCGTAGGCGAATGGGACTGTTGAAGCATTCAAAAAAAATTGGAAACAACGCTGACAAAGGTATGTAATATTAACCGCGATGACTGGGACTTGAAAATTCCAGCAGTGCTATGGGCCTATCGCACTACTTGTAAATGGTTGATAGGATAGACACCATTCAAGTTGGTCTACAGGAAAGAGGCGGTCATGCCCATGGATTACATTGTTCCTAGTTTACGCATCGTTGCAACAACCGGCATGGATGATGTGGAAGCATTAGAAGAGCGCATTTCGTAGTTAATCTAGTTTGAAGAAGATCATTTTATTACAGTATTTCACCAGCAGGTTGTCAAGCATCGACAGTAGGCATGGCATGATCGCCACATTAAGAAAAATAGTTTGCGGAAGGAGATTTGGTGGTGTTATATGACAGCAAGTTCATAAAGCATCAGGGTAAGTTACAGATGCATTGGTTAGGTATGTATCTTGTTCATTCCATTACTTCTAGAGGTGCAGTTCAGTTACAACAATTAGATGGCGTAGTATTTTCAATGCTTTTCAATGGGAGTCACTTAAATCCTTATAGGAAGGGGCTAGAGCTACGCACTACTTGAGGCGCTATGAAAAAAAAATGTTATCTAGCAGCAAGGCGAGCATGGGGGAAGAGGATGTGCAAGGATAGGAGTTAGTAGCAACAGAAAGGAGATCACCTACGATAGCTACAGAGCTGTGGGTTGGTCAAATTAGTAATAAATGCAGGTAGTTAAAACAATTAGCTGGTGGTGCTTGTTGAAGAGACATGCAATAATGGATGATTTGATCGTTAGAAGGGTAAGATTGCCAGTGTATTTGGTGTCATTACTACCGAATTTAGTCAGAATGGTGATCGTAGATTTGGAAATGATGAGTTTGAATTGGAGATGGCTATAAAATGCACGCGGGACATAGGAGGATGACATTGTTCAGTTGAGTGAGCAGAGTGTTGAGCAGAGTGTGAATTATGCAGTGTGTTGCAAGATTTCGAGTGAGTTGTAGAGTAGAATATTAGAGTCGTCAGGTGCATTGTAAGGTTTGGGGCGTGAGGCATGTTGAGCGACCTCAACGCAATTGATATTTGCAGTGAACAAGAGTCCCCTATTCAATCGAGGACTCTTGAAGAAGAAGTCACAAGCATGCCATTTAGCTCATAGTCTATCCCCAAGAGGAAGCGACAGGATTAGAATCCCATTTCCACGCCGTCGCAGAAGAGGCACACCCGCACGTCAGCTAGAGTGTAAGGAGAAGGAACTACACAGACCGGGCCATCGATATCATGAGCTATAGAGTATGCGATGCCTCGGGGCATCTCTATTCATGATATCTTAGGATATGTCACTCCTACACATCCAGGAGCCAAGCTGAGGCAGCCAACAAAAAATAAAAGTATCCACCAAAATTGCCACTGCTTCTAGAGGGGATGACCTGCACAGTTGATATTATCCCTACCCTGATCTGATTGAAGTTTGAGTACCATGATTTGTTGTTACTTAAAGATGTCTAGGAAGAGCCCTATGAGTCAGTTCTGATGGTTCCTGGTGGCCCAATTCAGCAGATTCCTCAACCTTGGGTGAGTGGGTTAGACCACTCTAGATTATTGGGGCTCGTCAATATGCCTCATTTTGGGTGACTGAATAAATCCCATGCGTGTGTTAAGAAACTCTTGGCTTGTTTTCATGGAGGGATGCTTTGGTTGAATATGCCCATCCCTGTCAGAGTAGACTTAATTTCGAGCATTGAGGGCTTACCAAAGGCCGGGGAAGATCCGGCACAGTATATCCGTGGGAGGGATACCTACACAAATAATGCCAAGTAGCTGAAGGAGCGCTTTGGCTTACAACATGATGGTCATGATTATCGAATTGATAGCATCAACTCACAAGCAGTGTATATCGGTGCACGGATTCTGGCAAGTAAGATTGTTCAGGGAAATCGACTGGTCCAATGTAACTAATGCATTGTCGCATCTACCAAGAAGTGCGCTAAAGGAGTACAGATGAACTGGTCTTTGTTCTTGCTTAACCAGTTGCTTGAAGATGGTCTCGTTGCTCAGGCTGTGTGGCCATTTTCATATAGTTGGCTCTTAAGTCTTATTGCACTTGTTGCATGGATGGAACCCGAAGACTACCAACTGATGGAAGTTGATGTGGTGAAGGTGTGCCACGGTGCACGATACCAGAATTTGTGGTGGGTTGAGGAGCCCAATCGACAGGAGGACTGTGCAATTCATTTTTGGGTCTATTAGGAAGTGTTGCAAGATGTCGCTATCGCAGTTCCTCGAGTATCTCCTGATGCAGTGGCCAAGTATCAATGGCTCATTCGGTTCGCTATCGAGCCACATTCCATTTACATTCAGGAATGACGGGACCCCGACAGGTGCTGGATACCTATGGCTTACAAATTCATGGTGGAAGAATTGGATGCTATCATTCAAAAGTGGTCAGCTGAATGGTGCAACCTTATGAGTCAGGAGGAACTTTCTAAGGAGCTTCCACCTAATTCCCTGGAAGATACTTCCCAGAAGGAGTTGAGTGTTTACGAATCTGACAATGAGTCATCGACGGATCCCAAGGCCGAAGCAGAGTGCATGCAGGAGGAGACTCACCCCAAATGGCACCAGGAATACAATGCAGGAAGTAGTATCTGATCAGGGATGGAGGACCAATTGCAACGGCTCATTAAAGTGATCACTAACTCCTCTGAGGCTGCGACACAGGCGATCCGAGAGTCAAACAATTAAGAATTTGGTGTGGTAAGAGATAGGTTAAATTATATTTTTGATAGTGTTTCCAAATAGACCTCCATGATACCTATGATACAAGACATTTGTCGATCAGCATTGAGCCCTGGGCTAAGAACGTACAAGTTCCCCCGATTGCAATCGACGTGGGAAATGAAGAAGTAAACTAGCTACTGCTACCGATCCAGAGCATCGCTTTGGATTTGAAAAATTTACCAGCTCAAGTACTGGTGGAGCTACAGCACATGACCACCCAAGAATTGGCAGCTAGACAAAAGGAGCTAAAGGATGGATATGTACATTCAAAGAGTGCAACCGAGAAGCTGCAGAAAGAAGCGGAGGAGTTGCATCAGGTATGGGTGCTGCTAGAAGAAGAGAAGGTCTGATAAATAGACGCATTGAAGGAGGCACAGGTTGAGCTATAAAAAAAGGATGCTGAGGAAATTACTAAGCTGAAGAAGGTGCAAGACCACCTTATTGATGAACAAGTGCAGTTGTGTGCATGATGCGGCAAGGTTGACCAAGCCATTGATGAGGCTTTCCAATATATTTTTAAGAGCATGGTTGAGCTTACCCTGATTGCTAAGGCCAAGCTCCTTAGCGAAACCATTATCAAGATCTAGGATACCAACCTGATGCTCAATGCCCTGTTCCAACCTACGACGCCACCGGAGCAGGTTGCTGAACGAAAGGCTTCTATTGATGAAATAGCAACCCAATTCGAAACCATGGAGCAAGAATCCAAGACAATCATGGAGGAGATAACGCAGTTTTGGTAGAGCGTTGTCCAAGATGAGCAGCTTGATTAGTTAATAGCATAGGCATAAGAAGCTAAAGGCCAGTTGACGACGCTAAAGACATCACTACGGGCAATGCTATTGATGGTGCAGATCACAAGGGCTGAAGAATTAAAGGATCTTTAGTAGAGAGCTTCCCGTGCCTAGGAATTCCAACAAAAGCACTACGCTCAGCTAGATGAGTTTTAAGAAATTTGTGGACAGTTGGTTGTTAAAGCAGCCTCCACACTGTAGGCAGTGCAAGAGAATTGACATATGGTCGAAGACAAGGCTAGGGAAGAGCACCTGGCACAGCAAGATTTGAATAATTGTCAAAGTGTTCCTGACAAAGTCCAACTTCAGGTTCGTGATATCGTGCGGCAGTTTGAAGATTTCAAGGCGTGGACGTCGGCATATACCCTGTTAACCTGATGTGGCTCGGGGACAAGCCACAAGACTATGTTGGGGGCCTATTGGCAGGNCAAACCCATGCGATACCACGCAAGGCGAGATCAGCGCGATTGGTGGAAAAATAACCATTTTTAATATTTAATATGTTATTTCACCAAGTTTTGTCACAATAGGTCATTAGCGGTTACAATTTAGTTAGAAGTGGACCTTTAATGTAAAGGCGCAAGCCTATATATAGAACTAGTTTTGCAATTGTGATAGATATAGACATAGACATCATCGAGGTTGAGATCAATGTTATCTTGAGCATGATTATTGCTTGAGGTTTGGTGTGATTTGTCTATGGTTTTGGAGAATTTTCTGTTGTATCTGCGATCTATCCGGGTTTTTTCTTGATGTAGTCAACCTCCTGTTGTGGAGAAGAATTGTCTATTTTTTATCCTTTGCATAGAATTAATATGATATGACAGTTGTTGCATAAATCTTGTCTTTTATTCTACTGTTTTCCCTGTTGCGATCTAATATGTTATGATGTCGTTGTGATCTAATATGTTATGATGTTGTGATCTAATCTGGTATGATGTTGCTATGATCTATTCTATTTTTGCTATGAGTTGTTGATGTGGCTGCGATCTGTTCTAATTCTATCACATTTCTGTTGCATTGTGAGTTAAGATGTTTTATAAATGATGTTGTTGCACTAGCGATATTGTGACTTATGTATCACGCAATCTGTAGTTGTGGAAATGAATTAATGATGACTACATAGTTTAGGATCTAATAGTTATGTTTTCTCCCCATCAGATTCCATATCCTCCGTTCTCACTGCCAGAAACTCGGTTTCAACAGCTCTCCCTTGAACATCTTGGGTGAGACTTCATCCGCTCTGTAGATGTTTCTAGGCAGGGTAAAACCTATCTCGGTCGGTGCTGAGGGAGATCACGCTGGTTGGGTGTCGACAGAGTGAGAACCCCTATCGATGAGGCTTTGTTGGTGGGTTTTCCTACCGGGAAATGGTGTGATTGTCACAATTCAACATGGCATGATACGTTAGAATGCAAAGATCAGAAGAAATTTTTGGAAAAATTGTCGACATCCAACTTGTCCAATAGAACCTTGGTAGAATCTAATCTAGATGCATCAACCCTCTTGGCTTTGACTTTGA
Organism: Pseudotsuga menziesii; assembly: GCA_001517045.1. NCBI lineage: Eukaryota > Viridiplantae > Streptophyta > Pinopsida > Pinales > Pinaceae > Pseudotsuga > Pseudotsuga menziesii. The sequence goes on from LPNX010933813.1 coordinate 55,775, forward strand.
CCACTCCAAAAACCTTGACTATCATTGATGAGGAGGAACGAGAACGTTTGTTCCATACACGGATATGGTTTTAGAAAAATCCATTTCATCTAATTGTGGATAATGGCATCCAAAAGAACTTCATTTTTTATTATCTTGTGAATAAATTAGGTCTTATCACCACTCCACATCCTTAGCCTTACAATATCGGTTGAATGAAGGATGAACAGGAACTAAGGATCACATGCCAATGCATACTCACCTACTTTATTAATCCTTTTGAAGATGAAGTACTTTGTGATGTGGCACCGCTTTCCGTAACTGATGCCCTATTCGAAAAACCTTACCTATGATATCGACACAATACATATTAGTCACGGCCACAGAAGGTGATTGTCAAAATTTTGAATCAACGGTACGACATACTCAAGTGACAACCCACATCAATGGTTTCTATGATAACTTCCAAAAAAATAAAGAATCTTATCAACCATGCTTAGAAGTTCGTATTAATCATGATAAATCCTCAGCATTCCAGGAAGACTCCAGCAACAAGTTAACTCATCGACCAACGCAGCTCCCGACAACAGCATCAGATTGACCAGATTCTTAAGGAATACTAGAATGTATTTCAAGAGATGAATGGAGTACCTATGCATTTCTAGGTAAAACACTCCATCAAACTTGTTCCTGGTTCTTCATTACCTAAGGCATTTGTTTATAGGAGATAAATTATTGAGAACGAAGATATTCGTAGAAAAATCCATGATTTGATCAACAGAGGTCATATCCACCCCAATTCCCATCCTTGTGGAAGTCCAGTCGTCTTATTTCCAAATAAATATAGGACTTGGCACATGTGCATCGACTATTGGGATCTCAACAAAATTTCAGTAAAAAACATATACCCTCTTCCAAGGATAGACAAACTCATCGAATTTTTGAAAGGTGCTAAGTTCTTTACGAATTTTTACCTTAATTTGGGATACCACCAAATTCAGATTGAGTCCACTAATGTATGGAAAATGAATTTCAAGACCAAGGAAGGATTGTTTGAATCATTTGTCATTCCTTTCGGATTAACCAATGCACATCCAACCTTCATGATATTTATGGATGACCTTCTATGACCTTTCATTGGAAAGTGTGTCATTGTCTGTCTTGATGATATCTTGATTTTAATTCAATCATGGGAAGAACATGCCAGATAGCTTTGATAAGGCTTTGACACACTATAGAAACATCACCTATATATGAACATGGACAAATGCTCATTTGTGATGACCAGCATCAGATATTTGGGGTATGTAATTGACTCTGCAGGAATTTATGTCGACCCAGAAAAAGTACATATCCTCAAAGATTGGTCCATTCCTCAAAACATTCATGAACTAATAATTTTTCTTGGTTTGGATAATTTCTATCGATTAATCATACTTGGATTCAGACATATTGCATGGCTTTTGAATCAATTGAATAAAGGAAATGGGAAAACTGTTTTCAAATGGACACCGGCACAACAATAAGATTTTGAACAACTCATAAACAAGCTTTGTACTGCACCAGTAGTTGTGTTACCTGATATTCATTATCCCTTTGAGATTGATATGGATGCATCAGACTATTCCCTCGGTACAATGATCACTCAGTCAGGTCACCCAATCACGTTTCATTTTGAAACTTTCAATGACACTGTAGAAGGTATTTGACGTATGAAAAATAATTGTACATCGTTATGAAAGCTCTTAAGAAATGGAGACAATACATTCTTGGCAAGGAAACTATCATCCTCACTGACCATAAACATTTGTAGTTCGCTTCATCTCATTTGAAATTACAAACAACTCGACAACTCAAGTGGATTAATTACATGTAACAATTTCAGTTGGTAATTAATTATCATAAATGAAATCCAATGCCACAACTGATTGTCTCAGCCGACTACCCATTACTCTATTGTCTACAGTGATGAGTATGCAAGGTTATGACACCACTACTTGGACACAATTGTATTTAGTATAATGTGACTTCTCTACAATTTATTAACATATCCAGGCCGACACGATGTCTACTACCAACTACTTCCTGACGGAAACCTTGTTATACAAGCTTGGAGAACTTTGTGTACCGACCAGTGAGCACCGAAAAAATATCATTTGGGACACACACTACAGCAAGACTGCAGGACATTTTGGAGTCACAAAAACACTTGTTATCCTCCAAAATTATTTTTACTAGCCTTCACTTAAATATGATTTCAACAAGTACATTCGATCGTGCGTAGTTTGTGCCATTTCTAAACCACCAAATCGACGAAAAGGACTATACACACCCCTACTAGTTCCTAGTCGACCAGTCGACCTATGGACTATATACTCCATAGGCATGACTACCTCTTTCCCATAAACCAACTTAAATGGTTTCTGACCTATTAGTTGTTTGCAAGTAGTACAATAGGCCCAGAGAGCTGAAGGAATTTTTAGATCCCAATCATCACGGTTGACGTTACATACCTTGGTCAGCGTTGTCTCCAAAATTTTGTTGAAGGCCTCTACGGTACCATTTTCCTACGGATGGTAGGGTGTACTCTTCTTATGTTGTATCTTGAGCTCTTCATATAGCGAGTTTACCTTCTGGTTGACAAAGTGACTGCCTTGGTCACTCATCAGGATTCTAGGACACCCAAATCGCGTCAAAATGTTCTAAAAAATAAACTGGGTTGTTGTCGTAGCGGTACAATCAATGACTGGTGCAGCCTCCTCCCACCCATTCAGGTAGTCAGTTGCAGTGATGATATAGCGGGTGCCAGTGCGCTTACCTGGCAGATTGATAGGACCCACAAAGTCGACATCCCATTTATCAAATGGTTGGAGAGTCACCTGTAGCAGCAACAGCATCTCATCCCTTCGTGATGGTTTACCAACTCGTTGGAAAACATCACAACTCCTTCCATAGTCTATGGCATCATTATGCAACGTGGGCCACCATAGCCCAGCACGCAACACTTTTTGTGCAGTAGCGCGGCCTCTGTAGTGACCTCCCGCGATTCCAGCGTGCGCTTCTTCTAGAATGGGACCCTGCTCATGCGGTAAGACGCACCATCGTAATATTTCATCCAGTCCAAGTTTATATAGCTGCCCAGAAATTAGTTGAAAATTGAAAGCTTTTATGACCAACTACTTCTTTTGGCTAATCAACATGTCTGCTGGGGCGACACCAGTAGACAAAAATTGAACAATCGGTGCATAGTGATCATCTGCAACTTCAACTCGAAACAATTGCGCATCTGGAAAGCCATCATCAATATTGGTTGGTTCTTCATCATTCTCAACGTGCGACAAATGATTCGGGCCAGAATTCAACCATCCTAGCTTTACCACTATTTCAAAATCAAACTCTTGGAACAAAAGTAACCACCTACATATTCTCCCCCCCAACATAGGCTTATTGACTAGGTATTGCAAAGCAGAATGATCAGTGAAAATCTTGAAGTGTCCACCCAACAGATAGTTCCTGAAATTTTGCAGAGCATAAACCATCACCAGGCCTTCCCTTTCTATCATGTTATAATTCCATTCAGAAAATGATAACTTTCTACGATCATATGCTATCGAATGGTCCAAGTCTCCTTCACCTGGCTGCATAAGAACAACCCCTAGTGCAGTAGAAGAAGCATCAACAAAAACATGGAATTCTTTATTCCAATCGGGGAAAACTAGTATTGGTGTAGAGGCCATTTGGCCTTCAGGGTGTCAAAGCTTACTTGACATTCTGGATTCCATTCAAACGCATCATCTTTCTTTAGAATATTTTCCATAGGTGCAGTAATCGCAGCGTATCCTTTGATAAACTTGCAATAGTAGCCCGTATGTCCCAGTGTTGCTCGGATCATCTTTACATTTGTTGGTGGTGGTAAAATTAGGATCAGCGCAGTCTTTGTCGGATCAACCAATAGACCTTCTTTACATACAATGTGTCCAGGTAATATCCCAAAGGGTGCACAAAAAATAATTTTTTTGGAATTCAATGCAATCTGATGCTTCCTACATCATTCTATCATTAATTGCAGATTGTCCAGATGGTCTTTAACCAGGCCATAGACGGTCCAGTCATCCATATATACCTGCAGTAATTTCTGAATAAAATCTTTGAATACAACAACAACTACGCAGGAGAATATAGCCGGTGCATTCTTCAGCCCAAATGGCATGACGATATGTTGGAAACAGCCCCACTTGGTGACAAATGTGGTATTATGGCGATCCTCCTTTGCAATCTGGATCTGGTGGTATCCTGAAAAGCCATATGTAAATGAATATACCTCTTGGCCACCTACGCCTTCCAGGACTTCATCTGTGAAAGGGGTCGGGAATGGATCATGTGCACATGTATCATTCAACTTTCTCAGATCGACACAAATGCGGATTTCACCAGTCTCCTTATCTTGGACCACCATCGGGCTTATCCACTCTGATTCTTCTATAGGTTCAATGATCTTAGCTTTCACACAATTCTTATATCACAGTTTCAATCTATACGGCCTCTAGCGTACCGGTTTTTCATATGGCTTGAGTGGAATATTCATCTCCCCTAAATCACTGAGTATTCCCTTCATTTCTGAGAATCGTGTTGGAAAAAGGTCATGGAATTCATGCAATAGATCAGTGACTTTGGCCATCATCTCTTCGCCCCAATAGTCTCTGACATTATCAAATTTCGGATTTTCTGCCGACCCAATGTTAACTTTTCAGATCCTCAGTGGTTAGTTCGTCTAGTCCGTCGGTATGTCGGGAGCTACGACACCACGGCTTCCTTTGGACTCTAGAATATTAACATTCTGTAGCTCGTCATCATCTTTAGGTTCCCCAGACAAGTTGTAGCACATCATCATGGATTGGATAGAGAAATGTGCATGAGGATCAACAGGGTATGAAACAGGGATGAATTTTAGTACTACATCATGAATAATGTGTAAAGAGTTACATACCCTAGGGTTGGCATCCTGGAAGCTAAACATTTGCACAAAACAAACTGACAACTCCTCCCAAGTGGTAATGGTTCTACGCAATTTTGCTGCCACATAACAAGACCGTGGAATCTCTTCTAGAGTGTCAACAAAAGCGTGAACCCACTCATCCCTGGGTCGCAATGTCCATAACATTTGACATTCAATCAAATGATGGGTGGGGTCATTTCATCCATCATAGCTCCCAGCATGATATACCTCTATATCACCAAAGTAGACCATCATCAATCTGCAGCACTACTCCCAATCATGGATCGTTTGCTTGTGTGTCACCCACCATCTAGCCGGAGTAGCCTTCAGTGCTACATCAAGAGCCAATATCCTTTGTGGTTCAAACACCTTTTCTTCAAATTTTTGGAAGAACTCAAATAGCCCCAACAGTCCTTCATAAATGGGTAACTCAATAGTCTCAGTTGCAACATGTCGGAGAGACTGTGTAATCAACCCACATTTTCTGAATGATACCTCGTGCAACCGATTATTCTAGTTTTCTAGAGCATCATCAAAGTCGGAGGACACAAAACTTGCGCTGCACCATCCAAGTTCTCCATTGACAGTAGGGTGAATATAGTCCTCGGAGATGTTATAAGCATGATCCCAACTTCTCCTAACTTCCTCCTTTATGGATTCAATGTATCGTCGTCCTTCCTGAGGTTCCATAGGAGCAATGACTATGACATCCTGGTTTTCAAATGTCATAACATGTTTTTTAAAGTTGATAACTGCCATGATATCATTAGCCCATCCAATTTCTAGCAGCGTGGGATAGGAACCACCATATCCTACAACTTCTATTACATCAAATTCATCATGCGTTTTCATACCTTCAATGTCATCAACCAAGTTTGAAACATGACCAATGGGATGACCTGGATTGCTAAACGCAATTGTACCGATGACCATCCATTAGAGGAAATTTGGGGTCTAAAATGGGCCTTATAAGAAAACGTGCCAAAATAAGTTTTTGTGAGTTGGAATTCAAGAACCAATAGAATTTCAA
>LPNX010933813.1:61924-137077 GCA_001517045.1 Pseudotsuga menziesii
ATGATGACATCATCATCACATTTTTTCAGGTATTTCTTGTTTTTGGGGTAGCAGGGTACATCAAAAGTATGCAGTGTGGGTACTCGTTGGATGCGGAATCAAATTCCGCATCCAACGAGCTCTCTCGATCAAAATTTGAGTAAAAACACAGGGAGATATGTCAAAAATACGAACACAAAAAGTAGTTTTTTTCTTTCTTCCTCCAAAATTAATCAATATTATTTTATTATTTTAACTATTATTTTATCATTTTAACTATTATTTTATTATTTTCCTTAGGAGGCCCATTTTAGACCCCAAAATTCCTCTAATGCCAACATTGGCTTCCCCATCAATTGCCAGGTTTGCTTTGTCAGGATGTTTACATCTGATCCAAGGTCCAAAATGACTAAGTCAACCTTATAATCCCCAATATGAACATTCATCCTCGTCTCCTTGCCAATCTTCCTCTTTTGCAAGGAATTCATAGCAGAATCCTTCATTGTATTATCCAAGAGTTGTAATAATGCCTCAAGCTTGACAAGGGCATCTGAGTCCTTCTCCAGCGATAGACAACTCTCAAAGAACTTGCGTAGGGTACCATACTGCCGCGATGGTCCTGCCTCTATAGATGGATCAAAAGCAAATGGCATATCAACAATTGGTAACTTACCTGGATTTCTTTCAATTTCATTCTTTGCATCGAAGAAGGTATCTTTCTCTGTCGCAATATCAAATGCAACCTTATTCTTTCCAGTGAGCCGAACTTGTAGTCATGGTCCATCATCTCCAGTTATTGCACTAGCATGAGTGACAATCCCAACATCGACATCCTTCATCCGCGGCTCGGCTTGAATAGTGGCAACTATCAATCCCTAGTTCAAAGGCGGGTTCTGATTCAATGGTTGATTCATCAGTTGGTTCTGCGTTTGAGGTGGGTTCTGAGTCTGATTCTATGGTGGGACCTAGTTCTTCATTATCGACTGGTTCTAAACTTGGAATGCAGGCTAATTCTGATTATGTGCATTCTGTAACTAGGGAATTTGTCATGCCTACCAATTTGCAATAAATTGAGGGAAACCTTCAACATTATGATCATTGGCTGCATAGTATGTGCACTGCACATGCAGGTGCTCTCTCTGGTAATGCCCAAATACCCCACAAGTATAGCACTAGACTGATTCATGACCTCATCCTCCCCCCCGGTCGAATCCTCCTCCCCGACTTCTGAACCCTCCGCGGAATCCTCCTCGGACTCCTCCTTGTTGAAACTGTAGTTGGGCCATTTGTTGTTGTAGTGGGTTAGGTTGTTGTTGAACATATTGCATGGCTTTAACATATTGCAGTTGATTATACTGGAGTCACGGTGCTTGGTTATACTGTGGTTGTACCACCATTTGTGGCTGTGGTACGAACTGCGGTTGTGCCATAAACTATTGTTGTGGTTGCATAGGGACCAACTGCAATAGAGTTGGTGGAATATATGGTACCTGTGCTGTTGGTTGTACTACTTGTGGCTGTGCTTGCACTATCCGAGGACCCTCTCCTTTTACAAAGTATGAATCATACATTCTTTCCTGAAGCAAATCATAAGCACGGCAGTTTATGTCGTCATGTCCAACTGACTGACAAAACGTACAGTACAAACTTTCTACCTTGGTAACCATCTTCTGCATATAATCACAGTTCTCGTGTCGATGCCCATAGACCTGGCAGATGCGACACCATGGTGCACCAGCACCACTCAATGGGCTCGGGGCTCTTGACCGCAAGTAGTTCTGAAATGTTAGACAAGTATCCTTGGTATGTTCGCTTGCAGGGAAATGGGTGCACCAAAGATCATCACGATCCTCCTTATCCTTTTTTATGTCTTGCAATTGCAGCGTTAAATTAGCCAACTGCGCCTGAATTTGATTCATTCCAACTGTGGTTTCCCCTACCGGCGATGCCTCTAATTTCATCGCGATCTCTAGAGCCTCGCTCTGTGTCACGACCTTTTGCTGCATTAATGGTTGTCGAATATGCAGGACAAGTGCTATGATAAACCATTCTTTATGCTGAACATTGGTCATTTGAAAGTTGAACCGAACCATCAATATCTTAAATCGCTAATCAAAATCCCAAATTGTTTCATTGGGGAATTGTTTGATCTCTTTCAATTTAGTAATGTACTGAGCTTCAGATTTCGACTTCTTAAATTCTTCAAATAGCCCTGTTTTGATCTCATCTATCATTTTTGCAGTACCTCCCTGAGGCACCTGTGTGAATCTCATAAACCATTCCAATGCGCGGCCCCTTAGAGTAGTGGCTAGCTGACTTTTCTTGACATCATCATCAATAGTTTGTCAAGCAGTCCAGATTGCTTCGCATAAGAACCAGTACTGCTCCAGATCGTCAGTGCCATTTCCATTGAATATTGGTAATTTCATTTCATCTCCCTCCATTTTGTATTTTCTTCCTCCTACTGGTGCTCTATTACTAGATTGTTGCTGACGCGTCGAGCAGGTCGACGTAGAATGCGCGTTCCTTCCTTGTGGTGGAGTAGTGTGCAGAGGAGTAGACATGTTACTGCTGGGGTTTGATCCTGTCATTCTTCCAGGTGTAGCCTGGGCCTATATGTCCTCGTCATCACAAAAAGGTCGCTTCATCCCGTGTGGTTGTTCTTCACGGTATTGCACTTCGACTTCAGCAAGACCTTCTCCCGTCCTCTGCCTCTTTTCTTGAAACAGTGCTCTCCCCTTGTACAACCACTTGTTTCTTTGACGACCTTTACATTCTCACTAGAACTCATGCCCATCTACCCCTTATTCCCTTATGCATTTCCCACCTTTCTGTCACAGTGCCTACATCTCCCGCACACCAAAGTTCCACTACTCTTGGTCCATTTTTAGGATACCCTTTTCATAGACTATTTGCTTAATCAACAGTTGTAGCGATAATAGGAACCTTCTACAAGGTCCACTGAAAAACTCCCTTTCCACCTCGCTGAAATATTTATAAGTATCAATAGCAAACTCAGTGATGTATCCTTCCAAGATACTATCCAACCATACCTCGACTGCCCGCAATTCCTTGTTGTTGGTTTCTTACAGCGCCTGGATTAATTCCGGGGTCCAGGCTGTCGGCTCTCCTCCTTAAAAGTTTGTTTGTCACTTAGTAAAATTTTCCAGCCATTCATGCAAGAGCACCATAAATTCACAAAAGAACAATTCATGAGGACTGTCGTGGATATATCTATCCAGCAAGTGGCTCGTCGACATCTTGGGATTCCAGTTTTCGGCTTCAACAAACCCCCGCAACTTCAGATCAAACCATTCCTCAATCTCTAATCGAGTCGGATTCCAGAACATATCCCCCTCCTATTTGCGATTCGGTCCTGGAAATGGAACCATTTGTTATCAAATCCCACCAACAAAGCTTCATCGATAGGGGTTCCCACTCTGTCGACACCCCACAGTGCAACCTCCCTGAGTACCGGCCTAGATAGGTTTTACCCTGACTAGCAACATCTGCGAAGTAGATGAGGTCTCACCTGAGGAAATCAAGGGAGAGTTGTCATAACCGAGTTTTCGACAGTGGGGAAGGAGGACATGGGGATCCAATAGAGGGAGATCATAACTTATTTGATCTCATACAGTATCAAAATGTCACAGCATCATTCAAGGAACATTATAGCACATCAAGCATAAATTGCGACAACTTAAAACCAACAGATCGCATTGATATATCAAGAATAAACTGAATCACATCTATAACAAGTCATTCTAACATAATAGAGTCGCAACATCACAACAGATCTATAACAATAGACAACAATTGATCCATACACATCGCATCATATATTAATATTGCGCAAATACGCCACATTACATAATCCTTCTCCAAAATCGGAGACTGCATACCTCAGAAAGAAGCCCAGATAAAAATCACAGTCAAGACAGGAAAGTCTCCATAAAATAGATCACAACAGATCTTATCCCTTACAATTGCGTATGCAGTACAATTGTTCACAACTTCTCATACATCTCTATCTATGATTCGTATCACTATGACTCTCCAAAATGGATCTATAAATAGACTTATGCCTTTGCATCAAGGGTCCACTAATAACTGACTTCTAACCACTACTAACCTATTGCAACAAAACTTGGTCAAAATATACATAAAGTATTCAAAAACGGTTATTTTCCCGCTTATCGCGCCAATCTTCCCTTGTACGGTACCGCGTGAGCTTGTGCAGCTGTCGCGATGCTGCACAACTCACTCACTCCAAACCCCTTTCCAACAATTACACCCTACAACCAAAAAATGAAATACAAAGTCAATACTATCACTCAAAGCAGGTGAGAATAATGGTCCATATCACGTATCGACATGGGTCAGATAGCAATGAAGAGAAACGTGTGATACTGAAATAAATTCACTTCTACATAAGTGATGACCGGACCCATGACATCCATTATGTGCAGCATTGCTTTAAATTATTCTATGATCATGTGATAGCTATGGATATACCATTTATCGTCATTTGATTTGGTCAGATGGTTGTGCTGGATAGTTCAAGAATTCCCATGTATTTCAATGGTTGTGTTTGTTGCACATAAAATACAAGGTGCCACATATATTGAACTACTTTGAAAATGGTCATGGAAAAGAAGAGCACGATGGTGCTGGTGCATGCATAAAAACCACCCTTCAAAGGGAAGAGATAAATTTTACAGGTGCTCTCCTTCGAGACGTTGCATCTATAGTGAAATGGTGTGCATCTATCACAGGAGAACAAGAAACAAGGAAACACCTAGTGCGAAGAATATTCTGGGAGGTGACAAATTTGGATCGATCCCAAACACATCGGGTGAACATGGTGCATGGAACTCGGCAGTTTCATTCAATTAGAAGCTCAAAAAAATCGACCATGCAAATTTGTACAAGATTGAAGGATTTCTTTTGCAGTTCCTGTAGCATCGATGAATGGGATGATTGTGATTATACAAATACAGTTGATACATGGGATCGAGTGACACTTGACACCGATTTCAAGGGGGTTAATGAAATAGACCATTTGGAATATGATCAGAGACATATTTCTACAAACTATGATCACATATTGGATCTCATACAAGCAGGTACAAAAAATTAAATTAGTAGTACCTAAATTAGAAATTTAATTTATTTATTGTTAACTCGACCTATTTCCTTTCACATGTCAGATATATGCAGTGGTTGCCCCAAAAAATAATGAATGGGGTTTTGACTATTGGTTGGCACGTTGCTTAGAGGGGAAACAAAACATTCTTGAACTTATTACACATGATGAAAATATTGAATTCCCAACTGAATCGACGGTTATAAAAGGGTATTACTTGACACTAGCATCACAACATAAAAGGAAGGGTGCGTATGTATATCAAGATTATAGACCAGGAGCTATTGTATACCACTTCACCAACCTAGTATATGGTATAAAAATCAAGTTGTGCACACTTTCAAACAAAAATAGGTCACATGTATGATACTTAATACCTCATATAGAGCACAAAAGATTGATGGACACCATCGGCAAAAGAGATGATCTCGATGGCCTACTCGACTTAGTGCATTTTCAAGTGTTACTATATTGTCTAGTGTGGCTAGATTTTCAAGTGCGTTATTTAAACTTTAAAGTGCATTCTTAAGCACAATTTCAATTATTTAGCCTTAGTTTATTCCCAATGTAATAAACCTATGATTGACGGATACCATTCATAGACATAATATTATTCAGAGGATGTTGGAAACTATAAACACGATCGTACAACCTTAGATGAGTTATCTATAAATAATGTTTGCACATTTTCATTGGGTTCTCTTTATTTTCTTATGAGAGTACTAATGTTTATCCTTTCATGTTCCTATGATACAAACACCATCTATGGAACATTGGAGGCGCAAAGAACAACACGGTGTCTTTAGACATCAACAAATAGAAATCGGAAAATAACATGCTCTCGAGTTGTTGCAATTTACTTTTTTTTATGGTTTTTATATTAATGTGCATTTAATTACTTTTTTGGGTCAACTATTGCAACTCTTGCATTGGTGGGTCAACTCTGTAAAACCCTCGATCGTTCCTATGTTGGTAGGGTTCCTATATCATCCTTGCCAATACAGACTTGCAGGAGCCAATGTCATGCAATTTTGCTGCTCCATTTGGTTTTTCTCTCTTGGACCAAAAGTCACCAAGTGTCCTTGAACGATATTTTCATGTGACTTTCAACTCAACATAACTCGAAAACAGGAGGTTAGATCGACAAACCATCAACTGTGTTGGTCTCTTGGCATGTGATTACCTCTAAGTGGCCCTCTCCCTCATGTTTTCAAGGCCCAGTTACTTCATTGTGCATTGATTTCGTAAACTAGGGTTTTGCTCAGTTTCCTTCAATGCAACTCTAGCATTGGTGGGTCAATGCATGAAAACCATCGACCATTCCTATGTTGGTAGGATTCCCATATCGGCCTTGCCCATACAGACTTGTAGGAGCTGACGACATTCAATTTTGATGCTCCGTTTGTTTTTTTCTCCTGGACCGATAGTCACCAAGTGCCCTTGAACGACATTTTCATCTAACTTTCAACTGGACATAACTCAAAAACCGAAGGTCGAATCGAAGAACCATAGACTCCGTTGGTCTCCTAGAATTCGATTACCTCTATGGGGCCCTCTCCCTCATGTTTTCAAGACCCAGTGACTTCATTGTGCTTTGATTTCATAAACTCGTGTTTTGTTAAGTTTCCTTTAGTGCAACTCTTGCATTGGTGGGTCAACTCTGCAAAACCCTCGACCTAGCATCTGTTGGTAGGGTTCCCATATTGTCCTTTCCCATATAGACTTGCAGGAGACAATGACATGCATTTTTTCTTCTCCATTTGTTTTTTGCTCCCGGACCGAAAGTCACCAAGAGTCCCTAAACGATATTTTCATGAGACTTTCAACTAGACATAACTCGAAAAACGAAGGTCGGATTGAAGAACTATCAACTCCGTTGGCCTCTTGGCATGTGATTATCTCTAGGTGGCCCTCTCCCTCATGTTTTCATGGCCTAGTGACTTAATTGTGCATTGATTTCATAAACTAGTGTTTTGCTCAGTTTTCTTCAATGCAACTCTTGCATTGGTGGGTCAACTATGTAAAACAATCGACCGTGCCTGTGTTGGTAGGGTTCCCATATCATCCTAGAGATCACATGCTATATTATTCTCATACTAAATTATAAGCCAACAACCCGCATAATAAAACTAGGGTTCACAAATTGAGACATTGAACTACAAGCTAGGGTTTTATGACCTCTTTAGGTTTGAAGATCAAATTAAATTGGTTAGTATCATTTAAGAATCAACCAAAAGGCCATATACCTAGTCTATGCACATACATGAAACAAAATGAATAGGGTTGAACATGTATCACAAGTGGAAGTTCACATCCATGCATGACTTAGAAGTAGAAACACATGTACATGAATAACAAGAAAAACCAACTAAGGTTTATATGACCTCTTTAGGTTTATATCATTAGATTGGTTTTATGACCTATTTACAAGTTATGAGATGGAACTAGGGTTTTATGACCTCTTTACAAGTTATGAGATGGAAGTAGAAACACATGTACATGTAAAAATTAAAAACCATCTAGGGTTTCATGAACTACAAATTGCATGCTATAACTAGGGTTGAGAAGTTATTAGATGGAACTAAGGTTTTATGACCTCTTTAGGTTTGAAGATCAAATTATATCGGTTAGTATCATTTAAGTAGAAACCAAAAGGCCATATACCTAGGATATGCACATACATGAAACAAAATGAATAGGGTTTAACATGGATCACAAGTGGAAGTTCACATGCATGCATGACTTAGAAGTAGAAACACATGTACATGAGTAACAAGCAAAACCAACTAAGGTTTATATGACCTATTTAGTTTTATATAATTAGATTGGTTTTATGACCTATTTACAAGTTATGAGATGGAACTAGGTTTTTATGACCTCTTTACAAGTTATGAGATGGAATTAGAAACACATGTAAATGTACAAATTGAAAACCAACTAGGGTTTCAGGAACTACAAATTGCATGCTATAACTAGGGTTGAGAAGTTATGAGATGGAACTAGGGTTTTATGACCTCCTTAGGTTTGAAGGTCAAATTAGATTGGTTAGTATCATTTAATTATAAACCAAAAGACCATATACCTCGGCTATGCACATACATGAAACAAAATGAATAGGGTTTAACATGGATCACAAGTGGAAGTTCACATGCATGCATGACTTAGAAGTGAAACACATGTACATGAATAACAAGAAAAACCAACTAAGGTTTATATGACCTCTTTAGGTTATATCATTAGATTGGTTTTATGACCTATTTACAAGTTATGAGATGGAACTAGGGTTTTATGACCTCTTTACAAGTTATGAGATGGAATTAGAGACACATGTGCGTGTACAAATTGAAAACCAACTAAGGTTTCATGAACTACAAATTGCATGCTATAACTAGGGTTGAGAAGTTATGAGATGGAACTAGGGTTTTATGGCCTCTTTAGGTTTGAAGATAAAATTAGATTGGTTAGTATCATTTAAGTAGAAACCAAAAGTCCATATACCTAGGATATGCACAGACATGAAACAAAATGAATAGGGTTGAACATGGATCACAAGTGGAAGTTCACATGCATGCATGAATTAGAAGTAGAAACACATGTACATGAATAACAAGCAAAACCAACTAAGGTTTATATGACCTCTTTAGGTTTATATAGTTAGATTGGTTTTATGAACTAATTACAAGTTATGAGATGGAGCTACGATTTTATGACCTCTTTATAAGTTATGAGATGGAACTAGAAACACATGTACATGTACAAATTGAAAACCAACTACGGTTTCATGAACTACAAATTGCATGCTATAAATAGGGTTGAAAATTTATGAGATGGAACTAGGGTTTTATGACCATTTACCTAGGCTATGCACATACATGAAAAAAAATGAATTGGGCAAAATTAAGATACCTATGTGAACAATTTAATCCCATTGCCAGTTGAAATCATCAATATAAAGTTCAGATTTGTATGTGTTTTGTAGCAAGTTTCAAGCACCAATGTATGATATTCGATGGACTTATGATTTACCCTTCATGTCCAATCAATGCACCTTCATAATAAGCAATAATCATTTTAGCAAACTTCATATTTTGTTTAAAAAACAACAGTATGGTAGTCTAGGATGGTGTACATGGTATGGTTATGATGTTACGATGTTAGTATGGTATGGTATGGTATGATGTTAGTGTTATGGCTATGATGTTATGATGTTAGTGGTATGATGTTATTGTATGGAATTTAGGTATTTTATGGTATGGAACTAGGGTATGGTTATTTTTTAGGTTTAGATCATTAGATTGGTTAGTATCATTTAAGTAGAAACCAAAAGGCCATATACCATGGCTATGATGTTAGTGTTATGATGTTATTGTATGGAATTTAGGTAGTTTATGGTATCGAACTAGGGTATGGTTAGTTTCTAGGTTTAAATCATTAGATTGGTTAGTATCATTCAAGTAGAAACCAAAAGGCCCTATACCTAGGCTATGCACATACATGAAACAAAATGAATAGGGTTGAACATGGATCACAAGTGGAAGTTCATATGCATGCATGACTTGGAAGTATAAACACATGTATGATGTTATGATGTTAGTGGTATGGCTATGATATTATGATATTAGTGTTATGATGTTATGATGTTAGTGTATGGAATTTAGGTAGTGTATGGTATGGTTATGATGTTAAAAAGTTGATGATAGCCCTACATGGGTTGTTAATTGAACCATGATCTTGGTATTTAATTAAGGATGGATTTATGAAGTTATATATCTTTGTGATTTTCATAGATAAAATTCATTTGTCTTGGTCTTGTATGAAGTTTTGATTATCTTTGTAGGATGTCCTGAACAACTTATGATGTGGTGTCTAGTGATTATCTCCCATCGCTTACTTAATGGTTACTTGATCTTAGTTGGATGAGTCATAAATTGTTCCTTGAAGTATTGGAAATCTTCAAATAGTTAGTAGGATATGTCATGATAAGGTCTATAATTTCATAATATCACATAGGTGAACCACAAATTATCATTTTAATTAAACACATACTTAATGAAAGACATAGGTAAACATATCTGATAGGCATATAATAAATATCATGTTCCAAAATCAAGTCAACCATATATATAAATTTGAACCTTGCTACATGGCCATAATACAAAATAGTGGATCAAACTGTATATTTGTGTGTATACAAACAAAATGCTACATGTATGTATCCCCCCTATACATTAATTCTATTTACCCCCCCTTTCACTTCCACTGTCAATGTCTTGTGAGAAGTCTATATTTCTTTTCCGGCTGCTCAGTGGTGATCCCCAATGCTGAACAAGAGGGACAAATCTCATTTGTGGAGACTGCAGACAAACCAAAATTTGTAAGTTAGTTTACCAACCTATAAAAATTCTATGTACATGTGTTCAAATTCCAAACCAATATAACATTTTTACTTACTGTACGTGAGTAAGTTATGGTGGGTCGTGGTGTAAGTGATGGTGCCTCACTAGCAGTGACCCCGATTGGGTGCTATTCAAGCACCACCTGCTTACTATCAAGCTGCATATATATATATGTGTGTGTGTGTGTGTGTGTGTGTGTGTGTGTGTGACAAATGTCAACAAATCAATGGGTGCATGAAAAACATACTTGCATGTACAAATAAAACTATACTACATGGAGGGACAATGACTTTTTCAAAGAAAGCAAGACATACATGTACCTTGGGGGGGGGGGGAGAGGTGGCTGAACGACGACCTCGATTCGGTGCTCTTCAAGAACCACTATCTCACTATCAATATCCATAAAATAATATATATGTCAATGTCAACATATCAATGGGGGGGGCAAGGAAAAAGATACTTGCATGTACAAAAATCATTATAAGCAAGATAAACAATATATAAATATGCATGGGGGTCGTGACAAGGTGTGTAAATAGTGGGTGGAACAACTGACAAAGGGCTAAAGGTATTTCTATATGTATTAGCGAAGAAGGACGCTCGGTGGACAACATAATCAAAATTACGTTCCTACGCACAAAAGGATAAAGATACAATTAGACAATTTCAAATAATTAAAAAAGCACATGTTGAATCATTAAAAACAAAATTAAAAGAAAGCGAGACATAAACGTACCTGGTGAGGGGTCAGAGGTGGGTCACCAACAACAACGATTTGGTGCTCTTCAAGCACCGCTTGCTCACTAGAATCCTGCATAAAGTAACATATGTCAATGTCAGATAATAAAAAGAGAAAGAGACATATATACTACATATACGGAGTGCGATGTTTTCAAAGAAAGCGAAACATACATGTACCTGGGGGGGAGAGGTGGGTCACCAACAACCTGGATTTGGTGCTCTTCAATCACCACTGGCTCACTATAATCCTCCATAAAGTAACATATGTCAATGTCAACAAATACAAATAAAACAAGACATATACTAAATGGATGGAAAATGATGTTTTCAAAGAAAGTGAAACATACATGTACATGGGGGGAAGGCAGAGGTGGGTCACCAAAAACCTGGATTTGGTGCTCTTCAAGCAACACTGGCTCAATATATGCCTGCATAAAGTAACATATGTCAATGTCAGATAATACAAAGAAAACGTGACATATACAAAATGGACAAAAAAAGATTTTTTCAAAGAAAACAAAACATACATGTACCTAGGGGGGAGAGGTGGGTCACCAATCAAAAAGGTTGTTTGGATGGCATAGATATCATGCTATGTAACAAAACATAATTAGAAAATTAGAAAATTTCTAATAATTAAAAGAATACATGTTGAATTATTAAAAGCATAATTAAAATAATACATGTGTCTGGGAATCTTCCTCTACGTGCGAGGGACTTGGCTGGGATTCCACAAACTCATCCTTCCCACCCTGCATAAAACATATTGTATCCATATTAGGATGTATTGAATGTTGCAATATATACTATAAATATGTAAATAACGATGATAAATTAAAAAGTAAAGTTCTTACAACTAATGGTGAAGCACCAAAACCCTATGCAACATTGACAATTGCATCAATGTTATCAACATCAATCATCGGACTATGCGAGTCTAGGGTGTCATGGGACACCAGCTGTATATTTTTTCACATAATTTGTTAGATAATTAAATAGAAATAAATTACGAAACAATTGAAAATTGTGATATAAAATCAAATATAATATAAAAAGAATGAGTTTTACTTACATATTGAAGTAATCCATCATCACAGAAATCTGAAGCAGGCCCATAGCATATGCCTCCACACATTGTGAAAGGGTGTGGAATAACATGAGACTCTAAACCCTCTGTGTCTCCAGTGCGATATGTAGCTCTAATATGGTCTAGAGACCTGGTAAGTGGATCCTGAGTGTGTGATGGGCCAGCCTCAGAAGTGCCAACCCCTTGGCCTACGTTGCCTTGGACAGCAGTCCCATGTTGAAGCAATGTATCTGCCAAGTCGAAAAAGGCCTCATGTGTATCATCAATCATGGGACCCGCGGGAGGATATACTTGAGTGGATTTTTGTGTGCATGGAGGGTGTGGCACACGGTTAGGATCTGTCCTAGCCCCTTCCCTATCTTGGGGCATCCCATGACCCACACCCTGGAATTTAAAATATCAAAATAGCTCACATGTTTCCCCAAGATAAATTATGCATACAACTTCCTCAGGAAATAGAATGGGATGTCTCTATTCCCATGAGGGTATTAATCGAAGACCAGGTACAAACAATCCATCCAATTGTATTTCATATTTGGTTCCACATACCAGTCTATGGAAATGTGTTCTCGACTAGTGGGTGGAATACTGAAAACAATCGATCTTTGGTTATCTTTAGTTTTTTGACATCTTTATAGCTCAAACCATCGGAATAGTATTTCCTCATGGATTCTATGTACGAGCTAATGTTGTACAGTGCTCCCTAGGAATTGGAAATTATGTTTGTTATGGCATCCAATTCCTCGGCTAATGATTGTCTCAAATGGTCCCCCCCCCTCTAAACAATGAATTATGGTCTTGTTCCCCCTTTGTGTTTGCGTTTGTATCATTATTTGGGTTTGTGTTTGGGTTTGTGTTTGGTTCTTGGTTATTAGTGGGTTCATTTTGCACATTATCTTCAACATTTGTGTTCTATGTTAAGATTAAAAAAACAAATTGAAAATTGTTTTAATATTTCATTGTTTGATTTCATTCAATTGTTTTTAGTAAATTCGTTTTAAAAATAACAAAAACTATAAAATTAAAAAACACAAACAAAAATTGAAAGAAAATTTGAAGGAAATGAGTACTTACCTTCCATTGGATCTAAGTTATGAATTGGCCCTTCCAATTTTCCCTCCAAAGTCTCAAACTCAATCGTTGGTGCAGTTTTTCATAGTCCCGATATCGCGACCTTTAGTGTGAAATAAGAAACTGAGGTCGTGAGCCTCTGTTTTTCTTTTTTGGTTTTACAAATCGTCAGTGCAATATATCGTACTTACGATTTGTAACTCTTAAAAAACACAAGTGTGATATATCGCACATGCAATATTGGCTAGCTAAGCTTAGCCTCGTTTTTGGGATCAGTTTTCTAAACCTAGCCACAATAACACATATACGCTATAGATTTACAGATCGGAAATGCATTTTCGATTTCTAAAGTGGCACTAAAAAGTGGAACCAACTTCGTGCGAGCGGCCTGTTGCCTGCCCATATCAGAGAGACTAGAAAAGGTAAGGTGTACTACTTGAATTTGTTGCAAACATTTCCATTGGGACCTCATCCATCATGTATGATGGTGCTACATAGTTAACACGTATATTTTCGCTTTCCCACTCACATGCAAGATTCTTTGCAATTTGGTTCATTGCTCCTTTGTTGGTTGCATTTATCGTACCAAAGGGAACAATTACAACACCAAAGACAAGTGAAATAATATTCAAAGCATAGAGATCCCTGGTAAATGAGACTACATAACTCACTCTCTCTGTTGAAATTATCTCCAAGGATGCCCAATCACAACCCATAGAATAATGGATACGTTTAGTCCAAGGATTCCCATTTATGGGGAACCAAAATGCACCTAAGAAATTCTGAGTCTTTCCTATAACAAATTGAACCTATTGTTGAATACAATCAAATGTACACAGGGGACTAGAAAATTCAAAAATGTAAGTCCCTTTGATATCAGTTGATTAATATGGGTTTGCATTATTTTGAAGAGAAAAGGAATTATCAATCGAATCATGCCACCATGCTCCTTGCCAATCATTTTTCCACTAACATTAGTAGCATTTCCATTTCCTTAAGGACCCATTCCATCCAAATACCAATAGTGTGGATTCCATGCAAGCAACTTCCATGAAATTGTTCTCTTCTATGTTTCAGCAAAATCCTTCTTTCCCTTTTGGATTTATTGAGGCGTCATTTATAATTTTTGCAAGGGAATGTTATCCCACATGCACTAGGTGATAAACATTAAAGTAGTTTAGATCCGTTGATGAGTTTAGCTTATATCAAGGCACAAAGTAATGTAGTACTCCTTGTGAACTCAGTACTTGGAATTTAATGACAATATTTGCTAGGTGTGTATTGATGTGGTAGGTGCATCATTGGCATGAAAGGCTCTCGGTTTTGAGCTTGGGCTTGGCCCAATATACCTTTTTATAATAAAAAATTGTCGATATTTTTATATAACAAAAATTTGTCTTTATAAAAATAAAAACATTTTCCTTTGTAATATAAAATTTCTAGGCCACCTTATATATTTTTCAAATATAAATCATTGGCCCATAAATTTAATCAAATAAACCATTTTTTAGATCTCCAACAATGAAAATTTTCTTTCTTTTACCTAAAATCATTTAAAATTCCTTGTTCTTTCCAACCTTTTATGATTTACCAAATGAGTAAACCTTTGATGTTGCTAAATCACCAATGTAGCCTAAAATTGACGCAATGATAGCACTAACTTCAACAAAAATAAAATAGTGCTAGGAGCTGGCTCCAATTGGGGATGATATCCTCCCTGCGAGGTACCAAAGAACCCATATACCAAGTGCCTGATCCATTGCACTGTTCCTAATATTTTTTGAAACCCTCAACCTGATCAGACCTGTAACCTATCATCAAATCCATACTGCAACCTCTAACTTGTCACCCATCCATCCTCTGAAGACTGAAACCCACTGTGAACTGCAAATTTAACTTGAAACTAAACTAAACTCATACTGAAATCAAACTAAAAAACTGCTGAAAGAAGAAATGATCACCATGTAGAGTTTATTCACACCTACCTACCCTACTTTACGGAGCACAACAACCAAGTCAAGTAAACTCTGATTTCCAATGAAGCCAACCAAGAAATTTATCCAATAATTGAACTCTCTCATCATGTTTGATCAAAATCAGAACATAAGAACATAATGGAAAAAATCTATGATAAAATATCCGACATTTATTGCAAACACATAACCAACCATCCCAACTGAATTGTTTTCCATATAATCAGCCATTGGATCATAAAACATGATAACCTTCAAAAAAAATTGTTATTTGTTTGCCATGACAAGGCTGTTCAAACTGTAAATTCCCTTGCACACTGTCAAACTATTTTTCAAAAGAACCTTGAAGAATGTGTTCATGACAATATTCAAATGGAACATCAACAACTTCATTTAAATTTTCAGAATTTAAAACTTGATTCTTTCCAATTGTTTCAATAGAATCAAGCAAAAAAAATCTTCCTTGACATAAAAATTCTGAATTTGAAAGACACGAAGAAAATTTTAATTGAGAACCCTCAACTTCTTCTTGGTGATTCAATGCTTTATTATAGACTTTTGTTTTTTTTTCATTTGCTGGGATTGACTGCATGATTGCTCCTCTTTCTCATCATCCATTTTTAGAAATTCTATGAAATTCTCCATTACCTCAAGTTCCTGTTTTTAATTAGTGACTCTAAATATTTGTTTCAAAATTTAAAATGAAGAAAAAAATAGTGGCGAACAATCACCTTCAACATGCTTACTATCCACCCTATTTTCATAATTTTTATCATGGATTGCAATCATATTTTCTCCATTAATTAGCTTAGAACTTGCAAGATCTTCGACTGGTTGTTTAGGTGCACTATCCAAATGGTCATCCTCATACTCATCATATAAAAGTGGACTGCAATCTTTTTGAAAACCATCAATAACAAAATTTGTAACAAGATGATTGTAATCTTCATAAAACAAATCATTGTAACACTCTTCCTGTACATCACCGGGTTGGTCATCTTCTTGCTCACAAAAAGAAGGATTGGAATGCAGAGAAAATTCTTCTTGTTCATGTCGCTTATCCAACTCTAATTCCTTGTCCATTTTATTCACACTATCTTGGTCTGAATTGTTTTTAGACATTCTAAGATTATCTTCAATCTCCAAGGAATCAATGAACATATGCTGCAAACTGATTGACTTTCTCTCCAAAAGAAGAAAGGACAATTCTAGAGGGAAAATAGATGCATAATATAGTTTAGCAACATCTTCAATAGGTTGGATTTCTTTTGACGTGTTATAATAAAAGATGGAAAACCTCTTGTTGAAAATTGACATTGTTTCACCCTCTTGTTTCTTCATGGAATAAAATTCTGAAAGAACTTGGTCCATTGACCTCCTCTTACCCCAAAAATTCAAAAATATTTCAGAAAAATCTTCCATGTATCGATGGATTTAGGATGCAAATGATTAAACCATTCCCTAACACCTCATTGCAAAGATTGGGAAAAATCCCTCATACAAACATCATCATGATCTATTTCAAAAAGGTCAAGGAAATGCTCAAAATCTTGAAGATGTTTCTCAGCTGTAAGGATATCAGATTCTCCATCAAACCTAGGCCCGATATTTATAATGTTTTGTAGGAAAATCATGAAGGATATGAGGTAGGTGAAGTGGTCTATACCGGTTTTGGATATTGGAAGAAACAGAGCTATGTGTTAAGGATGCAATATCAACTTTAGTATCATGAGGCTCACAAGGTTGATCCTGGATGTCATGTGACTCGAATGAAAGGTCTTGGTGAGAATCATATGTACAATATAAAGACACATTTTCAGTTCGTAAAGAAGGATATACATGAGTGAATCCATGGTCTTGTTTCAAATATAGTAAACAATGAAAAATTCTTTTGACAAGCTTAGGAAAGCCTCAGGAAAAAAATGACAAGAAATGATAGAATATCTTGAAGAAGATTCACATTTGAGTACCTTATTTTTTCACCATTCCTTTCCATAAATTTACATAGATTTCATTCCACAGTGGAGTTTGTTGGTTCTATTTGAAAACTTGATTTCTAGATCTTGCTTCCAGTGGAGTCACCAAAATTTCTGAAATTTGGATTCTTTGAAGATGGAGTCGCTAGGTGAAAGATGCAAAACCTTCTTGATGTTTGACCATTGTTCACCATCAACAATCAAGTCTGAAAATATGTTGGTCATACCCAGGAAAATATTTGAACCCTCACTCTCTGGAAACAACGCCAATATGTTAGCACTCAGAATGTACCATGGCTATGAAAGGATAAATCCCAAGGTAACCACATAACCACTTTAGATTGTATTATGACCTTATACAATCAGAGAGGGATCTCTCAATATTTTAAAGCCTTCTCACTTAATATATTCAATCAATAAGACTGAGAAGGTCATATTTCTGATAGGGACAATTTGTTTTTCACAGATTACGGTAGGACAAACTTGAAAGAGACCATTGGGAAATGGAGTCAATAATCAGATATGAGTTGAGTTGCAAGAGGTAGGGGTTTGAAAGAATCATGGACAAAGGCAGCGTAGACACCATTTCCTCAGTCTTGAGGCATTTGCACGTCGATTAGTAGACAAAAGAAGATAATCCATTAAACAAAGCACCTAACTAGGGTGCTTTCTATGAAACTTTAGCATAATATGTTTTATAATGTTTGAATCAATGAACCTAGAGCATCAAAGATGAATTTTGGTTCATAAAAATACTATTCAAACATGAAAGAAAACACAAAATGGAGTGGAAAATTGGAAAAACAATCACATAGAAAGTCACTTACAGAGGAAAGTGATGGCACAAGAATCTTTGCCATGAAAAGTCTCAACATTTCATCTCTGCAACTTTATTCATTTTAAGAAATTGAAACCATTACAATGAAAGAGCCTCTCTGCTCTTGAAAATCCAACCTTAAATCTATCAATTACATTTGTTTATATAGAAAACATTACATCTACTCAGTCTTAATTTCAAATTCTAACTTCCTCCCTAAAAATAGAAACAGTTACAAACAAAAAAACAAGTTTAACTGGTTTCGTGCTTTCTAGGAGGTGGTTTCGTGCTTTCTAGGAGGTGGATTCTTGAAAAATCAGATTCAAATACCCACCTGCATATCTAAAATGGTGATCATTGTGTAAAAATGGATAGAGTTTTTTTTGTAAATAAACATGTTCCAAAAAAAACCCATGTTTCCATTTTGGTAAATTCTCTTAGAGCTCCTTGGAATTTGCATTTGAAATTGATGACTCAAACAAGAAATTTAAAATCTAGAAACAAGGGGTTGAAAGATCACTTTAATTCTCCCAAACTGTTATACCTGTGTAAGAACTGAAAAAGGTTTTTGTTGATGATGTCGTGCTGAAGAAAAACATCCTTCATTTTCTTAAAATTCCTCTTTATTTGAGGGTAACAAGTGTTTAAATAGTGACTTAAACAGTCACTCCAAGAAAAGTTTCCCTTATTAGTGTATTTGTGCAATGTACAAATAACAACATTTATTCAAGCTTAACTCTATATTTGTTCTTCGAACTGATTGCCAATATTTGGACGCTGCCGGCCTGGAGATAAATTCAAATGCCTCTTCTATGTAACAAAACATTCTTCCGAGTCATTAAAAGTGGCATGAATATCATCTAGATTTACATCATCTTTCAATCTTCCATGGTTAACTATTTTATCAAGAGTTGGCCTCCATATACAATTTCAAGTACAATGTAAATTTTTTGTCTTATTGGCCATGTCCTCATATAACTGGATCACACATGGTTTCTTAATCAACTTCATGGTAAATATTTCCCGAAACATTTGGAGTGGCATCACTTTATTATTTGAACATGTTGCAATTAATAAAAATAAATTCTGCTCTGCTCAACCTAAACAGTATTAAACTCAGTTCTTTTCTTCCCGGGGAATGATTTTTAACCGTCGATCCATTTGGCAAATTGAAGCTGCAACAACACGAGTGTCTTGGAGTTACCTTCCCGTAGCTGATATCTTAGTCAAACAATGTGGTGTGTATGCGTGTTTTAGATTTTTCATCCCGTATAAGAATTCCGGTGAGTCCTCTTAGCATTATCCTATATACAGTTTTATCAATATAATTTTTTCCCTTTGTTGATCAATTTGGCAAGGTGATGGAGGCTTGACACGCATCTGAACTTACTTGCAATATAAAAATTTCGCTGGATTCTCAAACATTAACCTTCGCCTATCTTTTCCAGCGGAATTGTCTCAAATCATTGGATGTTGTATGACTTGAATCGACACCATTAATTCATTTTGGGCATACTTCTTCTTAAAAACTTCACAGTCGATGGAACTAATCGCTTTTTCTCCTGTCACAATTAATTTCAGTCGCTGAATTTGTAGAACTCCACCTACGTTGTGAGCGCACATGGTGTATGCATAGCCTTTACATCCTTAAGAAGTTCTATGAGCTGTACAACAACAATATTATATCCTCCTAATTGAATAAGCCACCCGCATCAACACGCTCACGAATTTGGCGCTTCTCTGCTTTATCATCTAAATTGCAATCAATATCCAAACTTGCCAAGTTCTTCAAGAAAGAAACTGTGTCTAGAAATCCATGTATATCTTCATGAAGAATCTCAAACTCCTCAACACCTAGATCCTCCATAGAAGTCCCATCACGATCATTTTTCTGTCTAGAAAGAATCATAGAACATAGACCAAGACCATTCTTTGCATGTGAATACCATTCTGGAATTCTAGTATCCTGTCCAGGATCCCTCTGTAATTAGAATCCTAACACAATGACATCTCACAATTTTCATTAGCTAAGCCAAAACTCACAAGCATGTCCTTGGAATTTTTTAAACTTGTAGTATTCTCTCCACTTCAATTTCATTTTCTTTCCATACCGACAGAAAGTCTCTCCAACAGAAGTGACCCCAGGATAGATACGATACCACCTCTTACAGCGTGGAAGACCAGGAAACCTTGCAGGCCTGTGCAATTATCTGCCATAGATTATGGATTCGATTCAAGCACAGATCCACATCCACTATTTCCTTACTAATGGTATAACGACCACGAAGTTGTCTCCTTCCTTCCCAGATCAGAGAGACTGGAAAAGGTAAGTTCTACTGCTTGAAATTGCTCCAAACATTGCCATTGGGACCTTGTCCATCACCTACCATGGTGCTACACCGTTAACACGTATATTGTCGCTCTCCCACTCACATGCAATATTTTTTGCAATTTGGTTCATTGCTCCTTTGCTGGTTGCATTTATGGTACCGAAGGTAACAACTACAACACCAAAGACAAGTGAAATAACATTCAGAGCGTCGACAACCCTGGTAGATGAGACTACATGACTAGATCTCTCTGCAGAAATGATCTCCAAGGATGCTCAATCGCAACCCACAGAATAATGGCTACTTTCGTCTAAGTATTCCCATTTACAGGGAACCAAAATGCAGCTGAGAAATTATGAATCTTTCCTATAACAAATTGAACCTCCTGTTCAAGACGAGTAGATGTGCGCAGGGGGCTGAAAAATTCAAAAATGTAAGTCCCTTTGCTATCAGTTGATAAATATGGGTTTTCATTCTCCTGAAGACCCAAGGATTTTTCAATCGAATCGTGCCACCACGCTCCTTGCCAATCATTTTGTCCAAAATTAGTAGCATTTCCATTTCCTTGAGGACCCATTCCATCCAAATACCGACAATGTGGATTCCATGCATATAGATCAACCAAATGGCAAAACCTATCTCCTCCTGTGCCATTTTCATTATCAAATCATGTGGCTATCAGTCTCAAATAAGACCAGAACGACAACCACTCCAATAGTCGAGAGAAGGTAAGCACAAACATATTGATGAACGAGTACAGAACCCAGTACGTCAACCATTGTTGATCATCAAGACTATATGAGCTCTCTACGACTCTAATGGAGGAATATAGAGGATAAAGTAATTTTACCACAAGCCCTGCAAAAATTACAATATTAGATAATATTGCTTTGAGAAAATTCCCCCACCCTATGGTTATTTGCAAACAACTTGCATGAAATTGTTCTCTTCTATTTTTCAACTAAATCCTTCTTTCCCTTCTGGATTTCTTGAGGCGTCATTTATAAATTTTGCAAGGGAATGTTATCCCACATGCATTGGGTGAAATGCATACGAGTATTTTATATACGTTAATGTGTTTAGTTTGAATCAAAGAACAGAGTAATGCATTCTTCTTTGTGATCGCAATGCTTGGTGTGTGTTGATGTCCAAAAGTGTTCGAATTTGTCTTTATAAAACTAACACTTTTATCATAAAACTAAAAGTGTTCGGTTATGAGGGAGTGTCAATATTTTTATAAAACAAAAAGTGTTCGAATTTGTCTTTATAAAACTAAAAGTGTTCGGTTATGAGGGAGTGTCAATATTTTTATAAAACAAAACTTTGTGTTTATAAAACTAGAAGTGTTCGGTTATGAGGGAGTGTTAATATTTTTATAAAACAAAACTTTGTGTTTATAAAACTAAAAACAAGGCACTCGGTTATGAGTTTGGACTTGGCCCAATATAATATATCTTTTTATAAAACAAAACTTTGTCGATATTTTTATAAAACAAAACTTTGTCTTTATAAAACTAAAAACAAGGCTCTCGCTTATGAGCTTGGACTTGGCCCAATATAATATATCTTTTTATAAAACAAAATTTTGTCTTCATAAAACTAAAAACAAGGCTCTCAGTGTTGAGTTTGGACTTGGCCCAATATAATATATCTTTTACAAAAACTTGTGTCTCAATAATTTTATAAAACAAAACTATGTCTTTATAAAACTAAAAACAAGGCTCTTGGTGTTGAGCTTGGACTTGGCCTAGTATAATATATCTTTTTATAAAACAAAACTTTGTCTTTATAAAACTAAAAGCAAGGCTCTCGGTGTTGAGCTTGGACTTGGCTCAATATAATATATCTTTTACAAAAACTTGTGTCGAAATTTTTATAAAACAAAACTTTGTCTTTATAAAACTAAAAACATTTCCTTTATCAAATAAACTTAGGGAAACTTATATATTTTACAAAAATAAATCATTGGCCCATAAATTTAATAAAATAAATCATTTTTTAGATCTTCAACAATAAAAAAAATTCTTTCTTTTATCCAAAAGGCTTTAAAACTCCTTCTTCTTGCCAACCTTTTATGATTTACCAAAGGAGTAAACCTTCGATGCTGGAAAATCACCAATGTGGCCTAAAATTGATGCAATGATAGCACTAACTTCAACAAAAATAAAATAGTGCTAACACCCTCCTTCAAAAAAGGGCATGTATGGAAACCAAAAATCAATTCTCTCCAAAATTAAGTAGATGTGAACTTGATCAAATGTCTGGAAGAATCTTCTCCTTGGGAAGAAGTGGTTGCTGCTCAACTTGATTAGGAATATAGATAGTTGCATGATGGACAATGTAGCCATGTAGACAAACTGATATTATCTGATAGTAATGCACAATAATTTGATGGTGGTATTCATACTTGAACTTAAAACCAACCAGGGTGTCAGGTCCAAAAGAGACTTGAGGTGCTTGTGTTATTAAACCAATGGTGAGAGTAGTCTCAAGCAGTATTGAAATATATTGAAGCATCAATTGAGAGTTATAATCATCTCCAAGAAGGTATGATGGCTTATACTTTGAACTCTAGATTCTCATTAGATTCAAATTCTTTTGTTTCTTTGTATAAGCCTATATCTTCATACAGGAATATAGACATAGAAACTCGGATATATATCACAAAAATAAGATCATCACTTCTAATATAGCAAAAATTAAACCGATATGAATACCAAACATGTACAAGAAGGTATGATGACTCAGAGTTTGAACCACCGGAGTTGAAATCAACTCCAAATGTGACGAGAAAGTGTCCAAGTGCAAGCATGATATCTCCAACTTCATTAGCATTTAAATGAAGCATGCAATGACCATGTAGGAAAAAGGAGGAGGCCTAGGATTAGGGAGATTGAATGCCGAGACTCCATATGTTGATCTAGCTTCCAAAATATCCAAGGAATCTTAATATAGCACATTAGTAATCTCATGGGAAGATAGACAATCATCTTCTAGATAAATAAATGACATAGAATCCTCAATAGTAGAAGTATTTCTGGAGAATAGTGAATGAATAGAGTAATCTTCTTCAAAGGAAGCTCGAAATTCTTCTCTTGGATCAACTACATGGGAAGATGATACATCAACATTATCATAAAATTATATATCCACGGGAGAAGGATTCGCTTCAAGGATACTTTCTTCAATTTGAACTAGTGTTGAATATGCAATTTCTTCTTCATATAGAACAAATTCATCTTCATGAGAAGTAGTGGAGGCTGGAGGAGCTTGCAAGGAGGTGTCAGGTGTGCTCTCCAATTTATGTGCACCAATATCTTTGATATGCTTACCGAATGAACTATCTGATATGGACCATATCTCACTTGGATATTCAACAATATCAATGAGATAGTGTATCCTTGAAGGAATAGCTAGACACATGGCTCCAAACACTTTGTCACAATCATTAAACCAAATAGAATTATCTTCTTTAGATTCTATCACTGCCACAAATCCAATAGACACATGAAAGAGCTCATGGCTCTCAATATATGCAAACATATTCAATTTCCACTCAACATAATTGAATGGTGATAGAGGAGGAACTGATTTCAAATCCATATTAAAAGCTATTGAAATTATTCCTACAAACAAAAACTATGAAGAATAATATGGAGGATTAATAGATCCGAGAAACCTTGATTTGATACCATGTGAAAATTCTAAAGCCATGATGGTAGCAATAATTTAATAAAAAATCTAAGGACCTATCACTCAATTAACCTCACAAAGAATTGCAATAGATATCTAGCATAAACAATGAAGAAGAATAACCAGAACTCATATGAGATGAAAAATCAGAGACATGAAACTATATCATCTATATCTTATTCATTAAAGAATGATAAGGTTACATAAATAATACATCCTCATAGAGGAATTTTGAACGCACTAAAGGAAATTTGAATAAATAAGGAGATATAACCCACTCAGATTGCTTAAAACAACTCCTTGAATGTTTGCATTAGCTACCTCGAGCAGGAACAAAGGCCCCGCTGCCTTTTGGGTTCAAATTTTAGACAATGAAGGTTAGAAGTGAAATATTCAACATCTCTACTTGGGGAAGAAAAATTATAATGAGAACTTTGGATACACTTTTTGGTTAATCCTCCTTTTGTGTTATGTGAAATTTTTTGAAAGTTCATTCCTTTTGGTAAAGAAATTACTTCATTACATAAAACATTAACATGTTCCTTTAACTCACATAATTCTGAAATTTTTGATTCATCTTCAATATATTTTTCATCATATAAAGAGAAACAAGGAAATCTTTCAGAAGAATATATTTTGAAATATTTTTCAAGTTTTAGAGCGTATTCACATGCTTTGTGTAAACTTGTTATGCCCTTTTGTAAAATGAACATAGCCATGTCTTTGGGAAGAGATTGTACATACCATTCTAACATGATGTCTGTTGAAGGTTTA
This sequence comes from Pseudotsuga menziesii, assembly GCA_001517045.1. Lineage (NCBI taxonomy): Eukaryota > Viridiplantae > Streptophyta > Pinopsida > Pinales > Pinaceae > Pseudotsuga > Pseudotsuga menziesii. The sequence goes on from LPNX010933813.1 coordinate 86,908, forward strand.
TGGTTCTCATGTAAGCTAAGAAATACCTGTCGGAAGTGAATATTGAAATCATCAATTGATTCACCATCGTTCACCTACATTTCACCAAGATCTTTATAAGTATTAATCAAATCATAATTATCGAAAGCATTTTCAAACAAATTTTTAAATTGCGACCAATTATGAACTGAATGTGTGGGAAAAACATTGAACGAGCAAAAATTCTTACCTTCGAATGTGAGTGGAAATAACCTGCAAACAACATATTCGTATACAACATTGAGTAAGCAAATAATTGACTCATATTTTCTGATATGCTCATTAGCTGAAGCATTTCCCTCACCATCGAATTTTGGCAAAAGATCTAATGCCTTTCTTGGAAGTTCATGCAAAAGGCCTTGTAGGCTTAGTGAATTATTGGACTCCCATGCAGGGATATGGGAATGAGACATAATTGATAAAACGTCAAAGGATCGAATCACCTAAGCTAGTTTTCCATCTAGCCATCCCTATGGTGCATGAATGACAACATATAAGAATAAGAAATGAAAACAATGAAAAAAAGAGCTGGAGAATAAATGTTTTATGATACAAAAACTATTTTTCTTTTACCTCGACCCTCCTAGCGCCATTTGTTGGCTGGATTGTCTGTCTCGAGGCCAACAAGGAGAGATAACCCACTCAGATTGCTTAAAACATCTCCTTGAATGTTTGCATTAGTTACCTCTCGCGGGAACAAAGGCGCCGCTATCGTTTGGGTTTTGTCTCAACAAGAGAGTCTCATAGTTGTATTGGCTAACTTGCTGAAACTAAAACTACACTAAGATGTAAAACTAATCTATAATAAATTCCAATATCTAAGACAAAACAATTTAGTAATTTCCAAACTGAAAACAGATCTAACAATTGCTAAATCATAGGTTTATTGCTATGAGATAAAATTGTAAATCTAAATTTAAAACCAAATTCTACCTAATCTATACATCCTAATCTATCGTGCACACGGTGAAATATAAATGCTATTTTCAAATCTGAATTTAAAATAAATGTTGTTAAGATCAAAATGATAATACAAAGTTAATCATTTGAATTTAAAACAACATAAATTTGCTAACACAATCTGGGAAGTGACCAACAAAGTCAGATCATTAAAGAAACTATGTAATCATTTAAACATATCTCAAAATAACACAAGCCCAAGGAATACAAAAATATTTTAGCACATAACTGCAAAGTATATATATACCAAATAAAATATGGATACAACAGAATTAAACAAGAGAAGATATTGTGGTAGAGCTCTGTTACAAAACAGTGATCCTGATCACATTCTCACTCCTATTCTTCTATTACATCCAACCTCGAACCAAACATAAAGAAGTCTTACAAAATCCAGGAAAACAATTCCTCCAAACTTTACAGAACTTCCCCCTCTGGCAGCGTCTCATCTCCCTTTTGCAAACAGAAACATTACAATAGAAAACAGAACAAAGAAAAACACAGTTTCTCTCTTCTGTGGAGACCCTCCTCTTTCACAATCCACTTGATGTTTTATATAAGGAAGATGATGTCTATTCTTAGAAAGTAACTGAGTGATCCAATGTGATTTTATCTTAGATCTGGTGAATTTCTTATCGAAAAGATTACACGAAGTCTTCCTTTAGACCCATAAGCCAAGTCATCGATTTATGCGTCTTTCGGTTGCACAGGTCATTGTCCTCGGAAGCTAATATTTATAATATGGTTCCAATGACAACTTAAGTCTGCACAACAGAAAAATAATAAATCGTGATGGTGAAATGAATCCATAGCTCTTACCAATGTAAAATTAGTGTCAAAGGTAAAATAAAGAAGAAAGCTTAAAGAAAATGTCTCTTTCACTCGATCGCTTAATGTTCTCATCGACCAATCCTCAAATATTAAGGATTGAAATTTCATCGAACTAGTTAATATGTTCCCATCTCTCACGTAGGTTGGGCTTTACTCCTTCCGATCTTGCAACATTTTGTTTTTCTCCAGTTTTATCCCTTAATGTGGTTGTGACCTCCTTAATTTTCTACATCATTTCAGCATTCTGACTACCTGGAATCTTGATAATAGCACTGGTAAAATATTTACGTTCAAATTAACTTTTTATACCAACTTTCTGGTTGCGTTGTCCTCCCTTAAAAGTCTGCATCAATACGAAATTTGACAGTAACAAGTTACAAAATCATATCGTGAGACCTATACAAAAATAACAGAAATAAGAAAAATGTAATAAAATATCTCGCTATTGTTTCAATGGTTTGACAAATGAAAATGCATGGGTGAGAAAAAGTAAATCCATCTCAGAGTGAACTCTTCCCATGACTGTGAGATGCGTATTCCACCTCGATCCAATAAACAATTTAACCATAAATTATAAAAGGAGATAGAATTTCCATCGGTATCTTATTTAGATCATTTCCTTCAATCTCTGTAATCCATTGTAACCTGAAGATATACATTGACCGGTTCTGATATTGTTCTCGAATTAATCCCTTTATCCTTTTGGATGCAGAACCTTTGGCTAGCGAGCATACTTTTACTATTAATCACATGCTTTAGTGACATGATAGCATGGTGACATAATGATGTACAATCAACTATTTAATTCTATGGTATCCTGGCTATCCGGTGGGCATCCTTCAAGATTACATATTTCATGGCTTATTCTCAGTATAAACGTGGACTGCTCTACAAAATATGTGCCTCATCTTTTATGAGATCCACAACACGACTTATCTTATTTATTTCCTTATGGTAGATCTTTGATTAAAATCCATTCAAATAGTTAATAATAACCACATTGTTGACATATATCCCTTAAAGAGTGTAACTGACTGTCTCATTAATAGTAAACTATTTCCATAATAATTTAGCCCATAAATTCAGTGTTTTGTTGTCCCCTTTAGCGTAGGCTCTAAATTTGAAACCTCACATGATCTGGCACCAGTCTAGGACAATGTGTAACTTCTGCAATTGTCAATCCTCCAAGCATAGTAATGTTCCTTTCTTGACGTAGTGAAAATCCCAATTCTTCATGCAGAATTATAGAGCTGCCAATATGTGGCAGGTTGGAAATAACTTCATCCAATGATCTAATGCATTGGGTCTATCCTTTTCAAACAAATTCTTCAACAAAATGTGGCATGTTCTTCTTGTCAAACTGGGTTTCAACTTGAATAGTGTTAGCATTTTAATGGCTGCAATCTTAACACAACAACCAATCCTTCTGAAATATCCTTTCACGAAATGTTCAACAATTATCCTGCAAATGAACCAAAAATAAAAAGAATGATTAACTTAAACAAATACTATGTGAAATCTATTTGTATTCATCCGATAGTAAATAAAAATGCCAACGAAAAGTCTATAATCATTTTGATTTTTTCCATATGTGAAATTCTTTAACCTACCATCAATATTTGACCCAATATCATTGATATAATGGGGATGTACATTGAAACCTCCTTGATATAATGGGGATGTGCGTTGAAACCTCCTTTGATAAAATATGGTATATTACTATTTGCTTTTCTCATGAAAAATAAACAAAATTTAAATAAATTGAAATTGAAATTTTGTTATTTATTTTTTATGATCCCTTTTATATATGATGGTGAGATAAGTCCAATATGCATTGGTATTTTTATATAGTCAACATAACTAAAGAAAGGATAATATTAACATTATTTCAAAAATTATTGACGATAAAGTTGGGAATTCTTTATGCAAAAGAATCGACATATAAACTTATTCTCACATAAAGTAAACATAATTTGTGATATAATGTTAATAATCCCTTTATCAACATTAAATTTACTTTAAATTATTTGATGAGCTTGAAAGAATATATAAAATTAATATTTAAAGTCATAAAGGAAATAAGTGTCAATTAGATTTTTTTTTAAACAATTGACATTATTTCAAAAATTCCTTTTCAAACCATAATGCTCATCAAATTGGAATAAATCTAAGCACATAATAATTGAAAACCATTGTCATGTTAACCATATATGAGCCTAAGGACCGATACGAAACATAGTCAAATCATTGAAATCACCAAAATCTCATAAAATGGAGACCAAGCCAAAGATAAAGTAGCATGGAAAATGAAGGATCCAAAGGGAGATCATCAAACAACTAACTACACGAAGCGAGATAAAGTAAAAGAAAACTGAAAGCTAAATATTTACAAATTTTACATGGGGGTCCCCTTTGATTTTGTGAAAATCAAGGGGAGTTATTGCGGTGCCAACACTATGTCAACTAATGAGTTATGGAAAATCAACTAGATCATGGATTTTGGAGAGGAAAACATGGAGGATGTGTTGGCCAAAACATATAGCAGTTGTCAGTCAACTAGCTTTATCCTTATCCACTGAAAAGCATAAAAACAAGGAATAAAGAAGTATAAAGTAGGAAGGCTCCCTTACTATTCCAGAATAGTAATTTAAGATGACAAAATATTATCCATAATATATTCAATTGTTCTCCTATGGATAATGATGACAAATGTGGGTGAAAGGTGGCAAATGGTGGTCAACGACCTAGTCAACACCTAGGAAATTAATACAAAATGACTAATTATTATATCCTTAGAACATGAGTGGGTTTTAAATATTCCAACACCTAGCTCCATAAGTATAGATACTAGGATGAATCCTCCTCGGAGTAAAAGTAGGCCAACTACAACACCAGCCAAGATTTCACTAAAAAAATATAGAAGCAACTAATATATTTTATAGTTAACTCTAGCTTTTATTAGAGTAAACTTATTTTGTTTCTTTGTATAAGCCTATATATTTATACACACATATATACATATGAACAAGAATAAGAAAAAATATCATCACTTCTAATATAGCAAAAATTAAACCAACATAAATACCAAACATGTCCAAGAAGGTATCATGACTTAGAATTTGAACAAACAGAGGTGAAATCAATTCCGAATGTGAGGAGGAAGTGTCCAAGTGCAAGCTCGATATCTCCAACTTCATTAGCATTTAGAGTAAGTGCGCAATGACCGTGTAGGAAAAAGGCGGAGGCTTAGGATTAGGGAGAGAGAATGGAGAGACTCCATAAGTTGATCTAGATTCCAAAATATCCAAGGAATATTAATATAGCACATTAGTAATATCATGGGAAGATAGATGATCATGTTCTAGAGGAAGAAATGACATAGAATCCTTAGTAGAGTAATTGTCTTCAAAGGCATCTCAAAATTCTTCTCTTGGATCAACTACATGGGAAGGTGAGACATCAGAATTCTCATAAACTTATAGAGCCATGGGATAAGAAGCCACTTCAAGGATACTTCATTTAATTAAAACTCGTGTTGAATATGCAGTTTATTCTTCATCTAGAACAAATTCAACTTCATGAGAAGTAGTGGAGGTTGGAGGAGCTTGCAAGGAGGTTTCAGGTGCGCTCTCCAATTCATGTACACCAATATCTTCAATCTGTTGACCAAATGAAATATCTGATATGAACCATATCTCACTTGGATATTCAACAATGTCAATGAGATAGCACATCCTTGAAGGAATGGCTAGACACATGGCTCCAAACACTTTGTCACAGTGATTAAACCAAATATAATTCTCTTTTTTAGATTATGTAACTACCACAACTCCAATAGACACATCAAAGAGCTCGTGGCTCTCGAGACATGCAGACATATTCAATTTCCACTCAAAATAATTGAATGGTGAGAGAGGAGGAACTGATTTCAACTCCATATTAAATGCTATTGAAATTATTCCTCCAAAGAAAAACTTTGAAAAACAATATGGAGGATTAATAGATCTAAGCAAACTTGCTATGATACCATGTGAAAATTATGAATCCTTTATGGCAGCAATAATTTCATAATAAACCTAATTAGCTAGCACTCAATTAACCTAACAAATAATTGCAACAAAGATCTAGCATAAAGAGTGAAGAAGAATAACCAAAACTCATATGAGATGAAACATTAGATACATAAAACTATATCATATATATCTTATTCATTAAAGAATGATAAGGTTACATAAATAATACATCCTCATAGAGGAATTTCAAATGCACTAAAGGAAATTTAAATAGCTCACAAAAGTAGGCTTACTAAATATGCAAAACCCCCCTAGGTAGCTAAATCACTTTCCAAATCATTCAAGAGTCTCATGAATTAGATAAATCAGGTATGTAAGCTAATGAGTTATGGAAAATCAACTAGATCATGTATTTTTGAGAGAAAAACATGGAGGATGTGTTGGAAAAAACATATAGCAGTTACCAGTCAACTAGCTTTATCCTTATCCACTGAAAAGCATAAAAACAAGGAATAAAAAGGTCTAAAGTAGGAAGACGCCCTTACTATTCCATAATAGTAATAAAATATGACAGAATCTTATCCATAATCTATCCAAGTGCGCTCCTATGGATAATGACGGAAAATGTGGGTGGAAGGTGGCAAATGGTGGCCAACGACCTAGTCAACACCTAGAAAATTAATAATAAAAAAATGACTAATTATTATATCCTTAGTACATGAGTGGGTTTTAAAAATTCCGACGCCTAGCTCCATAACTATAGGTACTAGGATGAATCCTCCTAAGAGTCAAAGTAGGCCAACTACAAAACTAGTCAAGATTCCACTAAAAAAATATAGAAGCAACTAATATGTTTTCTAGTTAACTCTAGCTTCTCATTAGACTCAACTTATTTTGTTTCTTTTTATAATCATATAGCTTCATACAATCATATAGACATAGAAACAAGGATATATATAAAAAAAATAAAATCATTACTTCTGATATAGAGAAAATTAAACTGATATGAATACCAAACATGTCCAAGAAGGTATGATGAATTAGACTTTGAACCAGCAGAGGTGAAATCAACTCCAAATGTGTGGAGAAAGTGTCCAAGTGCAAGCATGATATCTCCAACTTCATTAGCATTTATAGGAAGTCAGTAATGACCATGTAGTAAAAAGGTGGAGGCTTAGGATTAGGGAGAGCGAATGCAAAGACTCCATAGGTTGATCTAGCTTCCAAAATATCCAGCGAATCTTAATATAGCACATTAGTAATCTCATGGGAAGATAGATGATCATCTTCTAGAGAAATAAATGACATATAATGGTCAGTAGAAGAAGTATTATTGGAGAATAGTGAATTAATAGAGTAATTAATATTCTTCAAAGGCAGCTCGAAAGTATTCTCTTGGATTAGCTACATGGGAAGATGAGACATCATAATTCTCATATACTTATAGAGACACGTGAGACAGATTCACTTCAAGGATACTTTCTTCACTTCTAACTGGTGTTGAATATTCAATTTCTTCTTCATTTAGAACAAATTCAGCTTCATGAGAAGTAGTGGAGGCCGAAGGATCTTGTAAGGAGGTTTCACGTGCGCTCTCCAATTTATGTGCACTAATATCTTCAATATATTGACTAAATGAACTATCCAATATGTATAATATCTCACTTGGATATTCAACAATGTCAATGAGATAAAGCATCCTTGAAGGAATGGCTAGAGACATGGCTCCAAACACTTTGTCACGGTCATTAAACCAAATATAATTCTCTTCTTTAGATTCTATCACTGCTAGAACTCCAATAGACACATCAAAGAGTTCATGGATCTTGATATATGCAGACATATTCAATTTTCACTCAGCATAATTGAATGGTGATAGAGGAGGTACTGATTTCGAATCCATATTAAAAGCTATTGAAATTATTCCTGCAAAAAAGACTCTGAAGAACAATATGGAGGATTAATTGATCTAAGAAACCTTTCTCTGATACCATTTGAAAATTATAAAGCCTTGATGGCATCAATAACTTTATAAAAAATATAAGGACCTAGCACTCAATTAACCTCACAAAGAATTGCAACATAGATCTAGCATAATGAGTGAAGAATAATAACTAGAACTCATATGAGATGAGAAATTAGATACATGAAACTATATCATATATATGTTATTCATTAAATAATGATAAGGTTACATAAATAATACATCCTCATAGTAGAATTTCGAAAGCACTAAAGGAAATTCAAATAGCTCACAAAAGTAGGTTTACTAAATATGCAAAAAACACCCCTAGGTAGCTAAATGACTCTCCAAATCATTCAATGGGCTCATGAATTAGATAAATCAGGTATGTCATCTAATGAGTTAAGGAAAATCAATCATATCTTGTATTTTTGAGAGAAAAACATGGAGTATGTGTTGGCAAAAACAGATAGCAGTTTCCAATCAACTAGATTTATCCTTATCCACTGAAAAGCATAAAAACAAGGAATAAAGAAGTCTAAATTAGGAAGGATCCCTTACTATTCTAGAATAGTAATAAAATATGATATAATCTTATCCATAATCTATCCAAGTGTGATCCTATGGATAATGATGGAAAATGTGGGTGAAAGGTGGCAAATGGTGGCCAAATACCTAATCAACATCTAGGAAATTAATAAATAATGAATAATTGATATATCCTTAGTACATGAGTGGGTTTTAATTATTCCAACACCTAGCTCCATAAGTAGAGGAATCCTCATCCAAGTCAAAGTAGGCCAACTACAACAATAGTCAAGATTCCACTAAAAAGTATAGAAGCAACTAATATATTTTCTAGTTAACTCTAGATTCTCATTAGATTCAACTTCTTTTGTTTATTTGTGTAATCCTATAGCTTCATACAAGCATATAGACATATAAATAGGGATATATATCACAAAAATAAGATCATCACTTATGATATAGGAAAATTAAACCGATATGAATATCAAACATGTCCAAGATTGAATTGAAACAAAGTTCCATTCATTAAGATCAGGAAATCTATAATGTTGGCCAAAAATTTGCAAAAACATATTTGGTTTTTGCTCGATTATGTGAAAATGCACCTAAGATACTAATTGTATGGAATATACCCTATTTAAATTACACCGCACCTCTCTCTTTGCTTATAATAACCTTTAGAAGTAACTTTACCTTCAAAATATGTAATAACTCAACATCTATTAAACTCTAAATATGCATCTATATAATTAAAGACATCATTGTTAAAGAGTGTTGACACAACATATCACTTGTTGGCCATAGGAAAATACATAATAGTTTTGATCGAAAATATGAAGAATTTGGTCGCAAGGCGAGCAAGGCTGCAACAGAAAAGGAGAAGGGTAAGTCAAAACCAGGAGTTCAACCTATTGTTTATAAGAATTAGTTAAATTAGACTAATAGTATATTTTGGCAATGGGCATGATTATAAATTGGGCCGATAGTGCCTGAATTGATGTATCATGATGTTTTGAGTTGTTAGAACAACTAGGTGAATGTAATTTGAGAACTATTCTACGGTTAAAAGAAGAATTGTAAAAGGAATATATGGTGGATCCAAGTTGTGTGTGTATCACTAGACTAGAGAGGGTAGACCAAGGAGAGAGCTAGGAAGACAGGATGGCATGAGAAGGAAAAAAATTGATCTATTGTAAAGAAGACTATGAGAGAATTTTGCAAGCTATGTGCGCAGACCAAAGACGTTCAAAATAACACTCATGCAAAATGGAGAGCTCCTTTATGGTTTTTCGCATATGGGTTTCCACGTTAAATATCCGTCTTTGATCTCTCTGTCTACTATGTATGAATATTTATAATTTGTCGAACATATACTGATAAAATATTGTAGAATGTCAATTGATATGTGTTAAATTCTATATATTTTATATGTTCTCTATGTGTGTCGATGAATCAAACTGTGTTACTCCCTGGTGTATATGTGACGATGGAATTCCATCCCTGGGTTTCATTCGAGTGGCCTAATTATGCTACGATGAAGAAATCCTCCTCCATAACTACAGAATATTGGTTCTCATAGTCGCCAAATATATCTCGGGTGAGTCCTCACTTGCGTCATAGGTGTTGCCAATGGAGTTACACTATGTCAGGCTGATATCTTGGGCTTTGTTGACGGATAGGGAAGTCTGAGCCTGCATCAGAAAAGTGACACCAACAAATGGTTCTATTGTCGAGAACAGAATCATCATGAAGGGGACATGTTTTGGAACTTGACGAAACCATAAATTTAAGATTGGGTTGATTATAAAGAAAGAAATTTTTCACAGGAAGAAAGCAAAGTATCACGACTAAGCCTGAAAGAATGGTTAGAAAGATATATTTACACATATATTCATGATATTTTCTTTAGTGAATTTCCCATTATGTTGCATGAATTCTTTTCGAAGCTAGCGACTCAAAGGATAAAATTTCAAGGCAAAGAACCCACAAAGTGGAGTTCTCATTTAATCCAATGGTTGGAAAGAGTCAATAATCATATATTAAGGGTTGTCAACTTCTAGGTTGATATCATTTTGGAAGGATATTTTACTGATATTGCTTTCGATACTATAAGATCATACATTGAGACAAAAAGAGAGTTTTTCCAAGAACCTTGAGGTTGTTACTTGAAATCGTTAAAACTATGGATAAAGATGTTGGTATGTGAAAAGGGGAATATGAGGATGGAGTTTGACGAATAAATAATTGTGCATAGAAACCTCAGGTAATGTCTCAAGAAAGTATTGATAAATATGGACAAGAATAAGCTGATATGTTTTCTATCAATAACGAGATTGAGTAAGAGGGTGGTCGTCTAAGGAGTGGAAGAAGATTTTGATCTGGAAAGAGAAGGGTTGTGACAATAAGAGGAAGTTACAATGCGACCGAAAGAAGCAAATATGAGTTGGAACCACATCTCGATGGATCATCCTAATACAAAGAGGAGGAATATCTACTTATATTTGAAGAAGAAGAAGAGGAATCACTAGATCTAGATTAGGACTACGACATACCCATAACCCCGTGTACATCTCCAGAACCTGCATTAAGACCTAAAATCACATCAAAGAGTGGTTTTGTAGATCATAGTAACAATATTAATATAAATAGTGGTAAAAAAATTCCTACTAGTGGAACCTTTAATTCAACAATACCACAAGTACACAGAATTTGGGGGAGTGAGATAAAGTTACCTATATTCAATGGGAATGGATTGGAAGACCCTGAGCAACATTGGTTCCTATGTGAATTTTTATGGACAGTGGGATAGGTCCAAGATGAGGCTATAAAAAGAGCCTAGATGATGAAAATATTTAGAGTTCATGCACTTGACTAGTATATGAAATTCTTTGTGGTCCCCGTACGGTTCCCTCAGAAGTTGTTAGATCATATCCAAACTGGACTGATAGAAGAATTCAAGAATACTAAGTCTAAGTCACAATGCATCAAAAAATTAAAGGAGATTAAGTGGTTGTTTACCGAGTTTGTTTGGGACTTCGACCAAAGATTTAAGTCTCTAATGGATAAAGTGAGATTTCATATGTCAAATGTCAAACATAAAGAATGGTTTATTATGGTAATGCTACTGAATATCCATGTTCCCTTGATGCAATAGAAGAATGTATCCTAGAGAAAAGATCTTGAGCTTGCTATGAAGTTGGAAGCCTCACTAGTAGGAGAGACTGGTGCAGGAATGATGCAGATACAATCATAGCTTTCCAACCTCACACTGCAAATACAAGATATAAAGAAAGGAAAATAAGTTCAAGAGGAACTATGGTGTAAAATATGTAGAACCGAAGGCCATCATATATACTCATGTCCAACATTCCTAAATTATCTTTCATCAAGAGCACCAAATCCTATAAATTCACAAGGAATTCCCTGGTGTAGAATTTTTCATACTAGAGGTCATCGATCAAAGTAATGCTTGTATCTACATAAAATAGTAAGTGCACCTCTTAGCATATATTATAAGTTCTGTCGATATGTGGGTCATGACGAGAAAGACGACAGGGAATATCAGTTGATGCAAGAGAAAATATTTGACACATAACTAATGAAAAATGATGAACAGATGCAAGTCGAACAAGTTTAGGAACAATACCGTCAACCCAGGGGGTGGTATTTTTAGAGGAGGAGGATTTCATCGTGGAAGGGACCAATTTATTTGTTATAATTGTGGAGCACCAAGGCATTTTTATAGAGACTGTACTAATCCTATATCAACATGTTCATATTGTAAATCATTGGACCACACTGTCAAAGAATTCCCACAACTGATTTCTAAATGGCAGGACAAAACCATGGGAACCCATAATCCACCTCAAAATGCCAATAAAAATATTTAGAATATTTATGTTGAACCTCGAGAACCTAAGATGGTTATCGTAATGAGAGGAGGTGTTATGACTAGAGGAGATCAAGAAGCACGATACAAAAACCCGAGAGTTCAACTGATACAACAAAGGAAAGTACCATTTGATTCCCAAAAATAAAAAGGGATTGTTCTTTGATGCATGCCATGATTTCATTGATAGAAATCAAGAATCAACTTCTATTTTTGTCCCAATATTTGATCAGGGACCAATCTTGGAAATTCCGCAAAGATTTGAACAATTATTTCAAAGAAAATCGATAGAGAAGGTAATCAAGTTGAGAGACTTCTTTAAAAGTGTTTCAGCACTGATAGAAGATAAGGATGTTATGGTATAACTATCAGCTTTAGTTGAAGAACCTCAAACAACTATGAAACCACAAAAGGAAGTTAACCACATTCATAAAATAATGAAAATTGGTCGCAATCTAAGGATGAATGCTGAGATAGGTGACTATGACATGGATTTATCATTTTGGATTTGGGTTCAAATGTTAATATTCTCACCATATAGACATGGGAAAGTATAGGAAAGACAAGACTAGTGGGGTCTCCTGTTCGGTTTCATTTAGTCAACCATTCGAAGGTCTTTCCTATTGGTCAATTAACACATATTCCCGTCAAAGTAGAAAAACTCCAGGCCTATGCAAATTTTTAGGTTATAGATATTTGTCGATGATATGAATCGGTATCCCACATTTTCGAGGATCGACTGGGCTATCAATAATCAAACCATTATAAATTATAATAAGAGGATATTAACATTTTAGTATGTATAAATATGGGTGATCGATCCAATTGATGCTCTAGACGGATAGAGATATGTTGAGTAGGTAAATAGTGAAGTACAATATGGATATCTAGATCATATCTACAATATTTCTTCGACGATGGATGACTATGTCAATCCGCTTGCTAATGAAAAACTCAGTTGGTGAAGTATTAATTCCTTCTTGTCAGACTCAAGATAAGCTTCGGAGAACTAGAAGAATTAGATACATGATGTATCAATGTGTAAGTATGCAAGAATCATGAATTCTTTGAGATGGATAGGTATTGAGGTATGTGATATACCTACCTATGAAGGTTTACCTAACTTGGATGCCTTTTTTACAGATTTTGAAGAAAAGGTATCTGAAACTCATCATTGTTAGCCCTAAGATGTTTCATTCAAGGATACACCAGCAATATGGTGGGTTGTAATGTACCTTTTTAATAAATTTTATTACAATGACCAATTTTTCACTTTTTTCCCTATTTCAACCTTTCACTAGTTTTGATGTCTAGGTCTCCAAATTGACCCAAATGTTCCCAAATATTCTGAGAAGGTATATGACTGATATTAATAATTTAATATTATGTTTATGTATTATATATGAACCTCCAAAGACAAAAAAATTAATATTCTGGCCAAGGTAGGATTTTTCACTAGCAAATTGGGGTTCCAATTCCCCCAGGGTAAATGCTGAAAAATGGATTTCCAAATGCTCCCAAACCCACTCAAATTTATGAACATAGGTAGAGGATGTTTAAGGTAAATTATTAATGTCTCATGTGCATTATTATTCAGTTTATAAATTCTGTTATAACCCTCTCCCAAGCAGCTACAAAATCACTAGTTCGACCCTTGGGGAAAAGGCACCAAATCTTCTCCAAATGCAAATAAACTGAGTAATATGACTACAAATTCTTAATTTATAGATATGAAACTTGTAATATTCATCAATTTCATTCCATTCATCATAAATATATCATAGAAACATTCTTTCATTCGAAATAATCAGCGTTACAATGGCATACATCAATATAGTGGGGAAATGGTCATTTTTGCTCATTAACAATCATTTTTACATACAACCATTTGGTATTTCGACCTGGTACTTTATGAAGATGAATAAAATATTATATTAATATTATTACAATCATAATTTTACCATGATAATCTCTCCCAAAGAGTACAATATCTCACCCAAATTGCAATCCCTCCATGAGCAAGAATATGCAATAAAGACTAGAAATGGTTGAGAGAATGTGTTGAACTAGAAGAAGCCATGATTTTCCTTGTATATTATATATACAAATACAAAATCCATTAAATCTCCATGAAATACCTCAATTTCCTCTCCAAACACCAACTTGGATGGGAATATTGCACCCTTGAAATTGGTTATGGCAAGAAACTAGTCATCCACTAGCTCTCTCTCTTCACAAATGAAAATTTATCAAATGATAAAAAGCTCTTATCTTGGTTGATCCCTATATTTTATAAAAATCCTTATACTTATAAGGTTACTAATCCATCCAAAAACTCAATCCAATTCGAATTAGGGTGTGTGCTCAAGATTTGTCATGTGTCCTCCCTTCCCTAGCCTTCCATCTTCCCCCAATTCGAGTAGGTTCCCATTGAGCTTCCCAACTCACATGAGCGCCTTATTGGATGCTATATTTAGGCCTGACATGCAATAATGGTCATATTTCAGTCTTCAGTTATTCAATATTTCATAAATTTCATAGCATCTTCATCATTGGTGTCATAGATGTCATAGATGTTAGGGAATCTAGCCCAAGTGTCGAAGAAGATCCCATTTGATTCTTCCTCTCCCATGTAAGTTAAATTTATTTCCAAATTCAAACTATGATATGGCCAAGTGTATTATCCTTATAAATCATCCAATAACATTAGGCTTCCCATGGATTCAAAATTGCAAGAGGAGGATGACATGTGGCACAGAAATTCTAGCTTGTGTGGGCCCCATAATCTCCATGTGTCTACATGCTCCATTGCCACTTCAATTTTCTCTTGTATTTATTTAATTAGCTCAATTATTAAATATTTATTCCATTCTAATGTTTGAACACTATTTATTATCTCCCTTATTAAAATTCCAAATGTATCCATCCAACCTAGGGAACTAGTAGGATTGATGGAATTGTCCCGCTATGCAATTATTTGAATGGGGACATTATAGTCCTCCCCACCCAATATTGCTTGTACTCAAGAAATTTCAGATTTGGATGCTGTAAAATCTTCTCCTATTCCCATGTGGAAAATACACTTGGTATATCCTTCCATTTTACTAAGTATTCTTTGATAGTTTTGCTTCTCAATTTCCTTTCCCTTGCCTTCAAAATATTTTCCGGAACAAGTGTGAGCTGACCTTCATCATCCAAAGGAGAAAGCATTTCTGAAGTGAAAATTTTCTTACCAAGTGATTTATTTATACAATAAACATGAAAAACATTATGGATTTTTCTCCCTTCCGGAAGTTCTAATTCATATGCTACCTCCCCACTCTTCCAAAGTACCTTGTATGGGCCATAATATCTTGGTTTTAGCTTTTATGCTCCATTCTTTTTGAGAGATGTTTTTTTTATATGGATGAAACCTAAAATATAATAAATCATTAACCTGAAA
This sequence comes from Pseudotsuga menziesii, assembly GCA_001517045.1. Lineage (NCBI taxonomy): Eukaryota > Viridiplantae > Streptophyta > Pinopsida > Pinales > Pinaceae > Pseudotsuga > Pseudotsuga menziesii. The sequence goes on from LPNX010933813.1 coordinate 102,552, forward strand.
GTTCCTTTCTTCTATATGTATACAAGGTGGCATTTTAATGGGTGAAGTACCCTCCTCCAAAACAATGTTGTGCTCAAGCCCCCTATCCAGTGGTCTACCATGTGGAATATATCTAAAAAAAAAATCATACTTTTGCAATAGTTTCTCTATCTCATTTGGGTGTTCAAAAATCTGTATGTTTGGCTTGGGAGATGTGATATGAAATTAAACAACCCATTCTAGGTCCTCGTGCCTCAATATGGATCTCATACTATTTCTAGTCACTAATTGATTTGGTAAGTGTGTTGCCCTCTCACAACCCTTAGTACACCTTTCGAAACATGAAATTTCATATCAGGAATTTGATCATTTATTGTATGCTCCCCTATAGAATACATCCATTTCACTCCCAAAACCACATTATTATCAGCAACATCAACCACATAAAAAATATTAACAAAAGTATATACCTATGGTGACTTGCAGCTTTGGAACCCATGTTTTGCAATGCATTGTGTTGTGATCAAGAATGACAACTGTGAAGCCATCAAATGGTTCAATAGGTATATTCCTTTTCTCCACCATCTTTGCATAAATTAAGTTATGTGTGGCTCCTCCATCTACCAAAACTGAATATATTTGTCCTAGTACTACACCCTTGCATCGAATAGTGTGATAGAAAGGCACTACTGAAACTACTTCCATTCTTTCTTTGTCCGGTGAAGGATGATTTTCTTCTTGTATTTCTTCTTCAAATACTATCTCATATGCCTCCTATTGATAAGAAATGTTTCCTTCTTCCTCCATAACCCCTTCATACCCATCATTATCAGAAAATACTTCTATGTATTGAGCTTTTCCCTTAGTACATTATGCCCCGATGTCCATGGTTGAAAGCATGTGAAGCACATTTTTTTTGTTTGAAGTTCATCTCTGTTTAGTTATTCTTTATTATTCTTTTAAAATGAATCTCTTTGTCAAGGATTCTTATCAGGCGCATCTCTTTTCCAAGGTTTCTTTTCAAATATGAAGTTAGGCTTGGGAGGAAATCTTGTTCTAGGAAGCACATTTTGGAGATCTCTAGTCAAGCTCATTGCATATTTTAATGTAGTGGGATTGTGGGATTTGAACAAAAATTTTAAGGGTTCATCCAAACCTTCAGTGAAAAACAATAATAACCTTCCAATAGATACATCAGCCACCTTTACTGATAATTTTTGAAATGCCATCATATAATCAGTAGGGGTCCCGACTTGCTTCAATTGGGTTGGTTCTTTGAAAGACATTTCTAGATATTTTGCTCAAATCTCTACAGTACCCTGCCAATAAATTCTCCATATGTTTTAACCTGATCATGACCCAAAATTTTTAGGCCATGCAACCACCATTCATTGGCATCTCCTTCCAAGTGCAAAATGGCCATTTTTAAGGCATCTTGTTCCACCGTCGGATTCAGCTAAAAATACACATATAATTTTTGCACCCAAGTGTTAGCAAAAATTTGAGAGGAACCATCAAAAGTAGGGAGTGTAATTTTACCAAGGGAACAATTTAATTCTTTGTTGTGGTATAGAGACCTATTATCTTCCATCTTTTTGGGTTTATTTGAAACAATAAAGTACTGATCAAATGGTAGACTTTTCTTACAATCTTCATCCAATTTACCCCATTATTTCGCCATTGTATCAAGTTCAAATTGAATGTTAGGATCTTCTTTGGGTATAATAAATTTAATTTTAGTAGGACTTGGTGTGCTCTGAAATTCATGGGGTCTATTATGGGGTCCTGTGCTTGAGAAAATATACCCACCCATTGTCTTCTTTTCTTCTAATTGTGAACTACTGCTACCTCCTATTACTCCTTTGCTTCCAAATTGGATAGCCATCAATTCGAATCATTTCATAAGATATTGGTTCATATTCTTGGTTATGTCATCAAAGAGAGGTTTTATGAGTTTAATATATTCCTCCTTATCATCAGGGAGTTCCTTCCCCTTGTTAGTCATAGTTTCAACAGAATGTACCTCGTCTTCTTCTTCAACAAAAACACCTTCAACTTCAGGTTCTAAAGGTGGTGGATTATTTATTTGAATTATTGTTAAGAACGTCATGTGAAAATACTATGTTCTAATACCACTTGTAATTTCCCTTTTAAGAAATTTTATTACAATGACCAATTTTTCACCTCTTTCCTATTTCGACCTTTGACTAGTTTTGATGTCCGGGTCTCCAAATTGACCCAAATTCTCCCAAATATTCTGAGAAGGTATATGAATGATATTAAGAATTTAATATGATTTTCAGGGATTATTTATGAACCTCCAAATACTTCTACAAGCTTTTTTAATATTCTGGCCAAGGTAGGAGTTTTTACTACCAAATTGGGGTTCCAATTCCCCCAAGGTAAATGTTGAAAATGGCTTTCCAAATGCTCCCAAACCCATTCAAATTTATGAACAGAGGAAGAGGATGTTTAAGGTAAATTATTAATGTCTCGTGTGCATAACTATTCAGTTTATAAATTCTGTTATAACCCTCTCCCAAACAACTACAAAATCACTAGTTCAACCCTTGGGGAAAATGCACCAAATCTTCTCCAAATGCAAATAAACTGAGTAAGATGACTACAAATACTTACGTTATGGATATGAAACTTGTAATACTCATAAATGGAATTCCATGCATCATAAATAAATCAAATAAACATTCTTTCATTTGAAATCATCAGCATTACAATGGCATACATCAATATAATGGGGAAATGGTCATTGTTTTCTCATTAATAATCACTTTTACATACAACCATTTGGTATTTTGACCTGATACATTTTGAAGATGAATAAAATAGTATATTAAGATTATTAAAATCATAAATGGACCATGAGAATCTCTCCCAAAAAGTAAAATATCTCACCCAAAGCGCAATCCCTCCATGAGCAAGAATATGCAATAAAGACTGGAAATGGTTGAGAGAATGTGATGCACTAGAAGAACACACAAGTTTCTCTGTAGATTAAAAATGAAAATAAAAACTCCATTAAATATCCATAAAATACCTTAATGGCCTCTCCAAGCACCAACTTGGATGGAAATCTTTCACCCTCGAAATTGGCTATGGCAAGAAACTAGTCATCCACTAGCTCTCTCTCTTCACAAATGAAAATTTATCAAAAAATAAAAATACCTTCTCTTGGATGGGAATACTTCACCCTCAAAATTGGCTATTGTAAGAAACTAGTCATCCACTGGCTCTCTCTCTTCACAAATGCAAATTTCTCAAATGATAAAAATACCTTCTCTTGGTTGATCCCTGTATTTTATAAACATCCTTAGCCTTCTAAGGTTACCAATCCATCCACAAACTCAAGAAAAATTGAATTAGGGTGTGTGCTCAATATTTTCCATGTGTCCTCCCTTCCCTAGCCTTCCATCTTCCCCCAATTCAAGTAGGGACCCATTGAGCCTCCCAAACTCACATGAACACCTTCTTAGATGCTATATTTAGGCCTGACATGTAATAATGATCAGATGTCATCCTTCAAGTCTATAATATGTCATAAATTTCATAGAATCTTCATCATTGGTGTCATAGATGTCATGGATGTTAGGGAATATAGCCCAAGTGTCCAAGAAGCTCCCATTTGATTCTTCGTCTCCCATGTAAGTTACATTTCCTTCCACATTTGACCTATGATGCATATGGCCAAGTGTATTAGCCTTATAACTCATCCAAGAACATTAGGATTGCCATGGATTCAAAATTGAAAGAGGAGAAGGCCATGTGGCATAGAAATTCTAGCTTGTGTGGGCCCCATAATCTCGATGTGTCTCCATGCTCCATTGCCACTTCAATTTTCTCTTGTATTTATTTAATTAGATCCATTATTAAATATTTATTCCATTCTAATGTATGAACATCATTTATTATCTCCCTTATTAAAATTCCAAATGTATCCATCCGACCTAGGGAACTAGTAGCATTGATGGAATTATCCTGTTATGCAATTATTTGAATGGGGACATTACATGGGTTTCTCATAACAAGTCTATTTCTGAATGGACTCAATGTCGAAGATTTCTAGAAATATGATTGGGTGAGAATATGCTTTATACTGGTTGGAAATATACAGGATTGACAAATCTTGTCAAGCATATTGAACATTGTCACGCGACATGAGAGACATTGCCATGATAAGAATGGGTTCATCAGTTCATACAAACCTTGGACATAAAACTGAGAAACTAGTATACGTCGATTGAGTTGCAATGAGAAAAAAATGAGTGGGAAGAGATAGCTTCCAATTTCATACATACGTTTGGATCTTTTTATGATAATATGACGATTGATGCTTTTATGCAAGTGATTAGAACTAATATTTTTGAGGACATCATTGTTTCGATCTCAAGTTTCCATCAGAGTAGCGCTACATTTTAGCAATGGATGGAGTGCTATAATGTAACTGGTGAACCTCATGATGATGATACGCACGACATACATATTATTTAATATTAGGGTACTCGATTAGATTAGGGGTCAAGTGTATCAAGTGGAAAATTTATAAATCCTCTTAAAATAAAAAAAGTGAACATTGGTTCTCCAGAGAACCCGAAATTCGTTGATATTAGGGACTATTGGGATGATGAGACAGTAGGGAATAATATAGACTTATTGCATGAATTCTAGGATTTGTTCCCTACTAAATTTTCTGAAATGAAGGGAATTATTGGTGATCTCAGAGAAAAGAAGATTCCCCTGAAGCCTAACACAAAACCTACCAAGAAGCGACCGTATAGACACAATCCGAGATATACATAAAAAGTCAAGATAGAGTTATATAGAATGCTAGATGAAATAATTATAGAACATGCCAAGGAATTTGAATGGATTAGCCATATGGTGGTACAAGACAATAAAATTGGTGAAGTTTGTATCTGTGTCAACCTGAGGAAGCTAAATGATGCCTGCCTGCATGACCCATTTCCGACCCTGTTCACAGATGAAATGATGGAGAGTGTTGAAGGAAAAGAAGTATACTTGTTTAATGATGGATTCTATGGTTACCATCAGATAAGGATTGCAAAGGAATATCAATACAAGATGACCTTTGCGACAGAATGGGGATGCTTCTAGTACACGGTAATGCCCTTTGGTCTCAGGAATTCCACTGCTATTTTTTCTACAATAGTCATATATGCTTTTAAATATTTAATCCATAAATTTCTTGAAGTATACTTTGATGACCAGAAATTCTATGGGCTAGTGAAGAATCACATTGAGAGTCTCAAAATGATGCTTGACCAGTGTAGATAATTCTTGATTTCTCTTAATTTGAAGAAGTGTATTTTTTGTGCCCCTTTTGGCATCTTGTTGGGTCATGTGGTTTGTTGATATGGAATATTGATGGACCTTGCCAATATTTCGATTACTGTCGACCTACCCCCACCCACACTAGTTAAATAGTTGAGAACTACCATGGGGCATACAGTGTATTATAGAAACCTTATCAGAGGATATGCAGAGGTCACAACTCCAATGGAAAAATTGCTAAAAAAAATGTTAAATTCCAATGGAATGAACAATGTAAAGAGATTTTGGATGTTCTTAAAAATAAGATGGTCTCAACTCCTGTATTAGTATTCCCATATTGGAAGAAAGAATTTTGTGCACACGTCAATGTGTTGTCTATTGCTCTAGGATCTATAGGTGCATATCCAGGTGAGGGTTCTATTGATCACCCTATTGCATTTTCTAGTAGAAAACTATCAATGCAAGAAAATAAATATAACACTACCTAGAGGAAAGGACTTGCTGAGTTATATTCTCTCTAGAATTTTTGACATTATTTGCTGGGGGAATTTCAAGATGTATACTAACCATTCTGCATTGAATTATTTGGTTAATAAGCCAATGTTAGGAGGGAAGATCTATCGATGGATTCTCATGTTCCAATAGTTTCAATTTGAGATTATTGTCAAACCGGGTTGACTGAATTCAGGACCGAACCATCCATCAATGTTAGAAAGTGGAGAAGAGACTCTTAATCTCGATGATAATATTCCGAAAGAACATTTGTTTATAGTTAATATGATTGATGATAAATACAAATATACTATACATCTCTTAACTGCCGTATATGCACCAGAAGGATTTAGTATATCACAAAAGAAGCAATTAATTGTCAAAGCTGTATATTTTCAGCTAATCGCTAGGCAATTATATACGATAAGAACATATGAAATACTCTATCACTATGTTTTGGAACATGATCAACTGATGGTATTGAATGAAGCACATGCTAGTGTCATAGGAGGTAACTATGCAGGAAAAGTGACAATGCACAATATTTTACAGGAAGGATTATGGTGGCCTACTCTACATGCAAACACTAGAGACTATTGTCGTACATGTGATATTTATGAAAGAATTGGAAAACCGTCACGACGAATGAGATTTCACTTATACAATAAGTAAATTTGCAGGAATTTGATAAATGGGATGTTGAATTTGTGGTTCCCATCAACCCACCAGGAAAATGAACATGTGCACACTATATAATCACTGTGACAAACTACTTGACCAGATGGGATGAAGCAACACTAGTAAGGGATTGTACTAGTGCAATTGCTGCAATATTTTTATTTGACCATGTTGTGACTCAATGTGGATGCCCACAAATTTTGATAAGTGATTAAGGTACATATTTTGTGAATCAACTAATTGAAAAAATAACTGATGAATTTCATATTTACTACCAGAAGACAATGCCATATCACCCAAAAGCGAACGATGTTGTCATAGCATTCAATAAGATATTGGAGAATGTATTGGCAAAGATATGTAATGTTCATAGGGATGATTGAGATCATAAGATGCCTACGCATGATGGGATTATTGCACAACCTGCAAAACATTTATAGGACAAACTCTGTTTAGATTGGTTTATGGACAAGAGGTTGTCATTCCACTAGAATATATTGTACCCAGTCTCAGGATAGCTATGATTATTGAGATGATAGATGTTGGAGCAGTAGAATAAATATTGTCACAATCGGTATAGTTGGAAGAATATCGCTTTGTTGAAGGCTATCATCAGTGTGTCGAGAAGGAGAGATAGAAGGCTTGACATGACCATCATTTTAATTTTAAGCAGTTTTAGATTGGAGATCTTGTCCTACTATCTAATAGTAAATTTTTGAATCATCTTGGAAAGATTCAAAAAAATTGGCTAGGACCATATGTTGTCAGCTATATCACAGATGGAGGTGCAGTCCAGTTATAGAAGTTAGATGGTACACCCTTCAATGGGTTGGTAAATGGAAGTCATCTAAAGTCTTATCAGTATAACCACACTTCACTCGACTGAAAAGAGAAGTTAAAAAATAATAATAATAAAATTTGTAAAGTTTATGATTTTGTCACACGTTTATGATTTTGTCGCAAGTTCAAGATATATTGCAAGAGTAGAATTTTGTCACAGACTATACATCTATCGCAAGAGAATTGATGTTGTAAGATGAACTTATGTCACAAGTGACATTTGGGTGATATTTAATTTGAGGCAACGAGAGATTTTAGTGAGCAAACAAATTCATGTATGCATAAGCCTATTTCATATTCAAGTCGAAGTATGTTCATCATTTGCATCCAACTAACTAATTTCTTAAGTAGATCTATCTATATTCAACCATAGTGAATCCAAATCCATATGATTATTATGGAAATTTCTATGTCGAGCACAAGCACTATTCATGGATCTGGCATGGAGGTTCCCCCTCCCATGACTATTATCAAAGAAGCTCCAGAATTTTTGTTGTGACCAGTGCTGATCGGTCCATCAAGAAAGAAGCCTATTGGTCACATAATTGCTCCTCAACAAAGAGTAAAAGCTACCCATGATGCTGAAGCATCAAGATCTTGGTCGACATCGTCATTTCCTGGATACATTCTTCTGAGGACAAATGAGGCTCCTAGTTCCACTATTAGTAAGAATTCCAAGTATCCATTGTTCAATCCAGCCAACCTAGAAGGTGTCCATGTGACGAGAGAAATTCTGTTGAATATGAAGAAGATGGGATTCGTAGACTATGATATGTGGAATTTCCATGAACTTACGATGTTGTGGTACATGAACTCTATGTGAGAGACTGAAGATGTACCTATTCACCTTGTTCTAATGGAGTGGGAAAGAGGACTAGAAAAGTCGGGCATATTTTCATTGATGCACATGCCCCATTTTGGTCGCACTACATAAGTTAATACACGTGCACATGTAAACTAATTGTGGGTTTGATTTCATGGAGGTTTCCTTTGGTTGGATAGAGGAATTCAATGGATGTCGACCTAATAGGTTCAATAACTAGGATACCTCTTGTAGGGGTCAACCCATCACCATTATTCGCTGGAAAGGAAAAGGACCCAAGCCTAGTCAATTGGATGAAATATAAATATAACCATTCCAAAGATAAGAGAGGCTTTTCCATTTACTCTATCAATGAGACTACTGTTTGGTTCACAGCAAAAGTATTGTCAAACAATCTGCTCAAGAAGATGTGACCGAACCGGTGTATAACCTAAACGATTGGTGCAGTAGAGCAGTGCGATGCAGGTGTCCAGATGAATAAATCAACCTACCTACTGAATGAGTTGTTAGAAGATTCCATTGATGCTCAGGAGAAAGGTATTCCTTTTACCTATTTATGGTTGTTAATTTTGATATCATTTGTATCATGGTCCAAGCCGCCACACTACCAGGGGGTGGACATGCATGTTCCATGTTGAGGGGAATGATACCTGAACCTATGGTATGAGAAGGATAATCCATTCTAGATAAAGGACAATGATGTTGAGTTTTACTTACATGGTGGTGCACTAAGGTATAACAATCAGACAAGGATTACTATGGAGACTGTCCAACAATTACGCAATATTATCATATTTTCAATTGGGGCTCACCACATCTATATACAACCTTGACAATGCCCCAAGAATCAATGAATGGCCACTCAATTCTAACTAACAGATGAAGACATTGAAACAATTGTTCAGGACTGGCCCAAAGAGTGGATACAATATCTCGCGGATGAACAACTATCTTTTAAAATTGACCCACGATAGGATGGGACATCAAGAAATAAGGGAGGAGATACACAAGGAGAAGAAAGGGAATGAAGGCCCCCCTACGAAAGAAAAGAATAATACAATGCGACCCCGCTAGATCCCGAACTATGCGATAAGCGAAAAAGTTTTGAAGAATAAAAAAAGAGTCATAAGAAGCGGAAGGCTGAAAAAACACCTGGAACTGATGGCTTTACCAATGATGACTAAAATCTCATTTATGATTGAATAGAGGAAGTTTCCAATGAGACTTGTAAGAATATTAATGAAAAGATTATTGACTTTGTCAAAGGAATTACAAACTTATTGCAGACTCTCTACGTCGCAGTAACATAATTTAGAGTAATGATCGATAAGGGACCATTTTCGACTATGTCATAGGAAGAAGCTAGTCCTTCTAAGGATCGTCCTATCAAGGTACCCTCGACACATCAATGCATAAATATTCAAGTGAATTATAAGGCACTTAATATGGGTACTCTAGAGCATAATTCCATGATCAAATACATTGGTCATGTAAGTATTAATTTTCCTATAATTTCTATGTCTCTATTGCATAATATTCAACAGGTTGTAGTAGATGAGTTGAAGCAAAGATAGCATGTGGTGTTTGAACAACTAAAACATTCAAATAATACCATCACATCGCTAAAAAAATGAATGAGATAGAGAAGAAATCACATATATGGAAGGAAGACAAGAAAATGTTGGAACGAGTTGTCTTGCTTGCGTGCCATGAATTCTATGAAGAGGGAATTATGACTGAAATTCTCCCAAAGGCCATAGTTTTTTGACTTGGGGAGGTAGTTGTTGGACTATGCCAATGAGTTGTAGAGATAGAAACAAAGCTGACTCCCAATACACCCCTTGAGGTACTGGAAGCACGACAGGAGGCAGTAACTGAAAATGTGCAGAAGATTCAGGAGGATGAGGCACTTTGTGCCAAAGCATATGCATTGGTTTCTCTGTCATGGGAATCCTTGATGGATGATGCATAATTAGAGAAAGTGAATGAGAAACTTCATACCACAGAAGAAAATTTGAGTAGGATAAGAAACGGATTGAATAAATTTCCACCATTTGAGAAGATGAGGAAGACTGTTGACTTCAAAACATTACAGTAGCAGGTTCCTAAACTGCGGACACAACAGAAAATATCAACATAATGTGTTGCGTAAATTCAAGATGAAGCATGGCAAGTTACACGAATCATCCACTTGGTCCATGAGCAGGTGTTACATGCTCTTGGTGTGAAAAGAGTAGAAACTTTGTAAAATATTAGTTCCAAACTTGTTGATCAAATGTAGAAGGTAAAAGAAGACATGTAGTGAGAAGAATAAGAGGTAATGAATATATGTTAGAAGTTTTAGATTAAACTCAACATGAGAAAGGCCGCAACGAAAAAGGAGAAGCCTAAGTCAAAACCAAGAGTTCGAACTATTTTTTTATAAGAGTTAGTTAAGTTAGACTAATAGTCTATTTGAGGAATGGGAATGATTTTAAATTGGGCTGCTATCACTTGTATTGATGTAACAAAATGTTTTGAGTTTTTTAGAACAACTAGTCGATTGTCATTTGAGAAGTAGTTGACAGTTAAAACAAGAATTGTAAAAAGAATATAAGGTCGATCCAAGCTATGTGCGGACGACCGAACCAGAGAGGACAAACAAATGAGAGTGATAGGAATACATGAGAGAATGAAAAGGAAAAAATATTCATCTATTGTAAAGAATATTTTGAGAGAAGTATGCAAGTTGTGTGCGCATACCAAAGGCGTTCAAAATATCACTCATACTAGATGAATATCTCCTTTCTGGTTTTTCACGTATGGGTTTCCACGTTAAATATGTGTCTTTGATCTCTATGTTTAATGCATATCATTATTTATAAGTTTTTGAACATATAATGATATAATCTTATGGAATGTCAATTGATTAGTGTTAAAGTCTATATATTTTATTTGTTGTTTATGTGTGTCGACGACAGATCGATCTGTCTTACTCCCTGGTGTATATGTGACGATAGAAGTCCATCCCTAGGTTTCAGTTGAACATCCTAATTATGCTATGATGAATCAATCCTCTTCCATAACTCCATGATCCTAGTTCTCTCACTCCCCATAGATATATCAAGTGAGACCTTACATACATCGTAGGTGTTTCTGATGGAGTTACACTCTGTCGAGCTGATATCTCGAGATTTTTTGAATGACATGGAAGTATGAACCTGGGTCAGTAGAAGTGACACCAACATCACATGATTACACTAATCCTCCTCTTAATGGATAATATATTTAAGAAATATTACAAAATTTGTTATCATATATGCTAGCAAAAGGTATTAAATAAAATCCTTAAAATACTATATCATCTTGCCATCATAAAAAATAGGTATATACCTGTAGTAAAAACCAAGAGAGACCCAACATAAGAGTTTAAATACCTACTAAAAACTCCATGCTTGTAGTGCAACTCTTTAGGATTAAATGCAGACGACCCCCATGAATGGCATATTCATAATAAACTCACCATACTTGAGAATATCTCTAGTGAAACTTCACCCTATATATAACCTTCATCTAAGAAATCCATGTTATAGGTACTTAAGGTTGTTCTCCACCCATGTTCCTATCATTCAGTGTTGTAAATAATTTCAAAATTGATAAAAAAGTGAAGTAATTGTAGTTTTTGTAGTTTACAGGAATGTCAAACTTCTATAAATCTAGTAGCTTTCAATACTTGCATGTGGACCATTCAAATTATGCCACATGATTTTTGATGTGGACATGTCAGACTAGCTTATCCATCTCCTAGATCAATAATACCTACTCCACCTATCACAAAGTATCATTTCATGAAATGTTAAAGGCACAACCATTAGAGATGTTTTTATATTTCAAGACACATTTTTTGTTAGGATTTACACAAAGTAAATTTTGTTAGTACACCTCCCTGGAAACTTCTTAAAACAAAATAAATATTATACATAGTTACTCATTAAGATCACAAAATCCAAAATAAAAATGATCAAGAATGATTCCCCCAAAAAAATGAATTGAAGCTTTTGAATTACATGGTGACCCATAAAGGATGCAATGATGCAGACCCCAAGAAGGCGAGTTTTTGTTAAAAGGAAAAATAAAACCAAGTCGTAGTTTTCCAGCCAGGTAACCCTAAACATCCCATTAAAAATGTTTAAAAACCACTAAACAGTCTCAATCTATTGGAGAAGAAGAACCTTTATTGACACTGAAACAATCAATTATTTTTAAATCTAAAATTCCAATAAGAAGATTATATATGGCATGAAAATCAAAATTTTTCCTATGCATCCAAATTTATGTGATGTTATGTATCTAGCACTCTACAAAGAATCTAGTATAGCAAACATGCTTTGCAAATAGGAAGAATCACAAGTTTAGTGTGTACAAGAATGTAATTATCATATCAAATTATTGCAAGAAGTTATCCCATGTATTTATAACTATCATATGTGCATAAGTCATTCATAGGATTATTACTCGTAATCTATGCAATTATGAAACTATAGAAATGAAGAAAAGAAGATGCATTACCCAAGATTTCAAAGGGAGGGATAGCGGCCAAAAATATATATACATACCATAGGGAAATGAAAATCACTTTAGAAAATAGTATTCAACAACAGTCATTTATGAAGAAAACATCATAACAAAGGTCGGTGTGGCACTTGAAACCTGAAACAAGTGAGGGTTGTCAATTTAAGCACACTCTAATATGTGTTAGATTGGAAATTTCAATTTGGATAATGAGCATGGAAAAAATAAATATCTAAAGTTCATGTGATGGAATGCTCAAATCCAAAAGTAGAGGTCCTAGGATGAATCCTCTCCCAAGTCGAAGTAGGCCACCTACAACACCAGTCATGATTCCAATGAAACAATATAGAAGTAGCTAATATATTTTCTAGTTAACTCTAGCCTCTCTTTATATTCATCTACTTATGTTTCTTTGTATAATATTATAGCTTCATACAATCCTACATACATAGAGAAAGGGATTTGTATCACAAAATAACATCATCACTTCTGATATAGAAAAAATAAACTCATATGAAGACAAAACATGTCCAAGATTGTATTGAAACATAGTTCCATTCATTAAGATCGAAAATCTATAATGTATGTCAAGCATTTGCAGAATGCATATTTGGTTTTTCCTCCATTATATGAAAGTACACCTAAAATACTAACCGTATGAACCAAACCCAATTTAAATTGTATTACACCTCTCTCTTTTCTTATAATGACTTATATAAGTAGCTTTACCTTTAGAATCTGAAAACATCATGTCAAAACACCTATCAAAACTATGAATATACAACTACATAATTAAAGATATCATTGTTAAAGAGTGTATACATAGAACATCATGTCATTACATTAATCCTTCAGTTAATGGATGGTATATTTAACAACTAGAAAGTATGTTGGCATAGATGTTGACACAATTTCTTAAATGTCATCCTTAAAATACTATATCATCTTGCTATCTTAAATGTTGTCATATATGCCGACGAATGTCTAAATGACATCGCTAAAATACTATATCATCTTGCTATACTACATCTTCATAAGAAACTCATGAATCAACTTACAACTATGGTTCCTATTTCTATGTAATTATAGATGTACAAATTACAACATCTAATCAAGAAGATTTAATATAGTGGTTAGCACACAACATTCTAAAATAGTGATCAAAATATCACATCAATTCAGGTCATTCGTGAACATCCACATTATAGGCTTCAATTTTAATGTTTAGTTGCAGGTAATCCCTTCATCACTCAAAGCATATCAATTCCATATCCAGCTATACAATCCAAAATTAAATTCAATACAAGACAATCTATACAAAACATCCATCTAAAAATCATAAGCATAAAGAAAACGCATATAAGTTTTAGTCACCAAATTGCTGGATTTACTGATAGTTATTAGTTGCATTTATGTTGCATGTGAATACTTGCAGAAATAAAGTTGGAATAATAAGTTTGTATATATATATATATATATATATAATTAAATGATAACTAAATACGAAAATAAACATGTATCATACTCTATATAGACCAAAGGGGTATATTGGTATGAGCTTCTCTCCATTTCAAAAATAATTTATTCTTTACTAAACAAAATCAACCACGTGAAGGTGGAAGCTCATCTCCCTCCCTCCCCCACATTGCTCTAAATTCCCCATACCCAATCCATATATTGTAACAAACTTGAAAGAATCAAAATAACATAAAACATAACACTCATTTCAACTTCTATTCACCCCAAGAACAAGAAGATACAATATGATATGTCTTCAAATATTCAACTTATAAATTTATAAAGAGTAAACAAATAAGATTATTACAAAATTATTTATGCATACATAATTGGAATGTGTGTATTCTTAGAAAGTTTGTATTTATGAAAGCACTGGAGATATGTCGTGTTTCTATTATTTTTATCATACATATGAAAGACCTACATCCAATGTTTCATTCTTTATCATAAAAATATATTAAAATAGACTGAGTAAAATATTAATGCATATAAAAATATATAAAAATATTTCAACATATTAAAATATATTAAAATATATATATTAAAATATTAATGCATATAAAAATATATTAAAATAAAATATTAATGTTTCATTTTTTATCATTAAAATATATTAAAATAGACTGAGTAAAATATTAATGCATATAAATCATGGTCACAAAAGAATATAAATTTAAAATAGAGGAACATAAATATAAATATCAACATATAATTGAATCCATTTTAGGCTATAAACATTCAGGTCCTCTCACAAAAATATATATAATACAATATTGTATACAACAAAATGTGTTTTGCATACATAGTGGCCTATCTCTACTACCCTACTCATTCTAATTTTTTTTATTTTAATAAGTTCCACAATTATGATATTGACATCAACTCCATGATTCTCTCCTCGGCCAATTTCTTTTAGAACTAGATTGAAATTGGATCGCAAAATATATCTCCTTGTAGGCTTCCTAGTGCTAGGATCGACACTAACTACAATTAAAGAAACCCATTTATTAATCAACTAATCTATGATATACATGAACCTGAACATAATTTAATTTCAATTCAACTCATTTATGGTACCTACAGGTGTAGTAGGGGTAACCTCTACTTGCGCGTCTTCTTTTGTCTCTAAAGTTGGCTCTTGATAAACAACTAAATATTCTTCTAATGCCCACAACAACATTTGTAGTTGTTGTAGAAGCACACAATCTCAATTTGTATTTTATAGTTAACTATTCAATTAGAATGCATTCATATTGTATACCTCCTCATTGATAGTAGAAGTGTTAGTTGCATTGGCCTTTCTCATTTCAACCAGGGGATTATATCCCCCTTTTAAGGCAACTTAGATCTCTTCTTTTGGAGTACCACCAAAGTATGGAGACTATTACTATAACATAACTCATTTTGGTAAAGAAAGAATTTAAAGCACAATTAAAAATGAAACAATGACAATTATTTAGTCATAATACTTACATATCTCCCTTTCACTTTAACATAGACCCCTAGGTCAATTTTGTGTTGGACAATCTTCTCAAGTTTGGCTTGTGTATCCTTTGTTGTGTCTTTGAGCCTGTGAAAATGGTCAAGTACGTGTTTATGCAATTTAAAAGTCATGCTAAAAATGCAATATACAATATATAATTCCATGGATCGTTACACTATTTTATCTACCTTGGTGTTTCTACTGCACTTGGAGGTAAGGATCCCTCTTGTCTCATCTTATATTTTTCCTTGGAATCCTCTACCAATGTAGCCCACTCCCACTCTGAAATTAGTCTGGGATGCTCATAATGGGGGTATTTTTGGATATTAGTGATGTAATTGTCCCACACTAACTGTATATACTTTCCTGCCATTGTTTGAACCAACTTTTGGTTGAATATTGATCTAAACAACTTGGTCATGTGTTGCATCAACTCATTCTTTAAGTCATTGCTTTGATATTTCTAACTTGTTCTAATTATTGGCATAAATAGAGAAAATTACTTTCTTGCAATTGTTGGTAGAACAAGTTATTTCCTATATTGAAATAAAATATCCCAATTAGATAAAGACAATGAATATACAACTATTCATTGTTGTATAAAATGAAAACATGCCAATGGATTAGATGTAATTACCAGGAATTTTTAAGACCTTTAGTGGCACTAAATCATGGCTTAACTCTAAAGAAACTGATAAGTTTTAGTAGCTTTTTAGGATCAATCCTGGCATCCTGGGACTCATATTAGCATCAAATGAATGATGTGCAGGAGTATTAGACCCAAGGGTCGTATGAACATATAGGGTTGTAGAATTCCTCACACCAAGAATAGATGTAGAAAAAAAGGGTATAAATGGAAATAGAAAGAGCTTAGGCACTGGTATAATGTGCAACATGAGCAGAGGGTGTAGGAACATATGCATGTCTAGTGCTACTCCTGACACCAATTTCTTCCTTTCTCAATAAATCCTATGAAAATAGAGTTCACCAAGTCAAGATATTGGATTCATTTTAATAGATATGTCATATATATTCTTTAAAGGAATTATATGATAATTTTCGAAAAGCATACATTGTACTTCCTGATGTGTTCCATCAATAATTCGTTTCTTCTTTCATTCTTAGGAATATCTTCTTCGGTCACCAATTCTGAAAGTTCTAATGCTAAATTTGTAACATTTTTTTTAATAGCTACAAGAGAGTCAATCGATCCTTACATGTCTATGTCATCCTAAGGCATTGGCATCATATCCTACAAATAATCATAGTATAATTTCAATAAAATACATACCAATAACCATTGCTCTAGGAAAAAAGAGAACTAAATGCAATAGAATAATTAACACATAGATGGCCGTATATTATTTCACCTTCTAATGATCTATTCCTTTCCCTTGATCAAGTATGGGTAGAAGTTCTTGATTCCCTTTGAAAACATTACAACATAAATTATATGTAATGTCAAATAATCAATATACAATATGCATGTTTTTTTATTAAATTATGCGAGGAGCGTGGGGAAACATTAGGAGGGAGTAATTCTTCACCCTAGTGGAAATGTAGGAATAATGTTTTATCATGTCAAAAGGGAGAATAATTGTGAATCCAATGAGATGGACAATTGTTTGACAATATTTAATTCAAAAACATATATAAATATAAAGTATTAAACATAAGAGGATTACACATAAACTTCTCAATATAAAGTATTGTACACAGCATTTGATCATACATTCCTAATCATCATTGGTAAAACATACACACTCATATTCCCCACAGGTGCACCCTATTGACCTATCATATTAATTATGGTTGATCCATCTCCGATTGTGGAAAACCATTGGGTAAGATGAAATGGTGCCATGGGCCTTCAAAAGTTCAATTAGCCACAATTATTTATTTTCCAATTGGGTAAGATGAAATGGTGCCGTGGATACTCTACCAATTGTAGTTGACATGAAAGTAATTGTTTAGAATACTGGTAGTAATTCTGTTTGTAAATGTAACAACTCTAACAATTATGCATGTACATGTGTATTGCTCATTGAGAATCATGCAATCATGCTCGATTTATGTTCCCATGAATACCATGGTTGATTATAATGGCAAAAAGATGCAATGAATCCATGTAAAGGTCAAAAGGCGTACAACTTCCATAAGTATATGAACTTGGTGGAATTTTGTTCATGATGGATTTAAAAATTTCCATATTTTGTTATGATGTGCTAACTAAAATCTGTTTTGATCCCTTTCGATGCACAAATGAGTGCTTTCAATCTGCAATACATAGAACAAGGCTATATTAACTAGATTAAAAAATTGTCTAAAAATAGTGCACAATTTTATTAACTAAATAAATGTAATGCATATACCTAGAAGGGTGAGAAGTTCCAGGGTGATGGAAACATTTTTTATCTAGATTTTTTGTTTTATTTTTGGATAGAAATAGTTGTTATTTTTTGGAAGGATTTGGTTATGATTTGGGTTTGATTTGGCTCTTATTTTTTATATATCCATGTGTCATATTTGGGTTTGAAATTTATATGTTCTCTTGATACACTTGTAGAATGTAGGTTTGATTAAACTATGACTGTGAATTATGAATTTTCTATCAATAACAAGAGTTTCAATATTCCAAGAGATTGTTCCAACACTAATTGTTATCACATAGATTGGGTCATCATGTACCATATTTTATTCAAAAATTGAATATGCAACATGATTTTTATGTTATTGGGTTTCTAGCATAAGCTTTATAAGAATAAGACCATATTTGTCATTTGTAGTTATTCACCTTTTAGTGAGGTCTCCCACTTGTTTATGGTGAAAACTTGACCTGTGTATCTTCCTTTTACCTACTATGGGCGTGCTAAGACTCAAATGCATTCTACCCCTTAGACACCTCTATCTAGGATTGGTCAAAGGCTCTCTACTAGTCATACCTCAACCTCTCTCTCATGAAGAGTGACTATCTAAGGGGATAAAATTCCATGGGGTATAGAATTCACATATGCTTGGTTGATTGTGTCTACAGAAGATATTTATTTTATTTGGAAACAATGCAATGATGTTATATTTAACAAGCATGAGCTTTCCTATTATTATCCCCTTCATTCTGACATAGTGCTTCCAATTCACTAGTAGAAAGGGAATCAAATCCATGTCACCTATTTTTTGGGCCATAAGGACAATGAGAAGAAACAATAGTAGGAAAATAATGTATGGAGACGTTAGTACTAGGATTTAACCACTAAGGTTATGTCATCTAAAATTTCTTATTTTCCCTTAAATTATCAAATATTAGCACTCAATGTTACAGATAATATCTCCTATGGATTGGGGTGTACCACAATAGAGAGAATGACACCAGAAATAAACCCATTTCCAATCATGCTAAACATATAAGTAAAACTAACACTAAGGGACCAAGGGGGCATACCATTTTCTGGACGTTTGAAGTAGATCCCCGTTGTGCTTTCAATCAAGTTTGTACCTACACATTTCCCTCAAAAACAATAATATATACAAACATGATATATGAAAAGCATTCGTACCTAATCTAGCATGATATATCCCAATACATAATCAAAGTAACCACATCGATGGATACAAAATATTCATAATTACACATGTAATGGATGAGAAATGGATATTTTCTATTAATATGAACATAGATAAATATGAAAAAATATGTCATCACTTTGTCGAAATCGAGAAACTGAGTCACTCCACCTGTGCCTCCACCACTTCAATCCCCCATACAAAGGAAAGTTCACAAAGATCAAGGAAATCTCACGAACTAGCACTAATGGTTGCTTCAAGGACAAATGGATACATACTCAAGTACATAAGAATGGGGCACAATTCCACTATAATGTATTTTCTCTCAAAGTTATCCTCCTCTAATGCTTCATAGTAGCTCAATATATATCCCTTCAATAGGAGGTCAAGGGTCAAAGTGGAGCGTTTCCCAGCATATGGAAGGTCAATAGACAAGTCCTTTGTTACTTAGTGGGGGGGAATCCAAATATTTTTTGTTTTTGAGCACATTTCCTAATGTATGCAGGTGACAATGGTGCAAGCTTCATATATGTGAGTTGTAAACTTGTGACCCGTGTATATGTATATATAAGTTCCTTTTAAAGGGTTCCACTGGAGCATCAGGGTCATAGTGAGGAAAAAGGGGTAAAGAAGTCTACATAGGGACAAGGATAGGCCATCCAAGCATGATATATCAGGTGTGGAAAATCATGTTATAATAAATTCCCCCTAATGTGTGAGGTCATAGGGGTACATGAAGGCCAAAATATATTATGATAGCTGCATAAGTGGAGTAATGGAGACCCGGTTGGAAAAAACAACCACTCATCAGTACAATGCAATGATAGATCTCTACATATGACTGCAAAGACATAGAAGTCCCAAATACATAAAATTACAATGGTCGTGAATAGGAATAATAGACATATTCCATGAGTGATCATCACCACATATAACATACAATTATGAAAGGTATCCATACTAAATGAAGACATCGAATGGTACACTGGAATCTGGTAATGAGAGGTGAGTTATCATATATACTGGCACAATCAAGGATTCAGCATATATAGAATGCCACTAAACTCAGAGGAGTCACAACATTAGCGACAAACATCATGTTGATGCAACCATGGCCACCATTGTCCACCGACAGGTTTTGATACCCACCATAACTGCTTCCAGTGTCCATGGTCCTTGAAGCCATGTTTTGATTATGAGGTAAAGGGTCAGTCAACACAACTGGTATACATGTGATGTACTTCAAGGAATCCTCAATACAAGGGAAAAAGAAAGTCATATGGTCTCCCCAACAAAGCTTGTAAGGGAATTTAATATTCCATTTATGCTTCTTGTCCCCCCCAACATTATCTGTATTCTTTCCATCATTATCATTCTCCTTCCTATTTCCACCCCGTTTATTATTTCTTCCCTTTCTTCTATTTCTTCTAGGTTGTTGGTTAGCCTTATGATTCAATGACTGCACGGAGTGTACATCCGTCGACTGGGTGGGAGTGGAAAAGGCCGCAACTTTTCCAATCATAGAATGATTAATAGTAAAAAATTTCATTTTTTATGTAACATGGTCTATGACCTTCGCACTTGCAGATTCAACATTACCATCGACATGTGGCCCAGGTTTAAACTTATTATTGAAGTTCGACCGTGGTTCATTAGGGATAATCTCATATAAAAGCCCAGAATGAGCGTATATCAAATCCAACTATTGAGCTCTAAATATATATTGTTCCTCATTAAATACTCTGGATGTCAAAAAATATTCCACAATATAAGGAAATAAATATTTGATGAACCATTCCAATAAAAACTCGAGTGGAATATTGGCCTTAATCAAGCTCTTTCCTCAGTACTAAATATGTGTGGCTTTATCCTGCCTAAATGTGGACAAGAGCTCGATGTTGGCATAGTAATGTATTGTCAATTGAAAGTGGATTAGAAAGGTCATGGATAAGGTATTAAATGTCCTATAGGTTCCCCCAAGTAGCTCTATATACCATTTTGTGACAGGACCTATGAGGGTGCGTTGAAATAGTCGGAATCAAATAGAACCATGGTTCAATGAGTTAGAAAAACACCATAGGTGGAAAGTAGTGACATGATCTCTAGGGTCCTCACCATTCTTACCTTCAAACTTCTGAATGTTCAAAGGAAGTTTAGCAGGAAAAACTGGCCACATTGGATCATGAGACACCGGATCGTTGGTCAACTTTCAAAGGTCGGGTAGGTTTAAAGTAGAAAAAAATGGAAGCCTAGGGTTTGCCATAGGATTCCATGTCCTCTGAATAGGTTGGTTCACATAGGGTTGATTGAGATAAAGGCCATAGCCTTGATCGGTCGGATAATAACCCCCTCCCATATGTCCCATATAAGGATGCACAAGGATTTTATGGTTAGGTATTCTTTGAGAAGGAGGATCCATACAACCATAATTATAATACTGATACTTCGGTTTCCCCCCAGGAACATAATGAGGTATATGGCCTCTGTACATGACAACATTGGTTGGTGTAGGAACGACATAGTTATATGGAGCACTACTCCCCAAGGGACCGTGTGACACATAAGGAGGATGCGACATGAGAAAGGAATTCGAAGGAACAAGGTTGGTGGATGATGGGACATAAGGTGTAATGTAAGAAGTATCCCCAACATTCACACATCCATTTCCTCCCTCAAGAGAGTGAACCCTAGTATCAAGACCAAATAAAGGGAGAGAAACCCTCCCCCCCACAAATGGAGCGGAGGGTGCAATATGACCACTCCCATACTGATGAGCAAGGAAATGATCACTAGTTCCCCCAAGTCCAACGCCAGGATCCACACTAGGACTGGCAGTGGATGATGGGATATATGTAGTGAAATACAGCATGCCAAATGTAAATGGATATGTTCTAGAGGGAGTAGATTGAGTCTCGGTACCCAACCTCTCTGAGAAAAACCTCCTATAGGAAGCTGCAAAATATGAAAGTTGGGGTTGTGAAGTATGGGAAGTACCAACTCCCGAAGGGTCATTATAAACCAAAGTTCTGGATATCCATATGGTTCCTCCCTCCATTCCATATGATGGATATTGAGTGTTAGATTTTTATCATTTAAGCTAGCATTAACTTAGGATCTTAACTGAGAGAATAATAAGCACAACGATCCAACACATAAGACAATGAACACAAATATTTTCCTCAGGGAAACCATAAAGGAGAAAACCTCGCAACTTCCTTAGAGATAGAATCAGCACCAAATAGAAAAGCCCCAAAAATAGTAAGATGATATCCCGACAGCAGTAGCCTCTTTCTTTCTAGCCCCGTCAACTTCTTCTTCCTCAGCTATGCGCTACAACTGAGTGTGAGTGAGTGTGTGTTAAATAGAGAGGCTCACTCTCTATTTATTCTAATTCCTGACTTGACAATGACTCACTAGGGCCGACTTCTCTAATATATTCTAATAACCCTAGTGCCTCGGAACTACGGGGACTTTAACCCTTGAACAATAGGAGGGTTACCCACAATGACTTGACATGACTTGTTTACATTATAGAACCTATCGATAGGAACATCGGGGCATGCCATGACTCAAATACATTATAGACACTTTCTGTAATAAACATTGGGGTACAAGACATAAGATATACAAGTGAATACATTCCGAAGTTACAAATACATCAACACTCCCTCTTAACTAGGAAGGTATTCTTTCGACACAAATTTTATCACTGGTCTTATTCTTTGTATTGACTAGATCATCTCATCATCTTCATCTTCAATTCGTCTTCATCTTCAAGTCTTCTTCATCTTCAAGTCTTCTTCATCTTCAAGTCATCATCGTCTTCAAGTCTTCTTCATCTTCAAGTCAGCTTCGTCTTCAAGTCTTCTTCTAAGTCATCTTCTTCTTCAAGTCTTCTTCATCGCGGGATCTAGATCATCATGACTGCTGGATCATCACTGCTAGATCATCATCACTGTATCATCATCAAATATAGATCATCATCAAGTCTATATTATCATCACATCTGGATCATCACTTGATCTAGATCATCATCATTAGTGCTATCTCAGAATGGTGTTATCTCTCAATTCTTCTCGTCGCAAGAAGTTATACAGAGACAACCCTTTTTCATGTTAGTTGTAGGCATACCCTTCACGTAGGTATTCAACACTTATATCTGACCCTAAGTCAGAATGGCCCACCCAGCTCTTACATCTAACCTCATCTTGTCAGAAAGGAATGCCTAGCACTCACATCTGACCTCATATTGTCCAAACGGCCCAACACTCACATCTGACCATGTGTAAACACATCACACCATAATGGCTCAGCACTTATATCTGACCATGTGCGAACAGACTGCATCGGAAGGGCTCAGCACTTACATCTGACCATGTTGGAAAACATCGGATCAGAAGGGCTCGGCACTTACATTCGACCATATTCGAAAACGCCACATTGAAATGGATATGCACTTACATTTGACCATGTTCGAAAACACCGCATCGAAAGGGATCTCAGTCCCAGACTGAGGATTCTTGGTAGCTGACCAGGTGCCTCCATTCTCGCAAAGAATGGCATCATCCCTTATATCTGATCAAGTGGGAACACATCCCTCAATCACATCAGAATGGCCATGCACTCACATCTGATCATGTAAGACTACACCCCACAGTCATATTAGAATGGCCCCCTTGGTCCCAAACTGAGATTTCCCGGTAACTGACCAAGTGCCTCCATTCCAAGAATGGCATTCAGCGCTTATATTTGTTCATGTAGGAATGAATCCTATAGTCACATCAGAATGGCTCAGCACTCACATCTTCCATGGAAGGAACCAAATCCTCTCACCATGACAGAATGGCTCAACCCTTACATCTGACCATGGAAGGAGCCTAATCCTCTCACCATGTCAGAATGGCTCAACCCTTACATCTGACCATGGAAGGAGCCTAATCCTCTCACCATGTCAGAATGGCTCTAGGTATCATCATTTCCCTTTGGAGAGAACCTTGATCTCGAGAACATCAAGATTCTCCCTGAAGTACTCAAACTTCACTCTTGCCAATGGCTTCATCAACACATCAGCTATCTATTCGTCCGTCACAACATACTGGAGCTTCACTACTCCTCTCTGCACCATATCCCTGATATAGTGATACTTGATCTTGATATGCTTTGACTTGTCATGGAACACTGGGTTCTCTAACAACTTCACACAACTCTGGTTGTCGCAATATATACAAGTAGAATCCAACTGGATATCAAATTAATCAGACAGTAACTTTCTCAGCCACAATGCCTTGCAACTAGTTGAACAAGCTACGACATATTCTGCTTCAGCCGTACTCAGTGCCACACAGGATGCTTCCTGCTAAACCAAGAGATCACACCCGATCCCATACTGAAGCAGCATCATGAAGTGCTCTTCCTATCGATGGCACTGCCTACATAATTTGAATCAACATAACCCTCCAAGTTAATCTTCTGATTTGCCTCGTACTTGAGCCCATAATCAACTGTACCCTTCAGGTACCTCAGAATATGTTTTGCAGCAATCAAGTGAACATGTCTCGTATCTGTCAGGAACTGGCTCAAGGTGTTCACAACAAAGCAAATATCTGGTCTCATGTTCGTCAGGTACATCAAGAACCCAATCATCTGACGATACATCGTAGCATCAACCACTGCTGATGAAGCATCGCTCAATAGATTGAGGTTTGATTCCATAGGTGTGGTTATGGCCTTGCAGTCCATCATCCTTCAGAATCTCTACTACATACTTCCCTTGTCCAAGGAAGATTCCATCCGCATTCTGCCACACCTCCATGCCTAAGAAATAGTGCATCATACCCAATTCTTTCATTTCAAACTTAAAAGCAATTTTCCTCTTCGTATCAGCAATCAACCCATCCATACATGTTACAAACATATCATCCACATACAATAGGAGTATCACTGGATTTCCATATTCAACCTTGTAGTAAAGGTTGGAATCTTCTTTAATCTTGGTAAACCCCAAACTGGATAGAAATCCATCAATTCTTTCATAACATGTCCTGGGTGCTTGTTTCAAACCGTACAGGGATTTCTTCAATCGACACACATGAGACTCCCTATCATGTGTCTCAAAACTGAGTGGTTGCTCCACATACACTTCCTCTTCTACTACACCATTTAAGAAAGTAGCCTTAACATCCATATGGTGTATCTTCCATTTCATCACTGCAGCCAGAGCAAGTACTGATCTGATGGAAGTGTATCTGGATATAGGTGCAAAAATTTTCTTCATAATCTATTCCTTCTTTCTAGGAGAAACCACGAGCCACGAATATTGCTTTATATTTCTCTATGCTGCCATCTGTAGCATGCTTGATCTTGTAGATCCATTTGGAAGTTACGATGGACTTCCCTTCTGGTCTTGGGACAACATCCTAAACATCATTCTTCATGATCGATTAATACTCTTTGATCATAGCCTCCTTCCATTCTTTCCTTTCTATCACTTCTTCATAGTTGGAAGGTTATTTATCAATAATGTCACATAGCAAGGCTACATAACTGGAGTATGACCTAGTTCTCTTTCTTCCTCTGTGTGTTTCTTCTGAAGCTCCATATCTTTCTGCACCTTCAATAATTTCACGTACCCAAGCAGGTTTCCTCTTGTGAGGATTCTTCTCCTGAGGTGGATCTACAGGTTCTTGAGGTTCTTCTAATTCTCGATCTTCTTCTTGAATTTCTTCGTTCATGGTTGTATCATGAATTCTGGGTGCTTCTATTTCTTCAAGTTCTTCAGCCAATCTCTTCCTGGATTTGATGTAGGCTAAATATTCGTCAAATGTTACATCTCTGCTAATGTCAATCTTCTTGAACCCTGGGAAGTATATTCTGTAAGCCTTTGAGATTTTATAGTATCCCACAAATATACCCTTCTTTCCTGAAGGATCTAACTTCGTCCTCTTTTCTTTCGGAATGTGTATGTATATAGGACAGCCGAATATTCTGAGATGGCTGACTTCTAGTTTCTTGCCGGAAAAGACTTCTTCAGGTCTCTTTTTCTTGAGTACTCTGTGTGGAGTATGGTTCTATACATACACCACTGTTTTGGCAGCTTCTTCCCATAGATGCATGGGAAGATCTCGATCATGAAGCATGGCCCTTGCTGCTTCCATGATCATTATATTCTTTCTTTCTACAATACCATTATGTTGTGGATTATATGGAGTGGATAACTCCCTCTTAATCCTTGAGTCTTTGCATAGCTCTTTGAATTTATTTGATGTGAATTCTCCGCCATTATTTGATCAAAAGGTCTTGATATTCTTTTCTGTGTGATTCTCAATCAAGGCTTTGAATTCCTTGAACTTGCTGAATACTTCATATTTTTTCTTCATAAAGTATATACATGCCTTTCTAGAAAAATAATCAATAAAAGAAACATAGTATACATACCCGCTTAGTGAACTGGATGACATTGGACCACATACATCAAAGTGGATGATTTCCAAGATTCATTTTGCCTTGATATCACTACTTGGAAATGTCTTCTTTGTGTTCTTCCCTTTCACACATCCTTTGCATACACCTTCATGTTTTGTCTGCATTTCTGGGATACCTACAACAGCTTTGCTTGCAAGTGGTAGTGCTCTGTAATGCACATGTGCAAGCCTTCTATGCCAAAGCTCATTTGGTTCTACCGAGTCATGAACCAAAGCTTGTTCTGGTGGCCCTTCAATTTGTATAGTCCTCCCTCTTGTTCCCCAATCACTACTGCATCATCGAAAGACTTTCCCTTTGGCCACATGAGGACTTGGACATATACAAATGCATCCCTCATTCCTTTTGCATCTAATGCAGATATGGAGAGGAGGTTCTTCTTTAGTCTAGGTACAAACAATACATCTTTCATCTTGATAGACTTTCCAGAGTCTAGCTTGTATGAGGATTCACCACTATATTTTATTGGATACTAGTAGTCATCTTCGAGTTTCACCTTGTGAGGTGATTCATGTTCAGGTAGTTTCACAAAGGATTCCTTGAATCCTGTCATGTGTTTGGAAGCCCCACTATCAATAAGCCAATCTTTGCTTCCATGAGTCACAGTTCCCATGAGAGCAGAAATCAGAACATATTCTTCATCACTTGAAGAATCATCACTATCTTGTCTGTTTCTCTTTGTGGAAGGTTCATCATCCTCTGTAGCATGAGCATGATGTCTTCTCTTGTTTCCCTTCTTCTTGTGAGAGCTACTTTTGTTTCTAGGACAATCTCTAGCAAAGTGTCATCTTTCGTCACATGTATAGAAAATTAACTTAGACCTATCTCTAGGCTTTCTAAAGTTATTCCTTTGATGAGAGTGCTTACCTTTATGGTGGCTAGATCTAGTTGTCTTGGATTGTATTGTGAGAGCTTGATCTTCACTTCCCATCTTTTATTCTCGAGCAGCTATCCGAGCTTCTTCTTGAGAGCATGCCTCCCATAGTATGCTGAACTTGACTAACTTCTTTCATATATCCCTTGAATGAAAGAGTCCCATGTCCTAGGGAGACCATTCAAGGTGGTCATTACAATCTCTGCATTCTCCACTTCTTCATCTACTGCTTCAAGTTGTTCTTTGATCTGGAAAACCCTTGTGAATTATGACTGTATGGTCTCCGCATTCTGGATCTTTACATTCTTCAACTGGTTCCTCAAGGTCATCTTTCGTTTTATGTTCTTTCCTTCAAACAATTTGGTTAGGGCATCAAACATAGATTTAGGTGTCTTTAGGGAGGAAACTTGTGGTATGAGGTGATCCTTGATTGAATCAGCAATAATCCTCTTAGCCATAACCAGCTTCTTCTTGTGTAAGGCCTTATCCTCATCTCCCTCTGGAACTAGAATCTCCTCATTGATGTAGAAGGTCAACTCATTTTCTTCCAGGACCAGGGAGATCCTATACTTCTAGTCTCGGAAGTTATCAACTCCCTCAATCTTTTCATCAAGCTTGGTGTGATGAGAAATATTAACTGAGAACCTCAAATGGAAATACAAAAGATTTAGATATTACCAGGTCAAGATGTCAGATCTGAATCTAGAGCTGAATTTCTGCAGTGTTAGTTTAGGAGGAGATTAGGATTTGACTTTCCCAGAGTTCTGTACAACCAAAAGCTTTGATCTTGATCTCTAAACTTCAATTTTGAGGAGGAGATCAATCGAGGCTTGGGATCACTCAAAAATTCCAGCTCTGTGGAAAGCCCTAATTTTCGGCAGCTGTTATAACGGATTTCACCACTCTAGGTGAATCACACTTTGTATGGCCTTCCCCTGTCCCGCTGCAGACTCCTTATCCCATATGGACCACTTTTTGTCCTTTGATGTCTCCTTGATCATCCCCACAAACATATGAAAAATGGTATACGCGGCTTTTAAACCTATAACAGCGTACATACGCGAGTTTGACCACTAAAACCGCGTACATCGAGATGTGTGAATAATCCAAATCCTTTTGGAGTTTTCCTTGACATGGATCCGACTCATTTGACTCTTGGCATTCTATATGCCTTGATATCGCTCGGATTTGACCTTTCATTACCCCTTTGAAAATCTATATAAGGAACCCCTTGGTACATTGAAGGCATGAGAGAGAATTGAGAGCAACGAAAATATAGTCCATTGTTGCCGAAACTTATGCTTGAGTCTGCATCCATTTGTCCCTTGGAGCACTTTTGTGTTCTTCCCAAGCTTGCCTTTTGCTTGTGAGGTTGCTATCGAGAGATGGAGGATTGAAGTGGTGGAGACCCAAGTGGGGGATTCAGTTTCTCCGGTTCGCAGACGTGCCATCAGAGGTTGTATCTTGTAATCTCTTATCTATATTAATAGAAATATCTTTTCCCGTCCAATGATGTGTATTTGAATGAATATGTTATCCATGGGATTATGTCAACTGCTTTTACATTATTGATTATATATGCTAGAATATATCTAACAACATGATATATAGAATGCTTGTATTGTTTACTTGTTGTTGAGGAAGTGTTATAGTAATTCAAGCTGAAGATTGGAAAGCTCAACGGGGATCTACTTCAACCGTCTGGAATAAGGTACGAGGTTTGATCCTTTAGTGTTAGACATTTAATTTCTATTACATATTGGAAAATATTGATTTATGGATTCAAGCTGTCTGTTGTGGTACCCCAAGCCATAGGAATTTCTCTCCGTAACAGAATTGGCGACTCTGTTGGGGATTTCCTAGTCATTTTGCCTTTGGGGGTTTTTATCGGTACAATGGGCTTGATATTATTGACTTGATCTTTGTTTCTCCTTGTTTCTAGGTTGCATTTTATAGTATGTTCATCCATTGACACTTGTAGAAGGAGCAAGTCGACATAAGTCGACTTGAACGAAGACCGACTTAGTCGATCAGTCGACTAAGTCGAGAGACCGACTACGTCGGTCGGCTGAGTAAACACAGTAGTTAGTCTGTTAACTAATAGTCATGTCGGTTCGATGAACCGACAGGTAGTTATGATTGTAACTGTTTGTAACCTGTATATATTAGGCTGTTGAGCCACACAAGAACGAAGTTCAGTTCTTGGCTTTGTATGATCTATTGAGAATAATATAATCTGTTCATCCTATATGTTCTTATCTCTTGTATCTGTGTATATTCTATGTATTTTTGTATGTATTATTGGTAACCTTATGTGATCTGTGAGATTACAACATTGGTTCCGTTGCCGGTAGTACATAACTGGAATATCTGCACACATATGATACCAGAGCAGGAGATCAAGGACTGGTGGGAGCGAAAAATTGCTAACTATCTACAAAATTACGCAAGAAGGAACAGATTGACAGTCGCAGAAGCAAAAGCCAAATTTTTCACTGAGACTCATGAAAAATTTGTCGAATCCGTGCCACATCTACTGAAGCATCTTTTGGATGAGAAAACCGGATAAGACTAAAGAAGAACAGTTACTCCAGAAACTGATCCGAGGAGGACGTACGAATCTCTCGGAGTGGTTCGAAAAGATAGCCGACGACTTCTGTGAGGAACAAGTAGTCGAAGACAGGACTTCTGTGGAAACCGTCTGACAGAAATTTTTCATAGAATTTACTGATCAATTCTTGTGTTCCTTGTCGGCTTTACTGTTCAAGTTTTTAATAGAGAAAGGAGCAGGGCACATTGTTGAACCTCGACCTTTATTACGTGAACCACCCTCAAACACTAACTGGGCGGAGAAGCAGAAGCAGTGGGAAAAATTCATTGCTGAAAGGGAGTGGGAATACTTCCTGAGTAAGTAGACACCATCCGGGATTTCTAAAAAGCGTCGGGTCGGCCATGGGGGGGTAGCTGGTCGTGTGTCGGACCTAGAGCATAGTGGATCCTAGTCAACCAGAGTCGTAGTCTCCAGTAATGCATAATCGACCGAAGAAGAACTGAAGGCATAGTATTGTACTACAGTATGTCGGACATTAAGAGAATCGAAAGGGATGAAAGACAGAAAAAAAGGGAATCTAGACGAGAAAGGGCCGCAGAGCTGTAGCAAAACCCTAGGGCGACCGACCATGATGAAGTACCGCCAGAGTTGGGTCATGACCGACGCAGAGAAGGCAAAGAAGAAGACGAGGCGTCCCCTGAAGATGATGAAATGTGGATAGAGCATCCGGAAGCTCTCCAACTAATTGTTCCCAACGAAGGAGTAACCCTTTCCATAGTAAGTCCGCGTACCAGAATACAAACTATTATAGAAGATGACCTTCGACTAAGAGCTGGCGACATTACACTCTGGAGCCGACTAGGCGACGAACGATATCCGGGTCGACATCTTGTAATACGTCGACCGATCGAAGGTAACTGGGTGACCTTTCAAACGGCACCTTCCTTTCGAAGTATCCACTTGCTCCTGCCGAAACATGAAGGAGCACCCCCCCTGCCACACACAACTTCAGAAGATACACAAGAGTGAGACTTGAGCACGCAAAGTGACAGTGGGTCATTAAGAAGACAAATTATCAACAATCCACTATTCGATGAGAAAGAGTCGACACCCGACGGAAGCACAAGTTCCGTCGACCAAAACCCCATCGTCACCCCGACAGACTCGACTGACTCAATAAACCCACCCCTTACAACCCCACCTCCCCCACCTCCACCTCCACCTCCGACATCATCAGAGAGTAGTGACAGTGACTCCGACATGGGTCACGGATTTGCTCAGATTCCCCTTTATGAGGGTGACGAAGACCCCAGACGACACTGGTTTGTCTGCGAGTCGATATGGGAGGCTAACAAAGTAACAGAAGAAGACCGACAGATAGCCCAATTCGCAGGAGCCCTTCGGAAAAGAGCTCTCACATGGTATATGACATTTACCGAAAGGAAACCTAGAGCAACAAAATCAGAGATAAAGGCGCAATTCCTATCATTTTTCAAGACTCCAGACGCTAAACACCTGGAAGCCAAGAAGCTGAAGACGACCCAACAGAAGCCAGGAGAAACAGTCCGCGATTACGATAAACGATGGAAGGATCTATTGAGTCAGTTGGACTATGTCATCGACGAACAATTACTCATTCAATGGTTCCTTGCAGGACTGTCACAGAAAGTTCTCCGACACATCAGCCTGGAGACATTCAAGTCGTACGAAGATGCGTTGACAAAAGCATTGCAGGTCGAGATGGATGAAGACATACCTGCCTGCCCGATTGACCACCGCTTGGAAGAACAGCTGGAGAATATGCAGAAGTCCTTGAAGGAGCTCACACTTAAGAACCAAGACATCTGGTGTACTAGCTATTCAACATCCGGACATACAAAATATAACTGTCGACAGCAATTCAGTCGACAAGATGTCCGTTTTGTACAGACAAAGGTGTTTTGCGACATCTGCCAGGAACGAGGAGACCATTCCACCGCCGAATGTCCTTACAATATGAAGAATGGCAAAGCTTCCTGGTGTGCTATATGTGAAACTGCAAATCACAACACGGCCGACTGCCATCTCAACCTCAAAAATCGACAAAACTACCAGGCCGTCTACCAGACTAATGCTGTAGCACAGAACACAGAGCAGAACAATAATAATAATCAGAATGGGCAACGAAATGATGGCCGACGCTACGACCGTCGGAATGACAATCGACGACCAGGGTTTGGAAGAACAGGTCGATTCATTGGAAGTCGAGAAATACAAAGTCGTCGACCTACTCAATGCTTTATTTGTTACAAAGAAGGGCACATATGCGCAGACTGTCCATACAAGGACAGGACTGATCTGAAACTTTGTACACATTGTGGGGTAGGCGATCACTCCTTGGAGGATTGCCCTACAATGTTGGAAAAAATTAGTAATAAAAAGAATGTTAATGTCTTGTCTTGTGTCCAGAAGAATGATGTCATAACTACTAAGAATTTGCACATCGTCACTCGACAAGGCACTAAAACCGGGCCCGAAAATCCTCAGATTAGTAAGATCACACACACAAATACCTACCCTGACCCTTGCAAAGCACAACACACATATCGAGAAGCCACAAACATATTTACAAACCTTGCACAGCATGAAGACATTAGTCACAGTCGACACGACTCGACCCAGCACTTAACCCATCTCATTCAAACAGATAAATCTGTCGGTCAGTTCATTGATTTATTGCATCAAATCAAAAGCACTAACCCTAAGAAACAAACTAAGAACATCTGTAGTTTAAATCAAAAAGACAAAAATGATGTCGATCCTCTTTACGACCTAGAAATTGAAGGTTTCCATGTCCGACAAGTGGTGCTTGATTTTGGGTCTCAGGTAAATATAATGACCCGGGATACCTGGGAAAGGATGGGACGACCTCGACTCTATGAGTCCGGAATTTATCTGAAACTAGCCGACCAGGGCCTTATTGAACCCATTGGGGTTTGGAAAAATGTAGACACAACCATTAAAGGCATATCGACTAAGGTTGATTTCGAAATTATTGACCCAAAGGAAGGATCTAGCTCCTTCCCAGCCCTTGTAGGTCGACCTTGGGGTAGAAAGATGAAAGCCTCTATCTCTCTAGATAAAGAACGTATTAAACTTAAAGGAAATGGTCAAAAGGTCATAGTACCTATTAACCCCTCCCAAGACCAACCCTGGGTTGAACCAATCGATGAGGAAGTCGATATCCGACAACTTTATCAGATCCAAAACAATACTGACTACACAGAACCAACCGCCCAAGGGGAGCTTTACTTAGGTAACCCCGACTCAGTTGGTTACAATTCAGATGCTGAACTATATGACTGGGAAATGGAAAACTATGAAACACAAGCAAGAGGGTGCTGGACTATCCAAACAGTACAGAAAAAACCCACCCGACAGTGCTTTCAAGTCTCAATTATCCCCAAGATATTTGAGAGAAAAATAAGAGAACACCATACCTTACAACCGACCAACGAACCTACCGGGACCCAAACAAGGTATAAGGAGAGGGAATCCCCAGTCATGCATGTTGAACAAGTGTCTAAGGACTTTGGAGAACATGGCCGACTACAGAGCTTAGTAGAAACCTTCACCGGTCAAGCAGCTAGATGGTGGGATACCCATCAGACAAAACTTCAGACCTGGACTAGTGCTACAACTTATTTTGTTGAAAGGTTTGGTGGCAATAAGCTCACCCCACAAGCACAGATCCCCATCTTTACTCAAGGCCAGAACCCAGAAGAACACATCCAAACTTGTGAAAAAGAATGGAGAAGCCTAGGACATAAGGATGAGAGAGCCTGGCCACACTTGTTTCCCTCAACCCTAGACGACTTACCTAGCAAATGGTATAAAATGGAGGAAGCAAAAGGTGAAACCTTTTTCTGGAATGACCTCAAAGAAAATTTCATCCAAACCTTCAACTTTATCCCTGAAGATCAACAATTAGTCGAGCCAGCACAACAAATTAAACAGTTCATTCAATCGACTGAAACATTCCCTGACAAAGACCCTCGACAGGTCAAGCACTGTAATAGTCTTCACATAGGATCAAAAGTTGAGTCGACCCGATTACAATTGGAGAATGAACACACCGAAGGTAAAAGCTTCAGATGGAAATCCAACCATGCTGAAACAACAAAACCGATCCACTCTGTGCTTAGGGTCGCGACTACCAAAAAACCTGACCTCGACCAAATGACTGCAGCCGACTTCCCTGCTACATTTTCACAGTTCCAGGAAGGAAGTCGACCGATAAATGAAGCGAAAGCCCCCGAATGGTTAGATGCCAAAGTAAAAACCAAAGAGGTCGACATTTCAAATGACGACCGACCAAAATTAGCTAAGATTGGTGATTATTGGAATGAGC